>OU744451.1:0-600000 GCA_916610825.1 Haliclystus octoradiatus
CCTAACCCTAACCCTAACCCTAACCCTAACCCTAACCCTAACCCTAACCCTAACCCTAACCCTAACCCTAACCCTAACCCTAACCCTAACCCTAACCCTAACCCTAACCCTAACCCTAACCCTAACCCTAACCCTAACCCTAACCCTAACCCTAACCCCCTAACCCTAACCCTAACCCTAACCCTAACCCTAACCCTAACCCTAACCCTAACCCTAACCCTAACCCTAACCCTAACCCTAACCCTAACCCTAACCCTAACCCTAACCCTAACCCTAACCCTAACCCTAACCCTAACCCCCTAACCCTAACCCTAACCCTAACCCTAACCCCCTAACCCTAACCCTAACCCTAACCCTAACCCTAACCCTAAACCCAATTGTTCCTACGGTATTCATACAGACTACGTGCAGACTAAACCGCAAAGTACCAATTTCTGCATACAGTCTACGTGCAGAGAAAAGCCCAATCTTCTTAAGGTCTGCATAACGTCTAGGTGCAGACTAGACCCTAAACTACCATCAGTCTACGTACAGTCTACGTGAAGACTAGATCCCAGTCTTCCTCCAAGCTGCACACAGTCCTTATGCAGACTAGACCTCGATTTCCCCACGATCTGCATACAATCTACGTGTAGACTTGACCGGAAAATACCAACAGTCTGCATTCAGTCTACTTGCAGACTAGACCCCAGTCTTCCTCCGATCTTCATACAGTGTATGTGCGTACTATACAAGAAAATACCTATAGTCTGCATACAGTCTACGCTCACAAAAGACCCCAGTTTTCCTACTGCCTTCATACAGACTACATGCAGACTAGACCCCAAACTACCATCAGTCTTGGTACAATTAAAGGGCCGATTAGAGCCTAGTCTTCCTCCGATCTGCAAACATTCTACGTGCAGACTATATCACAGTTTCCAAGCAATTTGCATACTGTCTACGTGTAGACTAGACCCAAAAATACCAACAGTCTGCATACAGTCAACTTGCAGACTAGAGCCCAGTCTTCCTAAGGTCTGCATACAGTCTACGTGCAGACTAGAACCAAAAATAGCAACAGTCTGCATATAGTCTACGTGCAGAATAGAGCCCAGTCTTCCTAAGCTCCGCATACAGTCTAAATGCAGACTAGACCCTAAACTACCATCAGTCTACGTACAGTCTACGTGAAGACTAGATTCCACTCTTCTTCCAAACTGCACACAGTCTTCATGCTGACTAGACCCCAATTTCCCCACGATATTCGTACAGTCTACAGGTAGACTAGACCCAAAAATACCAACAGTCTGCATTCAGTAATCTTGCGGACTAGAGCCCAGTCTTCCTCCGATCTGCATATACTCTACGCTTAGAAAAGACCCCAGTTTTCTTACAGTCTGCATACAGATTACGTGCAGACTAGACACAAAAATACCAACAGTCTACATACAGTCTACGTGCTGACTAGATCCCAGTCATCCTCCAATCTGCATACAGTCTACATGCAAACTAAAACCATTGTTCCTACGGTATTCATACAGACTACGTGCAGACTAAACCCCAATTTTCCAATTTCTGCATAAAGTCTACGTGCAGACTAGAGCCCATTCTTCTTAAGGTCTGCATACAGTCTAGGTGCAGACTAGTCCCTAAACTACCATCAGTCTACGTACATTCTACGTGAAGACTAGATCCTAGTCTTCCTACAAACTGCACACAGTTCTTATGCAGACTAGACCATTTTCCCACGATCTGCATACAGTCTACGTGAAGACTAGACCCAAAAATACCAACAGTCTGCATAGAATCTACTTGCAAACTAGACCCTACTTTTCAAGCGATATGGAAACAGATCAAGTGAAGACTAGCTCCCAGTCTTCCTCTAAACTGAACACAATCTACATGCAGGCTAGAACCCAGTTTCCAAGCGATCTGCATACAGTCTACGTATAGACAAGACCCCAAATTACCATCGCTCAACATACAGTCTACGTGCAGACTAGAACCCAGTCTTCCTCCGAACTGCATACAGTCTACGTGTAGACTAGGGCCAAAAACACAAACAGTATGCATACAGTCTATGTTCAGACTAGACCTCAAACTACCATCAGTCTACTTACCATTTATGTGCAGACTATAGCCAAGTCTTCTTACAGTCTGCATACAGTTTACGTGCAGACCAGACCCCAAACTACCGTCAGTCTACGTGCAGTATACGTGCAGACTAGAGCCAAGTCTTCCTCCGAACTGCATACAATCTACTTGAGACTAGAGCCCAGTCTTCCTGAGCTCTGCATACAGTCTACGTACAGTATAGACCCTAAACTACCATCAGTCTACGTAGAGTCTACCTGCAGACTAGAGCCAAGTCTTCCTCCGAACTGCATACAATCTACTTCTAGACTAGACCCAAAAATAACAACAGTCTGCATATAGTCTACGAGCAGAATAGAGCCCAGTCTTCGTAAGCTCCGCATACAGTCTACGTGCAGACTAGATCCCACTCTTCCTCCAAACTGCACACTGTCTTCCTGCTGACTAGACCCCAATTTTTCTACGATATTCGTACAGTCTACAGATAGACTAGACCCAAAAATACCAACAGTCTGCATTCAGTAAACTTGCAGACTAGAGCCCAGTCTTCATCAGATCTGCATCTACTCTACGCTTAGAAAAGACCCCAGTTTTCTTACAGTCTGCATACAGATTACGTGCAGACTAGACCCCAAACTGCCATCAGTCTACGTACAATCTACGTGCGGAATAGACCCTAGTCTTCCTCCGATTTGCAAACAGTCTACGTGAAGACTAGATCCCAGTTTTCCTCTAACCTGCATACAACCTACATGCAGACTAGACCCCAATTTCACAAACGATCTTCATACAGTCTCTGTGTAGACTAGATGCAAAAATACCAACAATCTGCATACAGTCTACATGCAAACTAAACCCCATTGTTCCTACGGTATTCATACAGACTACGTGCAGACTAAATCCCAAAGTACCAAATTCTGCATACGGTCTACGTGCAGAGAAAAGCCCAGTCTTCTTTAGGTCTGCATACAGTGTAGGTGCAGACTAGACCCTAAACTACTATCAGTCTACGTGCAGTCTACGTGAAGACTAGATCCCAGTCTTCCTCCAAGCTGCACACAGTCCTTATGCAGACTAGACCTCGATTTTCCCACGATCTGCATACAGTCTACGTGTAGACTAGACCAAAAAATACCAACAGCCTGCATTCAGTCTATTTGCAGACTAGACCCCAGTCTTCCTCCGATCTTCATACAGTCTATGTGTAAACTATACAAGAAAATACCTATAGTCTGCATACAGTCTACGCTCACAAAAGACCCCAGTTCTCCTACAGTCTTCATATAGACTACATGCAGACTAAACCCCAAACTACCATCAATCTTGGTACAATCTACGTGCCGACTAGAGCCTAGTCTTCCTCCGCTCTGCATACATTCTACGTGCAGACTATATCACAGTTTCCAAGCAATCTGCATACTGTCTACGTGTAGACTAGATCCCAGTCTTCCTCAAAACTGCAAACAGTCCTTATGCAGACTAGACCCAATTTCCCCACGATCTGCATACAGTCTACGTGTAGACTAGACTCAAAAATACCAACAGTCTGCATACAGTCAACTTGCAGACTAGAGCCCAGTCTTCCTAAGGTCTGCATATAGTCTACGTGCAGACTAGACTTGAAACAACCATCAGTCTACCTACAGTCTACGTGAAGACTCTATCCCAGTCTTCCTCCAAACTGCACACAGTCTTTATGCAGACTAGACCCCAATTTCCCCCACGATCTGCATACAGACTACGTGCAGACTAGACCCCAATTTCCCCCACGATCTGCTTACAGACTACGTGCAGACTAGACCCAAAAATACCAACAGTCTGCAGACAGTCTACGTGCAGACTAAACCCAGATTTCCTACAGTCTGTATGAAGACTTCGTGCAGACTGGAACCAAAACTATCATCAGTCTACGTACAATCTACGTGCAGACTAGATAACAGTTGCCAAGCGATCTGGAGACAGTCTACGTGTAGACTAGACCCCCCAAACTACAACCAATCTGCGTACAGTCTATGTGAATACTAGATCCAAGTCTTCCTCTAAACTGCATACAGTCTACATGCAGACTAGGCCTAAATTTCCCCCACGATCTTCATACAGTCTACGTGCAGAGTAGACCGCAGTTTCCAAGCCATCTGCATAGAGTCTACGGGTAGACCAGACCCAAATATACCAACATTCTGCATGCAGTCTACGTGCATACTAGACCCCACACTACCAAATGTTCACATACAGACTACGTGCAGACTATAGCCCAGTCTTCCTAAGGTCTGCATAAGGTCAACGTGCAGACTAGACCCTAAACTACCATCAGTCTACGTACTGTCTACGTGAAGACTAGATCCAAGTCTTCCTCCAAACTGCACACAGTCCTTATGCAGACTATAACCAAATTTCCTGACGATCTGCATACAGTCTACGTGTAGACTAGAGCCCAAAACAAAAACAGTCTGCATACAGTCTACGTTCAGACTAGACCTCAATCTACCATCAGTCTATGTACAGTTTATGTGCAGACTAGAGTCAAGTCTTCTTACAGTCTGCATACAGTTCACGTGCAGACCAGACCCCAAACTACCGTCAGTCTACGTACAGTATACGTGCATACTAGAGCCAAGTCTTCCTCCGAACTGCATACAATCTACTTGTAGACTAGACCAAAAAATAACAACAGTCTGCATATAGTCTACGTGCAGAATAGAGCCCAGTCTTCGTAAGCTCCGCATACAGTCTACGTGCAGACTAGACCCTAAACTACCATCAGTCTACGTACAGTCTACGTGAAGACTAGATCCCACTCTTCCTCCAAACTGCACACAGTGGTCATGCTGACTAGACCCCAATTTCTCCAAGATATTCGTACAGTTTACAGGTAGACTAGACTAGACCCAAAAATACCAACAGTCTGCATTCAGTAAACTTGCAGACTAGAGCCCAGTCTTCCTCCGATCTGCATATTCTACGCTTAGAAAAAGCCCCAGTTTTCTTACAGTCTGCATACAGATTACGTGCAGACTAGACCCCAAACTACCATCAGTCTACGTACAATCTACATGCAGAATAGACCCTAGTCTTCCTCCGATCTGCAAACAGTCTACATGAAGACTAGATCCCAGTTTTCCTCTAAACTGCATACAGTCTACATGCAGACTAGACCCCAATTTCACAAACGATCTTCATACAGTCTCTGTGTAGACTAGACGCAAAAATACCAAGAATCTGCATACAGTCTACATGCAAACTAAACCCCATTGTTCCTACGGTATTCATACAGACTACGTGCAGACTAAACCCCAAATTACCAATTTCGGCATACAGTCTACGTGCAGAAAAAAGCCCAGTCTTCTTAAGGTCTGCATACAGTCTAGGTGCAGACTAGACCCTAAACTACCATCAGTCTACGTACAGTCTACGTGAAGACTAGATCCCAGTCTTCCTCTAAACTGCACACAGTCCTTATGCAGACTAGACCCCAATTTCCCCCACGATCTGCATACAGTCTATGTGTAGACTAGACCCAAAAATACCAACAGTCTGCAAACAATCAACTTGCAGACTAGAGCCCAGTCTTCCTCCGATCTGCATACAGTATACGTTCGGAAAATACCCCAGTTTTCCTACAGTCTCCATACAGACTATGTGCAGACTTGACCCCAGACTACCATCAGTCTACGTACAGTCTACGTGTACTATTTACTTTGAAAGCCAAGTTTGTGATATTACATACAAATCTGGTGAATCTTCGAAACTTTGATAAGACATAACATAAATTGTTGCTAGAAAACACACATCGTGTTTTATGTCATATTAAGGGGAAGGTAGGCAGATGACTGTTATGTGGTATTGTATTACAAAATAGTTGGTATACATGGAAGAGAGGCTTAATGATAAAAGGCAAAAATCTTATACGCTACATAGCTCCCCGCGAATACGACGGAGTTGTACAAGATTAATAACAACTATATAATTGTATGGTATATTTAGGTAATAAATTTGTATTGTAAAATAAATGGTTAATGCTAAATTTTATAGTATTTTAATTAATTGATGAAATAGTGTAATGCAATTGATTATAATGAATTCAAATGTAAGTAGATTGTAAATATAATAAATGTCCGTGTGGATATTTAGCGTAACTCTTTGCTGTTGACACATGAGACAGGTTTTACAATATTCTTTCATGTCAGAATACATAGATGGCCAGAAATATATATTGTTAATCATAAGAAGTGTTTTACGGAAACCAAGATGTCCCAAAGAATGAAATTGTTCGATTAAAGTAGTACAAAGTAGTTGAATAATAGCTGAGCAGAAGATAAATTATACGAAAAGCCAAGACGTATACAGGACCATTAGGTGGTGTTTGATGTAGAGCTGCTCCTACGTCGTAATTAGATGCATCGGTTACCAGAGTATTATATAATAGCTGAGATTATATAATAGCTTGTATGATTATAAATGCATTTCTTCCAAATCTATAAAAATTAAACAAAGAAAGTATTATTTACATCTTGTGATTTTTCTAAATTAGTAAGTTTATAATTTCAAAATCAGTGACACTGGAGCAGGGGGCAATGTAGAGGTTTTTGCAAATTTGGTGCTTAGTTTTACCTTTTAGTTTAGTCATAGTTTATCGATTATCTAATCGATAAACTATGGTTTAGTTTAGTTTTATAAGTTTTTTAATCTTTTGCGTCAATTATTTGTAAAAATTAAATTTTCTCAAGCACTCAGACCAGACAGATATTTTGGTACTTAATTAGAACGCAGGCTATTTACAAGTTTATCTTTATTAGCCAGTCAAAATAGCAATTTAAAACAATAATACCCTCAAAACCACTCACCTTAGATTTATCATTCTCATTTCATCCTCTATGATGCAGCTTTATCCCAGCCTTGAACAACTTTTAATGAATGCCTGTAATAATGCGGATGCTGTGTTGGCAGAATAAACTTTGATTGGTTTAAAATGTGCCTCCATACCACGACAAGATCCAGCATTCCGACTTTGTGGAGGACATGCAGGTATCCCTAGTGCTATATCTAGCAATAGGGATATCTTCATGCAGATCATTCCATGGAGTTTACATTGCAGTCTGTATTGAGAATGTAATTTATGATATGGAACAGGACCCACTCAGACCAGTATTATTTGTATTTATTTTTAAAACAGTTCAGCAAATGATAACTCATGGAACATCCTAAACAAGTCATACGATCAAAAATATTGGCAATATCATGTGTAATTTATCCATACAATGCATGACGATAGTGTTGTTGAATCGGATCATGTCGGCTAACTTCTGGACGTGTACGGATGAAGATATTCTACTTTCCTTATTACCAATAGATACTTATGATGCCTTGAAAGATGTTATCTTCATTATTGCTTATAAAAATTATGCTACGTTAATTATATTCGAGATTCATTGGATGAGACTAAAAAATAATCAGAACTAATGATCAAAACGCCGGATAAAATCCGGATTCAATATATCCGGATCAAATACGGATTTCCCCTTTCAAAATATTTGGATATGGAATAACGAATCAAGGAAGATAACCGGATTAAACATCCGGATTTCTGGCACCTAATCCTCCGATAATTGCGGAGCCTAACATCTTGGGAACCTCAAGCTGGTGCTGAACAAATTAAATATGATCGAGGCTACTCATCACTCTTACGTCACAATGGCCATCAAACGAAACAATAGATTAATTATAGATTCTATTTAACAATAGGTTTTACACCTATTGTTCCTTTTTAACAATAGGTTTTACATCTATTGTTCCTTATCTAGTAGATTTTGATCACTTTCTGCTAATTACATTGTTTGGGGGAATAGATTGCAACAGACTCACCAGGAAGTGTCCCATTGTCTAGTCGAGGGTCCCAAACGACTAAGGGGGAGGGGCATCTTACAATACTTACTAGCTGCCTTGACCAGCTCTGCGATAATTCAGCACCAGACGACCAAAAACTAACTAAAAACAGAAAGAATAGCAAGATCAATAAATAACTATCCACGTGACTATATAGCCTGTGGACAGACCAAGACCTTTCGGACGACTCTAGAAAGGTTTTAGCCTGTAGACAGGCTACGTGACTCCACCCACTCACGTAAATAAAACACAACAACAACAAAAATAGCAACAACAACAACAATTTTGTTGTTGTTGTCGTTGTATTTTTTATTGCAGCAGCAACAACAACAACAACAACAACAACAACAAAAAGTCCTTACTTACAGTATTTGCGACGACCTTAACCTGAGAAAAGCATAACAAATAACAAAATAACAAACCACCTCCAAACAGCTTCCGACGACGACCTTGCTAAGGAAAAAATCACAACAAACAAAATACTACCCTACCAAACCTCTTTCGACGTTCAACAGCATCCGGCTTCCATCAGCATTCGACGATTCCAACTGTGAAATTAAAAGGCATATTACATATGGTAACAAACCTAAATAACAAATCGCTAATAATTGCCATATCTACTACTTGAAGAGTTCAAAATCCCGAGCAGCCTTGCTTGAAAAAAGTTTTGAAATTCGATTTTATGAAATTAAGTAGTAGCTAGCCCTTTGATATTTTTTAATCTTGTTTCTCCAAAAACAACAACGTAAACAGTACAAAGGCTGCTGCTGATTTAAACTCTTCAATTCCTCCCCCCGGGACCCTCGACTAGACAATATCGGACCTGCCATAGATCATCATATCGCCATCATCATTTATTTATTAGCTTTAAACCATGTTCGTTTGCCTGAAAAATAAGCAAAAATAAATATTTAGTATCTCATACTATTTCATTTCCTTATGGAAAGTTTTATTATCTCACACTATCAAAGCGGTTTCGGACACTAAAAAGCTAAGGCCAACAAGACTATGATGAATTTATCAAAATGCTTATTTGAGTATCCAATAACGGCAAGCGTGCATTTATAGTACTTCGCTGGCTGCAAGAATTGAATTTTTAAAAGTAATTATAGACGACGATGTATAAATTAATTAATTCTAAAGAATCCAAAACTAAAGAAACAAATAATCCATATTTGACAACCGGCAACACTTGCAATTATCGAATGAAATGTAAGAATCAACTAGAGAAATATTCATGTAATTGCTCTTCCACACAGTATAAAACTTCACCTGACATCTGCAGCTTTATGTTACTATCATTCATCTTGTACCATTTGCATAGCTTTCATCATGTATCTACAAAGCTGCGAGACAGAGATGAGGCAAAAGCCTTTTCCGTTACTCGGAGTTTCACGCGTTTATTTTTCGATCATTCGACGGTTTTATTTATTACTAAAATGTTCAATTGGTCATCAAATCAAAGCTATTTTATTCGCATTCTACTTATAGAGGCGATCATGAAAATATCGAATGACTGACCTGGATTTTGCAACATTGTTCATGATTACTTTCCGCGTAATATCACATTCATCATCATCGTTCTGTACCAGTTACAAATCTCATTATGTCTAAAAAGAGATAATATATATCATTCGTGCAGGAGGTTACACTTTCAAATATGAAACCTAGAAATCTGATTTAAATCATGTCCCTTTTTGCAACTGGTAGGACTATACAACCAATTGATGTTTTTAAATTGTCATTTGATGAAAGTGATTTTATTCCTATTATAAAAATATTGAAATAATTAAATAATTAGCGCCGTAATTTTTATGAAAATAAATGCAATAATTTAACTATATCATTCTAATTTAAGTAATTACCTGCATTCCTCATTACTGAAGAAATTTCAAGAGGATTCATTCATTCATTCATTTCATTTCATCTAACCAAGTATGAACTATATAAGAAATAAACGGGAGTTGTCAGCTGAAGTCCGACATGCAAATGAATAAAATTACAACTTCAAATAGATACATGACATACATGCTCCCTACGAAATTCGGCATTGTTTTACTTACCACTTCTTGCATTTAAATTTGTTTTGCAATTCATTGGAATTTCTATTACATTGAACATACAACGCAGTTACCGCTGTAGCCGCTTCATTCATTGTCAATTTGAGTCAACGCCAGAAAAATAAAAGACGATAATTGAACTAGGAGAAAAATAAATATAAGAATACTTATATATTCACATGGCGAAGAGTAGTTTTTAACAGAAAACCGGAAACATAATATACCTAAAATATTCCAATAGTTGATGAGTCAACTGAAATTCTATAGTAAATGACTTCGTTCACTCTAAAGTAAAAATACAAAAGAAACAAACTTTTAACATTTGTTTAACTTGCCTCATATGCAGGCAAACCTGTAAAACAAAGTTATAATTTAAGTTCCTGAACAAATGATACTATCGTCTCCTACATCTTTTTTTACTTTTCAGACGAAAATCATGAAACACCTTCCTTCCTCGATGGTTTCACAAAATGCGGTTTCAAAGTATTCCCGCCAAAACGCGTACAATAGAAGTGATTGACAAAGCAAATTGAATGATTGATGGCTACGAGATGATTGATAGGCCATATTCTCAGCTCTGGAAATCTACAGACAAATAATCTTAATCCCAAGGGTGCTCTGAAATCAATCTCTTTCTGGATGATCCGGGGGGAGGTGGGGCAGCCTAAAATAGATTGACAGGGTGCACATGTCATAATTGATCACCACAGACTCAGGTAATCATTCCACCAAGGTATCACTCTCTGACTAAATAAATAAATTGTGCTGCTTAACCGGCACTTTTGCATCGAATAAAGTCGTTGTGATTGACCACGCATTGAATATAATATTTGCGAATAATTTACAATTAAAAGAGGAAAGAGATAAATCAACTAAATTATGCGTTATTCTATATATCATAATTAAATCTATTTTTAGCCGTCTTAGTTCTAGCTATTCGAGGTTGAGAAGCTTTAATCGGTCATTATAATCTTTGAAAGCCAAGTTTGTGGTATTACATACTAATCTTGTGAAACTTCTTTGTACCATGCATGAACACGCTGATGTTTCTAACACTGTTCTAACATAAGTTTTGAATGCGTTTATTATAGACCGAGCGCCACAGAACTAAAACGGCAGATTTCTCCGGGTAATTTGAAAATCACATAAAAGTATTCATAAAAATATGCTAAGCAATTACCTATTTCTTCTTTTAATTAAATTCTATTGTAAACCCTTCAAAAATCCAATTTATATTTCAAGATTCACGGTCAAAGCCTTCTTATCATTTTGAAAAAATGCTGCATGTGAGCTTCATGGTCTTTGATTCTTTCGTTCTCCCAAGATTTTGAGAATCCATAGAAGCATGACGAAAACACAAAATGTATGAATTAAGAGGGCTCTGACCGTGAAGTGATTTATAAATTCATCTTTGGTGAGCTCCACAATTAAATTTGACCAAAACAAGAAACGGGAAAGTATTCATGGTATTTTTATGAACATGTTATGTGAATTTCAAGTTGCCCGGAGAAACCTGCCGTTTTAGTTCTGTGGCGCTCGGTCTATTAGTAGAACTGCATTCCTTGAAGTAAAGCTTCTCATAATGAGATAGGATCTTAAATATGCTTTTGCTGCTATCATCGAGCAATGAGGTGAGGATTTTAAGTCCCACGTTATAAATTATAACTTATAATTATCCCAAGATCTCGGATTCTGCTGACAATTGGCCGAGTGTCACCACGGAAAGCGTATCCAACATCGTCTCCATATTAGTAGTTAAAGCTGAACATTTTTCAAAAGCTATCCGTAGCTGCCACGTTTGAGACCATTCGTAAAGATTCACTAATGTCCTTGTGAAGTCGGTTGCAATTGTATTGCTACTGGAGAAATAAAATTTTGCATCGTCTGCAAACAAGCTACTTTACAATCGCCTTCAATACGATGTACAATGTCATTAATAAATAAATTAAATTATAATGGCCCTAGGACCCGGCCTAGAACAGAACCCTAAGGAACGCCGCTGACAACATTCGATACTGTTGATAAACAATTTCCAACTGATACAGATTGAGTTCTGCCAGTTAAAAAGAGAAGAAATCCATGACAATAGTTCAAAATCTATACCATGAGCCTTCAGCTTGATTAATAATTTCTAGTGACAAACTGTGTCTAATGCCTTTCTGAAATTGATATAAGAAGGATCAATTTTTAAACAATTATTAATGGCTATACTCCATTGCTGTGAGCAAGGAAACCATATTGTTCTTTAGTAATAATGTTATTAGAAAGCAGATACTGACGCATTTGTGAATTTATAACAGATTCCATAACTTTACATGTTATGCAAGTTAATGAAATTGGACGGTAGTTTAGTTCCCGGTTTTGTCGCATTGAAGATTTACCTTTCTTGAAAATTGGCACAAAAGTCACTGTTTTTCAAATTGAGGGTAGTTGACCAGTGAATAAATATACTCTTATGGAGCTGAGATAAGGAAAGGCTATTTCTTGGACTATTGACTTCAAAAAAAGTGCGGGATAGCCATCCGGCGAGCGTGATGTTTTATTAGGAAGGCATCTTAATGCTTTATATACATTTGACGTAGAAAATTGAATAAAATTGGGTCTTCCCATCGTCCTTGCTAAAACCTGTGGTGAAATAGTCATTAAGTATAGCAGATTTGTCCGAGTCTTCAATTTTCAGCTCACCTTCAGTGTATAGGAGGTATCGAAGACTGTAGATGTAACTTTGAGTTTACAAAAGAATAGAATTTTGTTAGAGTGACATCATCCAAGAGTGACTGTTCACGTTCTACATTAAACTCTTTTACAGCGGCATCATATTCTTGAGATAATGTTTTGTATAACTGTTTTGCTGTATCAGAATAGTTACGTGATCTATAAGCACACCGGCGTTTTAGCATTAAGTTACGGATTGGTTTAGGGTACTTCGACTTTCTCGAACTATTGGTTGATTTGGAACAGATAATTCGATGGCTATAGTCAACATTTCGATTGCAGTCTTTGTATATAATAAACCAATCTATTGTTTGTAAATACTGGCATATAGATGGATAGTCAGCTTTACGAAAATTGTAAAGAGTACAGCGTTTACTAGAAATAGGTACTGGGATATTTAACAATGTTTCAATAGCATTATTGTCACATTTACTAGTGAATGCCAATGGTTTGACGATATCAATATCTGCTACAAGTGTTGGAGTTGCAGTGAAAAGTAAATCCAAACAGTTACCCACACGTGTTGGCTCATCAATTAGTTGTTTGAAATTGTTTCTAATAACACTATTCAAAAATAAATCATGGTATTGATCACCATAACTCATAACCATAAATTTTCTAGCTGAATATGTAGGAAAATCAATAATAATAATAATAATAATAATAATAATAATAATAATAATAATAATAATAATAATAATAATAATAATAATAATAATAATAATAATAATAATAATAATAATAATAATAATAATAATAATAATAATAATAATAATAATAATAATAATAATAATAATAATAATAATAATAATAATAATAATAATAATAATAATAATAATAATAATAATAATAATAATAATAATAATAATAATAATAATAATAATAATAATAATAATAATAATAATAATAATAATAATAATAATAATAATAATAATAATAATAATAATAATAATAATAATAATAATAATAATAATAATAATAATAATAATAATAATATTAATAATAATAATAATAATAATAATAATAATAATATTAATAATAATAATAATAATAATAATAATAATAATAATAATAATAATAATAATAATAATAATAATAATAATAATAATAATAATAATAATAATAATAATAATAATAATAATAATAATAATAATAATAATAATAATAATAATAATAATAATAATAATAATAATAATAATAATAATAATAATAATAATAATAATAATAATAATAATAATAATAATAATAATAATAATAATAATAATAATAATAATAATAATAATAATAATAATAATAATAATAATAATAATAATAATAATAATAATAATAATAATAATAATAATAATAATAATAATAATAATAATAATAATAATAATAATAATAATAATAATAATAAAATCAATTTCTTTCAAGTTAAACTGACATTTTGATCTTTTTAATTGTATAGTCCTGCCGTTTTCAATCTTTGAAATACAGCTTCTACTGTTTTGTGTAGAGCTTCCTCGGTTTCTGCCGCACAAATAACATCGTCTAGGTAGAAAATTGTGTATGGGCTTGATCCAAATCAACCTTTGCAAATATTTTACATCCCCCTAACTTTGCAAATAAGTCCTTTATGTCAGGGATGGGATATTTGTCTAATTCAATATTGCTATTAACAGTAGGACGAAAATCGCCACGAAGGTGGACAGTTTGATATTGTTTTAAAACAATTACCACCGTACCACGAGTGTTGCCAAAACATTCTGTGTTACGGGATAAATAACTTTTTCTTTCAATAGTCACTCTATCTCGATATAAACTACAGGATTCATAGTGTATATATGGTACAGCAAGGCGGGCCTTCAGGAACAAGGGAGTTGTGTTGGATTTCAAATAAATACATCAATAATATAATCCATTTGAAGGCTATTGATTTTACTAAGTGATATTACTAATACATATGTAACAAACCAGATTCAACATTCCGAATCTAAATCAGTATATGGAATCATGAAATGGAAT
Source organism: Haliclystus octoradiatus (assembly GCA_916610825.1). Taxonomy (NCBI): domain Eukaryota; kingdom Metazoa; phylum Cnidaria; class Staurozoa; order Stauromedusae; family Haliclystidae; genus Haliclystus; species Haliclystus octoradiatus. Next base: position 14,739 of record OU744451.1, read on the forward strand.
GGTAATTATATCTACAATTGAAAATGATAAAAAAATTATTTCAGGAGCAGTTCGACCATCCTCAGACTCGACTCTATATGGACTCTATATGCCTACACACACCAGGGTAACTTGAGCGCAACAACGTCATTTAAACGTCATATCTACGATATAATTATATACAATATTATTATTCTTTTCCAACTTGTGCGTATAGTACGTTGTACGCTTTTTATGGTGCTAGATAGCATAGATAGGGGTATATCCTGAAAATATAATAGAGACAAAAACGTAAGAACAAAACAGTATAATTTTGTTATGAAAATTTGCACAGGAAAATTATGGGATTATGTGAAATCATAGTAACTGGTGAAATACTTCTTTGGAGTTAATTCTTCCATGAAAACCTTCTTTGGAGCTGATTTGATAAGAAAAGTCAACGAATATAATTTTAAATTTTTATTGATATTAAGAACGTTTCGATTGCTTCATGCAACCATTTTCAAGTTAAAGTTTACAATTTATTATAGGACTATTTATATGGGCTAATTTATTCAATATACAACATATGTATTAAATTAGCCCATATAAATAGTCCTATAATAAATTGTAAACTTTAACTTGAAAATGATTGCATGAAGCAATTGAAACGTTGTTAATATCAATAATAATTTAAAACTATATTCGTTGATTTTTCTTATCTTATATGGAATTAAGTATAACATAATGGTTATGGGTTTGAAACTTTAGTGGTGAAATATTCAACCCCATTTATAGAAAGCGCTCTAGCAGGCACCCGAAGGAGTAGAGACAGCCATCCGATGATAAAATAAGACATTCGTCAATTTCTTAGTTCCAAATGCTTTTGTTTTCCCAGTGCTTAAACTTGAACTTAGGGTAAGTTTAATAATTGATGGATTTTCGACTAAGCAGATTTTTCTATATATCTTATTTTACTTTATTTACATGATGAAATAGCCTCGCACAATATAAAATATCAGGTTATAATCCAACATAACCCTGTAATTTAATTAGTAGGTTTCATTGCTTGGAAATGTTGAGGTAGAAACATGGCTTGGACATCCCTCTTGTTTGAGCCCCAAATTTTACATTACGTTGTTTTGTTTTTAAACCTAGAACTTATTAAATGAATGTTTATACAAATTGAGATTTTACTGAAAAGCCTAGTCAGTGCGATTCTTGATATATTGGCTAACACCATGCCAAGAAAGCCAGTACTTGCACGTTTATTTCTTTTCTTCATAAACTAATAATTGATGATATATTTTACTGAAAAGCCTAGTCAGTGCGATTCTTGATATATTGGCTAACACCATGCCAAGAAAGCCAGTACTTGCACGTTTATTTCTTTTCTTCATAAACTAATAATTGATGATATATTTTACTGAAAAGCCTAGTCAGTGCGATTCTTGATATATTGGCTAACACCATGCCAAGAAAGCCAGTACTTGCACGTTTATTTCTTTTCTTCATTTACTAATAGTTGATGATATATTTTACTGAAAAGCCTAGTCAGTGCGATTCTTGATATATTGGCTAACACCATGCCAAGAAAGCCAGTACTTGCACGTTTATTTCTTTTCTTCATTTACTAATAGTTGATGATATATTTTACTGAAAAGCCTAGTCAGTGCGATTCTTGATATATTGGCTAACACCATGCCAAGAAAGCCAGTACTTGCACGTTTATTTCTTTTCTTCATTTACTAATAGTTGATGATATATTTTCAATATATCTTTTTTAATGAATTGTTAAATTCTTATACAAACTTTAATTTTGGATTAAATTTTTCTATTGACTAAGAAACCGAAAAGTTGTTACAATATCAATTCATTAATTTTATAGTCACAAAATATTATTAAATTAAATAGATTATCTGTTCTTATCAAACGGTATTATATTTGAATAGGATATAGCTAGGTAGCATAGCTTTGAGAATGACTCATATTTCTATGTATAAAAAGTCAATTTATTAGGACATACGTTAGATAGTTCAATCAGAATATAAATAGCTTTCAATCTTAACTTACGACCTTTTTGCTGGTTTAGACCACACGGGAATGAGTTGAGTGACCTTCAAACAAACTACCTTATTTGGAACTGTTTGGACTACGGCTATGAGTCAAACGACTATTATGCAAAGGAATGCCTCCATTAAAATTACGTTTAGATTAAGATTAAGGGTTACAGATAGACAGAAAGGAGTAAATAAACTGCACACACACATTGAAGCTAGTAAATTTATGAAGTATTCCTACTAAAATGCAATTAAGTTTGTTCCTTTGAACATAAAGCCATGCTTTGATCATTAATATCATTAATTTAGTAAATGACAATAGTAAATAGAGATAGAGGTATTAGGCCATGATCTCCGAATCCATCAAGATGTACTTCAAGGATGGCTTTTGAAGTCTAAATGATTCGCGTGCCTAAGATTCCTGACAAGAAACATAGTGCCGAGCAATGAGCATGTGCGGTGAACGGAATTCCCGATAGAATATCATCTTTTGCAGAATAACATGATAGCCGATTATATACGTGCGTAATATTTTGCAATTAAAAAGCAGCCTTATGAAACCATTGGGATTCAGTGAATATGTAATTGCGTTTCAATTTAACTAATCGTTGTATTAAAAGACTTTCATTTAAATAAATGAGGAAATGATTCTACATTAAACAGATGCAACCATTTACACCAAAATAGTTGACTCATCCAACTGTTAGTGCAGTATTATATATTATCACACATTGCCTAGACAGGCTACAGCAATACACTCACCGTGCTTATTGCATATTCTACATGTTTTGGGGCATTGGATGCGCATAAATCTTTTATTATGACCAGCGACACAATCTTCATAAAACAGAGGACAAAGCTGAAGGTGATCTTTGCATCCTTTAGTTAAATAAAAATTAAACAAAATTGAGACGCAAGCATCATTGATTGGTATTATACAAGTCACTATGTAGCTATATAATCAACTTTCAACTACGTTGATTTGTATATTATTAATGTTAAGTGTTTACATGAATAAATAAACATCTAACTATCTATATAAACACAATCGTAATCCTGGGGGGTGTGGGGGCGGCACCCCTCCCAATACTAAAGTTTTGAGTCAAATTTCGGACGATTTGAGACGAAAAGTTGAAAAAATCGTGCAATTTCACGGTCGTCAACCAGCTATGTCGCAATTCACAAAACAATGGTTACTACCATGATAAAACCCATACTTCTCTATGCTAGTGATGTTTGGGGGTGATTCTGTTACTCACATTGAAAATAACCAAATAGAAACTATACAGCGAAATATTATGCGGAGAATATTAAACGTTAGAAAGAATTCCAGTAAGATAGCTGTTAGAGCGGAACTGGGTATCATCCCTCTACAGATTGATGTAAAAATTAATATGATCAAATTCCTTGTTAGAATAATTACTTTCAAAAAAAGTACTTTACTGTACAAGGCAGTTGGTGAACAAATCATCAACAGTTCACCAACTTCATGGCTGGGTAAAGTTACAAATCATTGGTCCGAAATAGGAATCAATTTACAACTTTTGATCTCTAAAGAAACAAATCAAAAATCTGATCAAATAAAACTAATCAACTCTATATAAAAGATCAATTAAATAACGAATACAATATCAACTTTGAGCAATCTAATCTAAACATTAACGCTCCAGGCCAATAAAATCAATTGAAATTCTACAAAACAATTAAACATAAATTTGAATTTGAAAATTATTTGCTACTTCCACACAAAAAGTCTAGGATAGCAATAACCCATATCAGAATCAGTGCTCATAAGCTCGGAGTACAGACCAGACGATATTCTATAACATCCACTACGAGGACTGGCTATGTCCCCATGGTTGCGTCTTTTAATGAAATAGAAAAGTTCCATATACAAATTTCAGGTATTCTCGGATACAGAGAAAATTGGAACTGCTCTCTTCCCAAACAGAGTTACAAACAAAGGAACTGTTGCGAAGATTTCTTTACGAATCTTTGCAGAAACGCTATAATAATTTGTAATAGTGAATAATAAAATGACACATGTTTCGATAATTTTATAACTATATAGTGAATGAATATTATCATAATCTGTTGTTATTTAGAAGCGACATGGATAAAATAGGTTCTTATAACAACTCTGCTAAATAAAGAAAAGATATATATATATATCTGCAAATATCGAATAACAACATAATAATATTAAATAATACTCATCACACACTGTTTACTCCAAAATCATGTTTTTTACAATATTAATCTAGATCTTATATCCTTTATCCATAATCTTTAATCGTGCTTCGTAGTTTCAATGAACATTCTAGTATTTAGCATTACGTCATTAAATAGAGGTTGCTATATAACAACGCGCCTGCGCACATTTTAGATGTTTTAACATGAATAGATCTATGTACGTAATCATTGTTAATCATTATGAATCATATCCTAGTTTTTTCTAGAAGGAAAATAATTGTAAATGTAACCTTAATTTTAATATTGTAATTCAGTTATCGTCTTGCCTCCGATCTGTAAGGAGCTGCATATGAATATCATACAAACCGTGAAAGATAATAGCTTGTAAGGAATACACCGAAGGTAATGATTGTATTTGATTTGCTGATTGATATTATACACATAGCTTAGTTTATTATGTAATCTTGTATCTTATTAATTATATTGATGTTTGTTTTATTAGAAAAACCAGTTAAAATCACAGTTATTAAATACTGACAAAATACAAGTTGTCGTCATTTCCAGTCAACTGCGTATTTCTCGCATATTCACAAAGTTATTGAAATTCTAAATACAAAAGTGTAACACGAGAGTTACACACAAGTGTATCTATGTAAACTGGTATATTGGCATTAAATCAAAACAAACAAATAAACATAACATCATAACATAACATCATAACATTACATCATAAAACTACATCATTTGATCAAAAGCTTGTAGTTACGGCCGTTTCTCTCAAGTTTCGTTTCCATGGTTTCAGGGGATAGTTTAGCGAGGCTGTCCTCGTTTTTGGTTGACAACACCCCTTGATATAATATTTGCTTTATATTTTGTTAGTTTGTTTCTAGGAACACCCAGAACTTCCTATGTATTCTTGTTTAATAATAATAAATACATTTATATAGCGCTTATATCAAAAAGCTCTAAGCGCTTTACAAATTTAAATTAAATGAAACTATAATAAGGAACTGAGAAAGTAAAACAGTATCTAAGACATCTAAGCCATCTAAAAAAGTAAAAGCTAAATTAACTATTCAATTGTACAATATATATTGTTAGCAGTATTCATTAAACGCTTTCTGGAATAAATAATTTTTAACATGCGTTTAAAATATGATGTTGAAATACAAGATCTCAAATCATCAGGCATAGTATTCCATAATAACGGTGCTGCCACAGAAAAGGCACGGTCTCCATAAGTTTTAAAATTACTTGAACAGACATATAAATTGTTTTTGGATGTGGAACGTAGACATCTTGGAGGATTATAAACCTCTAACAATTCTTTCAGATATACAGGGGCTAGGCCATGAAGAGATTTGAAAGCAAGCAACAATATCTTGAACTCAATTCTTTGACAGACAGGAAGCCAATGAAGGTCAAATAAAATTGGAGAAATATGATCATATTTGCGAGTACATGTAACAAGTCGTGCTGCTGCATTTTTCACACGTTGTACTTTCTCGATTAATAATTTAGAAATTCCAAAATATAAGGAGTTGCAATGATCTAATTTGGACGTAACAAATGCATGCACTAAGGTTTTCGTGGTGTTAAAGTCAAGGTACTTCCTGATTTTACAAATTCGATATAGATGAAAAAATGATGACTTACAGACTTTTTTAATGTGCTCTGTCATAGTTAAATGTTTATCAAAGATGACACCAATGTTCCGAGCAGAAATTGACGGATATATACATTCATTGCCAATTTTCACAGAAATATTGCTTGAGCTATTACGAAAGCGAGAACTGTTAACTAATAGTTCGGTTTTATTCTTGTTGAGCTTCAATTTGTTAGCAGACATCCATAGATCAATTTCAGCAGCACAGACCTCAATTTTGGAGATAGCAGACTGAATATCACCGTCGGTATTAGGCTTGAAGGTTATAAAAATTTGGCGAATTTAATTGTTTAAATATTTGGCAACAATTATTCAGAAAATTTCGCAACGATAATTTGACAAGAGAAATTAACCTGCGTAGTCCTGCCCCCCCCCCCCCACCTCTTCAAATTTTGTCCAAAATATCATAAATACTTTGATCAGTAGTTGATCAGTTGTGATCAGGTGTTTTTAAGACTGATCAAACAAAAGCTCAATTTTGGAGTTGAAGAAGTATGAATATGTAAAAATCTAAGAACATCATCTACGGACAGAAAGTTTTTGTCTACCCAACAGTCATCATATCAAAAGCAAGATTTATATATTTCTACCACTTTTTTTACATTTCTGATTAGCATTTAAGCTTTTTTGAAGTTATCTATCAAATTTTTGACTGATCAGTAGGATAATAGCGTGTTCTGCGCTAATCATGCCGTGATCAAACTTGTGTTGTGAAAATTTTCAAAATTGATTGAGATTTGGTAAAAAGTGGGGGGGCTAGGGTGACGCTTAAAATGGAGTACGAAAAACGTGAATGTCTTCTGGGTCTCATGTTGATCAGTTTAGTCGATGCCTGATCAGGACTGATCACATCGTGATCAAACTTTTGATATGAACATTTTCAAAATTGGGCGTGGTTTAAGGGGGTGGGGGGCCAGGACTACGGTAATTTTGTACTGTGGAACGTGAATATCTCTTACATCTTCAGATGATCAGTTTAGCTATAACCTGATCAGGACTGATCACATCGTGATCAACTTTTGACATGAAAATTTTCAAAATTGGGCGTGGTTAAGTGGGGTGGGGGGGGGCCGGGACTACGCTATAAATTGAGCCTAAAACGCAAATATTTCGTTGATCGCAATTTGATCAGCAATATAAATGCCTGATCAGTACTTATGACAGCGTGATCAAACTTCTGATATATAAATTTTCGAATTTGGTGAGATGGGGGGGCTGGCGTAGTCCTGCCCCCCCCCCCCCCCCCCCCACAAGAAAATCGTTAATAACTGTAACGCTTTTGTTTGATCATTCTTAAAAACACCTGATCACAACTGATCAACTACTGATCAAAGTACTTATGATATTTTGGACAAAATTTGAAGAGGTGGGGGGCCTGGACTACGCAGGTGAGAAATTAGGGAGTACTATGCACAATAAACGTGTCTATTCGATTATCATCTGGATGCTGTAATTGGCTATATTCACACATGTTTGATAGTTTTCAATTCATATTGGCCATACCAGAAATAGTATGGAGGCCCTCCCAGGGGGTTTGGGGAACAAGGGGACAAGCACCACCCTGGGAGGGCCTCAGTATGGGGACATCAATCAACCAATCATAATAAAGTAGTTTTATTTCATCTCTACTTCTCTACTACTATATATAAACATGACCTTCAAAACTTTGTACGCGCTAATCTCAAAAACCATGAGAAGAAATCCTGAACACCATACATCATTCGAAAGCTCTCTTTCGTGGTCTGAACATAGGCTACATTCAATTTTGAAAATTCAACTGAATTCGGCGTAAAATTGAAAAATCAAGTTTTATGTAAAAGATCAAAGCCGCCGCCAATCATTTGTCTGATTGTTGACTTGAATTTTTTGAATAAATGTTGAAATTATCCTTGGGACCAGGAGCCTTTAGAGATTTGAGATTTATATTATTCATGTTTACATTTCATCATGATTTTCCTTGTCACTGTTACTAAATACTTAGTTTGATAGATAATTTGATACGGCGAATGTTTGGGGATGTTTTTACAATTCAAACAATTGAAACTAAATATTGTTTAAAATTCATAGATTTTTTTGAGTTTCGTATACATAGCACTCTCTCTATAGTGAAATTTCTAAATGATTTTCAGCTGAGAGCTACGTCTGGAAAAGTAGAATTTAACTGACAGTTAATTAAATATACATAATCACAAAAGTAGAAAGTAGTTTTCGTCATCATCCCAATTTATGTTTTTGGTTTTGTTCGAGTTCGAGATTTCAAAACACTTCAAGGCGTGGCGTAGACCGCGGTAGGATTTAGTAGTAAACCACGGTCCAAGCAATAGTATTAGGTTAGGGTTAGGGTTAGTCCGACAATGTTTCTGTATAATTGTGCTTTGACATTCATCAGCCAGCTATTAAATTAAAAGCATATTCAAAACGTCATATCCTAAATGAAACCAGACCAACTAAATGTTTTCCTTTCCACTGCTATCACATGGGGATATAATTATGAAGATGAATGTAATATGTCTATCATTGCTTCATCTAATCTAGCTATCCAATAGAGAAATTTATTTCGATAAAACAGTATTAACGTATTGTTTTGATAAAACGGTATTGACGTATTTTTTTATATAGTTCATATTGAATTAGATAATAGATATCTACAGTATAGATTTATTAATATCAAACTGCAGTTGGAACATTTTAAAATCGTTTGGCAAAATGTTACTTTAATTAATGCTTTTAAATCATGAAATATTATCAGTACATATAGTACTGGTATGGAAGGAATAGGAACACAATTTATAATTAACACATTTTCATTAGCTTTTAATAATTACGTCTCAATTTTCTTTATACGACATTTTATGGATTTTTATGGCGATGAATAAATCTTATTGAATAAGACGGCTTCGAAATATATTATCTTTCACATTGTTAGAGATACGTGCAGTGAAGATTATTAATATCAAACTGCAACTGGAAGTCTTGGACTGATATGGAAGGATTATGACACTGTAATTAACTCACTTTCATTAGCTTTTAATAATTACGTTTCAATTTTCTTAATATGGCATTTCATGTATGACGTATTTTCAATATGGTTCATATTGAGCTAGATATCTGTAGTAGATTATTAATATCAAACTGCAACTGGAAGTCTTGAGGATACTTGGCAGAATTTTACTTCGATTAATACTTCTAAATCTACCGTCTGGCTCAAATGGAGGCCCAAATACAGCATCTGGTAATGATTCTAACAAGCAGATAACCATCCCAAAATCAACATTATTAAATTGTCCAATATTGGACAGCTCACAGTTGAAATGTCTCTACTTCAACTCAAGATCATTGAAGAATAAGTTAAATAATTTGTATGACACTCTAGAGTCACAGCTATACGACATTATTTTTGTTACAGAAACATGGCTAAATAGAAATATTCCTGATAGTCTACTTGTGAATGATACTGGTTATGCTACGATACGTTCGGATCGCAAAGAAACAATTGGAGGCGGTGTTGCTATATTTTTAAAATCTACATTAAAGTTTTCCATTATTGAATTACCTCAAGCATTCTTGGATATTGAAGCTGTTGTTATTGACATTCATTTATCAACCTACTTGGTAAATCGCATGGTATGTGCATATCATCCCCCGTCTTTTTCAAATTCAACAGAACACACAAACGTTCTCTGTAACTTTATAAATTTTTGTACTGACTTTGATTTCCCAGTTTTCCTTGTTGGTGATTTCAATTTCCCTTTAATTGACTGGAAAATCCCTGATTGCTCTGGTGGCACTATCTCAGAATATTTTTTATCCTCTATTTTACGTAATAATCTACAACAAGTTGTTCCTGAGCCAACTAGAAAGAACAATTTATTAGACCTCATTTTTACATCCTCGCCAGATCGCATTTCTGATATTGAAGTTACTGCGCCTTTCACAAGTACTTGTGATCATAACGCAATTAATTTCAGCATACATGTACCCACATCACAAAACATTAATAACACCCACCAAACCCGTTACAACTATAGGAAAGTAGATTATAATGCAATATCAGCTGAGTTAGATAAAACAGATTGGAAATTTTTGTACAATCATTGCAATGGTGATGTTGATCTTTTCTGGAAAGAAATATGTTCTAAATTAGACTTTTGCATAGATAACTTCGTTCCAAAATCCCATAAAAATTCTCGAAAGGCAAAAAGATCAAAACAAGTTCGGTCATTGGCACTAAAGAAGAGAGTTGCATATCGACAAAGACATGATTCACCTGCTCATTATAATATATTCAAACAGATTTCTCGTGATTATGACTCTGCTGTTAAACACAATCAACTCAAATTAGAAGAAAATATAATTAACAGTGGTTCACTATCAAACTTTTATTCTTTTGTTAATTCCAAGATGAATTCACATCCACAAATACCATCGTTGGTGGACGAGACTGGAGTCAAGCACATTGAAGATTTTGACAAATCTAATTTATTAAATAAATACTTTGCAACCGTTTTTACTACTGACAATGGGAATATCCCTGCTTTTGAGCCACGTGTTTCAAGCGATAAAAGTCTTAGTTTTGCATCATTTTCTACTTTAAGTGTACTGAAAGCACTAAAAAAGCTTCCAAATAAAACGTCAAGAACACCAGATGGATATCCAGCATTTTTCATGAAATCAATTGCCAATGAGATTGCTTATCCTCTATCATTGTTATTCGAATCCTCTATGCTCTCTGGCAATTTACCTGATATTTGGAAAAAAGCTATTATTATCCCTATCTACAAGAAAGGCAAGTCTAGCTTGTGCAAGAATTATAGACCCATTTCATTGACATGTATTTCGTGTAAACTAATGGAGTCCATCATTACTAAACAACTACTGGATTATCTTATTTCCAATCATCTGATATCTGATGCCCAATATGGATTTTTATGCAGACGGTCTACCTGTACTCAGTTAGTAGAGACATTAGATCATTGGAGTACTGCTATTAACAATAAATGTAGAATAGATACTGTCTACATCGATTTCAGTAAAGCATTTGACACTGTTTCTCATCAAAAACTTTTATTAAAACTCAAGTCATATGGCGTTTCTTATGAGCTTCTTCAGTGGATATCTTCTTTTTTATTTTGTCGAACACAATCTGTTTTAATTGGTGAAAACCTTTCACAACCTGAGCAAGTTATCAGTGGAGTACCACAAGTTTCAGTATTAGGACCGTTGTTATTTATTCTATACATCAATGATATTGTTACATGCCTTGAATCAAACACAAGTATCAAGCTTTATGCTGACGATGCAAACCTTTACTGCAGTCGCAAAAGAAATGAAGATCACAAACACTCCTTATCTCAGACTTTGTCGAATCTTTCAGAATGGGTAAGCAGGTGGCAGCTGCGTATTGCTTATGAGAAATGCTTTGTTTTATCAACTGGCAATCTACATTTTCCTGAAAGTACGTATTACCTAGACAATCATTCCCTTGCGAAAGTCAACAGTTTTAAAGATATTGGTGTTGTCATCACGTCAAATTTTAAGTCATCTGATCATTGTTCCATGATTTCTGCCAAGGCTTATGGAGGAACTCATCTCATTTTTAAATGTTTCTCCTCTTCAAATGAACACCTATTGATGAAAGCATACAAAGTATATGTACGTCCATTGCTGGAATCAGCATCACCGGCATGGAATCCATGCCTTCTCAAAGACATTGAAAAAATAGAACCTATTCAACGGTACTTCACCAGAAGATTATTTCAACTTTTAAAACGTCCATATACAAGCTATCCTGATCGCTTGAAGTTTCTTGGTCTGGAAAGTTTGGAATACAGAAGGGTTTTCTTTGATCTATGCATTTTGTATAAGATAACCCACAATCTTGTGGATTTATGTATGGACGACTTGAGCTTCACGTATGACACAAATAAATATTCGATGCGTGGTCATCAATTCAAACTTATTGTCCCTCAGATACCACGTCTACAAAGTGTACAACATCAATTTTGTTATCGAGTTACTCCATGGTGGAATAAACTGTCATCAGACATAGTTTCATCGAACACACTGGCTAGTTTTAAATTTAATTTAAAGAAATACAATGTTAATTAGTTTTGTAAAGTTTTCAAATAGATTACACATCATATATCTGTAAACTTAAAATGTAAACTTAGAATTATCAAACCATTAGGCTGTATGTAAGCGAGGGTTACAAGCCCTCCTGTATTTGCCTGTCAACAATTGAAAGTTAATGAAATAAATCAAATCAAATCAAATCAAATCATGAAATATTATTAGTATATGCAGGACTGGTATGGAAGGATTATGACATTTTAACTAAGACACTTTAATTTAGCTTTTAATAATTACGCTTCAATTTTCTTATGGCATTTTATGTATGACGTATTTTCTATGTGGTTCATATTGAGATAGATATCTGTAGTAGATTATTAATATCAAACTGCAACTGGAAGTCTTGAGAATATTTGGCAAAATCTTACTTTATTTCATGTCATTCATACTTTCATTTTCAAGCCATGAACTACTACTATACTGGTATATGGGCGGATTTCTTTTAAACTGGGAAATGCTATTATAGTATACAGTACTGGAATACAGGGGGATTATGACATTTTAGTTTTAAGCGTATATACATATATACTATATACATTTATGTCTTCTTCAAAGCTTCTTTGACTTTAATAAACATTACTCATTTTGGTAACTGCATGGATTTGAAACATGATAGCTAAATTTTTAAAGTTATGCTCAATGTTGTAGTGTAACTGAAATCCGTACCATATTTAGTTTAAAATTTTCCAAAACAATTCAGTAATCATTGTAACATTGTAGTCATTTTAACTTTAGAAAATTATTTTTCAGCATGGCATGAACTAACTGAAATCGAATAACGCTTAAATTGTAAGAGTCAATCTTTATTATATACCGTTCATGTTACCAAAAGATTTTTGATTCTGAAATCCATACAGAGCGAATCCACCTCCTTAGTGGGGAAAATCAAATACAGCTTCTCAACAGTAACAACATTGGGCCGAAGGCCCACAAGGCCCTCCGCAGGAGCTAGAAAAAAGCTGCTTTTCTAGTGTTATATAAATCAGTTTATTAAATGATCATACTTGGACATCCTTTTCCATTTTTTCCTTTTGATTCACTTTTATCCCAACAGCAACCATAAACAGTGAGGCCACATTTCGGAACAATTTTGCTATCTGTACTGGCGCCTAAATAATATATAAATCAATTACATAAACCAACCATACTATGCATATACTTTGATGAATGATTACGTATGTTACGTAACATCAGTCTTTATCCAGATCGAACATGATGTATGCAGATCAAATGATATTCGGTGAAGCAACTACTTGAATATTTTAGTAACAAGTTCGACTCCTTCAGATGCTTTTAATTGGATGTTACTAACTACATTTACAATTACAAATCTAGTTATTTCTACAGCAGCGGGTGGCGATATTACCGAAGCAAATATCCGAAATCAGACGAGAGTGATGAAGGGTTCAAGGTCACAATATATCACGGTTTCAAAATCGTGAAGGTCTTACAGGAATACTATTCGTGGTTTTCTAGTGCCTTCTCGTTTTCTTCAACCTAGAACTGTATATAAATAGGATATAAATGTATAATCCATTTTATTTTCCCATCAACGATTACTTACGACAAAATCCACACATTCTTCTACAATGTTTTTTCATATAACCTTTATGTGTTTCACAAGCACCAAAATAAACCCATCTGCGACATTTCATGCCTAAACCATCTTCGCAAACATCTCCTATAATAATTAATAAATGCATCGTAGTTGTTTTTGTATGAAATATCAGTATTGCTAAACTTCTGATTAATCGAATCTGCAGACACGAAAATTGAAAATTCGAAAATAATCTTAAATCTAGATTATTAGTAATGGATTCGGAAATGGAAAAAGGCCATATAAAATTGAGTTCACAAGAGGGGAAACAGTCTTCTAAACAGCAATAAATAGTAACATTTCCAGTCCAGTGTTAGTTTGTTCGCAAATTCTCGCTATGTTATGACGTCAGCGTTAATTTCATCTGCAATGGCCCATGCACATTGTAGTTCCATCGTATATAAAATGCCTTTTGCCCCGTCTAGAAAAACTAGATCAACCCTCCTATCTTGAACGGTTGATCCCATAAGTGTCAATTATTAAGCGTGGTTGCATGTGCATAATATAAGAGGACGTTTTCTTATTTATCCAACTATTCTCGATATTTGTATCGTTCTGCACAGATAAAAAAAAAGAAGAGTTTTCTAAAGACCTACTTGCTTTGCTACAAAACCCACAAGTCAATGGACACATCGTAGTCATTTGTTCTTTACGAGACTCGCATGAACCAAATTTCTTCATTCGTTCACAGACATTAATAGATTGTTGGTCTTTGCAGTCAACTGTGACTGTACCTAAACAACAGAGAACGGTGTATCAATTACAGACCAGTACATCATTACTGTGCTGAATTACAATTACAAATTTATATGCAATCTTGTTTTAATTAATATTAGCAATAGTGTGATTTTCTACAAGACATGATTGAGGCATTGCTATGAAGGTGATGATGTATTTATAACGTGGAAACTTTATGCAATACAAAATCAGCATTAAAATTTTGAGTTAATAAAAAGAGGTAGACAATCAAGCCATGCCTTCATGTGAGATTAGTTATATTGCGTGTGATAATCTCATTACTATCCTTTACATTTCTTTACGTTGGTATTATTTTGTTGCAATTAAATTGACATACCTGTATTATACTTATTGTCACACATAATTTTGATAATGAAAGAAAAGAAACAGTGAAAGCCCAGAAAGTAATAGTCAGTAATTGCTAGGAAATCAAGAGTAGAAAGTAATCCGTTACCGTTACCAAAAATAGTAACGATTGATGATGAAATTGATGAATCATTATATAAGTTCGTAACGATTACTTATATCGCAACCCTGTTGAAATATATCCAAATGTTCATGAATAAAACTGAAAGTCCAACTGCGTTAGTATAATGATACGTCACTTTTTACTGAAAACTCCGTAAAAAATAATCAACGACACATAATAGTCTGATGCATCATATTCATGGGTATATATAATCCCCTCCCAAAAAAGTTCCTGCCGGGGCAATTATATCAATAGAGCATTAGTACAATTATGACACGCATGCGCTACGGGAGCTTCGATATATATGTGTCAGCTATTTAGTGTTGCTATAAACAAGATATTTTCACAGATTTAAAGGGAGAATACTGACCGGGGAACGTTGCCCGCGGAACTTGAATTCTTCATACCAAATTCAAGTACTCGTTTTGAAACAGAGTTGGCCTCGCCTTAATTCTATTGTTTTGAACGAAATAATCAAAGACACGAGACAAGAACAAATGTCGAAGCTTGAACTCGTGACAATCATCAACGAATCAATGTTTTTAAACAACGATTTATTCCATGCATTTAACTCAGATTCGCATATAGTCCAGTCAATCTAAAATTTGACCAAGGACAAATTGCAACACAAGCTTTTTTTATGGAAGATAGGGTAGAATTTTATGCTGAACAACATATCAAAAATCGAGAAAAATCGAAGTGGCGGAAGGTGCTCAATTTTATAGAAATTAGTTACGGTCGGCATGAAAGCGAGGCTGTGTCATTTAGGGCTTAAAACTGAGCGATATTTCAAAAAATAAGAGAATGTACGCAATCAAGAAGAACACACTCAGTGACACAATATAATTCCAAAAAAAAAAATCATAAGTTGATCATTATAACAGAAAAACCATAACGAGGCTAAAAATTATATTAGGGAATTTACTGAACTTTTACTGTACTATCACTAATAACAAATGCGCATTAAAAGAGGCTTGGCATAAGAACACGCATTAGCTCCTTGCAAATAGAGGCAAATCGATGTACCTAACGATTATATTAATTAACTACCAGGCAAATATTAAAATATTAAACTCTATTCAAATCGGCAAAATCAAAATAAATCATATATAAATCAAGCAGACCATCCCGTACAAAATAAGGATGCGCCTAATCACCCTCAGTAGTGAAATGGGTATGGTCCAAGAGTCCAATACCAATAACAGGAACATTCCTGACATCATAAAATCATATCTAGGTTAGATAGAATGTATATATAAATCCATCCCATAGGCATCAAAGATACATCTAACCCTCTCAGTAGTATAATAGGTGTGGTCCAAGAGTCCAATATCAAGAACAGGAACATTTCTGACATCATAAAATCATATCTAGGTTGTATAGAATATAAATATAAATCGAGTAGACTATCCCATATGCATATTAGATAGATCTTATCACCCTCAGTGGTATAATAGGTCAGGTCCAAGAGTCCAATACCAATAACAGGAACATTTCGGACATCATAAAATCATAGCTAGGTTGTATAGAATATAAATATAAATCGAGTAGACCATCCCATAGGCATGACAGGTACATCTAATCACCCTCAGTAGTATAATAGGTGAGGTCCAAGAGTCCAATACCAATAACAGGAACATTTCTGACATCATAAAATCCTATCTAGGTTGTATAGAATATAAATATAAATCGAGTAGACTATCCCATATGCATATTAGATACATCTTATCACCCTCAGTGGTATAATAGGTCAGGTCCAAGAGTCCAATAACAATAACAGGAACATTTCGGACATCATAAAATCATATCTAGGTTGTATAGAATATAAATATAAATCGAGTAGACCATCCCATAGGCATGACAGGTACATCTAATCACCCTCAGTAGTATAATAGGTGTGGTCCAAGAGTCCAATATCAAGAACAGGAACATTTCTGACATCATAAAATCCTATCTAGGTTGTATAGAATATAAATATAAATCGAGTAGACCATCCCATATGCATATTAGATACATCTTATCACCCTCAGTAGTATAATAGGTGTGGTCCAAGAGTCCAATATCAAGAACAGGAACATTTCTGACATCATAAAATCATATCTAGGTTGTATAGAATATAAATATAAATCGAGTAGACTATCCCATATGCATATTAGATAGATCTTATCACCCTCAGTGGTATAATAGGTCAGGTCCAAGAGTCCAATACCAATAACAGGAACATTTCGGACATCATAAAATCATAGCTAGGATGTATAGAATATAAATATAAATCGAGTAGACCATCCCATAGGCATGACAGGTACATCTAATCACCCTCAGTAGTATAATAGGTGAGGTCCAAGAGTCCAATACCAATAACAGGAACATTTCTGACATCATAAAATCCTATCTAGGTTGTATAGAATATAAATATAAATCGAGTAGACTATCTCATATGCATATTAGATACATCTTATCACCCTCAGTGGTATAATAGGTCAGGTCCAAGAGTCCAATACCAATAACAGGAACATTTCGGACATCATAAAATCATATCTAGGTTGTATAGAATATAAATATAAATCGAGTACACCATCCCATAGGCATGACAGGTACATCTAATCACCCTCAGTAGTATAATAGGTGAGGTCCAAGAGTCCAATACCAATAACAGGAGCATTTCTGACATCATAAAATTATATCTAGGTTGCATAGAATATATATATATAAATCGAATAGACCATCCCATATGCATTATAGATACATCTAATCACCCTCAGTAGTATAATAGGTGTGGTCCAAGAGTACAATATCAAGAACAGGAACATTTCTGACATCATAAAATCCTATCTAGGTTGTATAGAATATAAATATAAATCGAGTAGACCATCCCATATGCATATTAGATACATCTAATCACCCTCAGTAGTATAATAGGTGTGGTCCAAGAGTCCAATATCAAGAACAGGAACGTTTCTGACATCATAAAATCCTATCTAGGTTGTATAGAATATAAATATAAATCGAGTAGACCATCCCATTGGCATGACAGGTACATCTAATCACCCTCCGTAGTATAATAGGTGAGGTCCAAGAGTCCAATACCAATAACAGGAACATTTCTGACATCATAAAATTATATCTAGGTTGCATAGAATATATATATAAATCGAGTAGACCATCCCATATGCATTATAGATACATCTAATCACCCTCAGTAGTATAATAGGTGTGGTCCAAGAGTACAATATCAAGAACAGGAACATTTCTGACATCATAAAATCCTATCTAGGTTGTATAGAATATAAATATAAATCGAGTAGACCATCCCATAGGCATGACAGGTACATCTAATCACTCTCAGTAGTATAATAGGTGTGGTCCAAGAGTCCAATATCAAGAACAGGAACATTTCTGACATCATAAAATCCTATCTAGGTTGTATAGAATATAAATATAAATCGAGTAGACCATCCCATATGCATATTAGATACATCTTATCACCCTCAGTAGTATAATAGGTGTGGTCCAAGAGTCCAATATCAAGAACAGGAACATTTCTGACATCATAAAACGATATCTACGTTACATATAATGTATATATAATTCAAGTAAACCATCCCATAGGCATTACAGGTACATCTTATCACCCTCAGTGATATAATAGGTGTGGTCCAAGAGTCACATATCAAGAACAGGAACATTTCTGACATCATAAAATCATATCAATGTTGCATAGAATATATATATATATATAAATCAAGTAGACCATCTCATAGGCATTATAGTTACATCTCATCACCCTCAGTAGTATAATAGGTGTGGTCCAAGAGTCCATAACTTTCACCATCATAAACTTTATCTATGATTATAAAATAACATAGATGTTGAATACAATGGATGTATATTTCTAATAAAACCATTCAAAATAGATTGAAGAGACATTCAACCATTGTTGCGATAATTAACATGTGTGGTCTAGGGGTCCACAGAAGATAACAAGAACATCCTCAATTTCTCAAAAGATATCTAGGTTGCACGATACCAGACATGCAATGTTTGTAAATTAGGGGTTGAGCAACAGTTGGGGCCTTTTACGGCTCATCAGGACGTGTTATTGCCCTAAATTTTGTCTGTGAAATTGTGAAAAGGCATTCTTATCTACGTTATTGCGTTATCGATGATTTTTGCGTTATATAAATACAAAAACATGAAGTTTTACAGAATATTTCAGATAAAATCATAGCAAAATTCCCTATTTGGGACGCCAGAATTCATAAAGTTCTCAAGGGGGTGAATCTCCAGACCCTATTTTAAGACTTCAACCCTGTTTTCCTATTTTTATCATGCAAAATTTTTATTATTTGCAAACACCTTGTTCACCATTCAAACTTTGCATGTTCAGCTAAATATTAATAATACGATTTAAAAGCAGATAGGTCTGAATTGAATCAATTTCAAGAAAGCTCTTTCGTTTGAATGCATGAAATTTGAAACTTTCATTATGCTATGCGTGAAATTGTACAGATTGAGTCCGTAAATACGTTATTGCCATGGCATATAGGGGGCCAACAGTTGTGTGCACTGTTATACGGGGTGCATTAATATGCTGCCAAACTATGTCAGAAATAAAGATAATAGGCCAACAAATGTTATTGGTCCTGATTTGGATCACTCAGCAGAATTGATGCTATCATGTGTAATACTGTTACAGCAGAGCCCATAGGAATTGGCAATTGTACATGCATTTACATCCAAATATCTGGGAGTCTTGCATCCTGTCTAAACCACTATGTCTTAACAAACAACTGAGAACTGAATCCTCATGATCATTTTTATTTTCACATCATGAATTCATGATCATGCTAAATATCGAACAAACATTAGAATAATTGAATATAATTCATTAAAAATATGTTTCACTTACTTTTAATTAAAATACTGACCTTGATTTTGGAAAATGGAAAGCCAATACAATAAGTGTTAGGTCCTATTGAATATCTACAGATTTTTGCTTTGAACCTTGTCCTTGATGCCTGTCATTCTATCCTTCGTTTTCCTCATAACACTGGGAGACTTTTCGAACTGATAACATTCCATTATGAATTAAATCGTGAGAGAGTTTCTTCGAATCAAATATCTTTGAGTACCAAAATTAGGAGGAAAGTGTACCATTTCACCATTAAACCATAAAAAATCATACGCAAACCTGAATGATACGCGAACGATGTCTACCATCTTGTTGTATTGTCTTTCGATCAAAATTTGACAGTTTTCCGAAAACATGTCGCGCTCAGCCTGTGCGCAGACGTTTAGATGAAGGCATAATGGCGTTTTAGAAAGGGTTAATAATTTGTGACTTTAAATGCAAATAAAGTAATGTTCCGCCACCTCGATTTTTCTCGATTTTCAGTATGTTGTTAAGCGTTAAATTCTGTTCTACAATCTGTAAAAAAAGCTTGTGTTGCAATTTGTCCTGGGTTCCGTGTTTTTTCGATCTAGATTGACTGGACTAATAGTTTTATTGAATTATCACATTAGTTTGCTTTTGGTATATTTATCCTTGGATATATTTACTGAAGTTGCCTTGTTATTAGTTGGCAAGCTTTTATGGTCCAATCATTACATCAACAAAAACATGAAAAAGAACGATAGTCGATACGCAAGATGACCTAAGATGTCAAGAAACACAAGCATTTGGCTTTATAACGAAAATCAAAATGTTAAACAAGGTTCTTGTTTAGTGTTACTTTCGTTCAACATATCAATCGAACTGATCGACTAAAAACGCTCCTGCACATCATACTTTTTATACTGTTGATCACATGGTAAACAATACATAAAAGTCCAGAACGTGATAAAATAAGTACGTAGTATAGCTCCCAAATTGTGATTTTAATTTATTCATTGGAATACTTTCCATAAAATCAACATACGGCCAGAATAATAAAACGAAGCTCACTCACACGCACGGCAGCTTTTCTCAAAGCTTTGTTTAAATTGATGACGTATGAGTTGGTTGAGCGCGCAATGTTCCCCGGTCAGTATTCTCCCTTTAAATCAGTCAGTATCACTATTGAAAATCCCTTGGCTTAGTCACGCCACAGTCTGTACTGCTAACCGACCGTAAGCCGATTTGCCATATCGACATGAACGAGACAATAAATAATATAGAGTTTATTTGACCTGATTTATATAAATATGTCATTGACGCCTCTATCTTAAAACATTCATAATAATCTATATTTGTGACAATTTTTACTGTAATTCTATTTACTTTTGCACGCCCTAATGGAAATCTTTATTGAAAATGTGCTTTAAGTAAATTACCTAAGCGTAGTTAAAGCGCCTCAATCTCCAGGATCATAAATTAATTAACATTTTACAAGATAAGGCTCCTTATGATACCGAAGGTGTATACTGTATCTAGTGTATACACAAGGCGGTTAATAAATTTTATAGATTTGGAATCTTACTCAAGTTTTCAGAACGCTTCACGATCATCATTGAATGGAGAAATGAGTTTGATTATTGTCGGGATAAATCTTGATCAGTTTACAAAAACAGATATGAAATTTATCATGTTATAATCTATTAACGATCAAAATAGCTATCGGCATCTTTGAAAAGTTTTGGTAAATCGAATTCGGTTAAATATTCCACTGCGGTCTACCAGCTGAATTGAACGTTACAGAGGCATTCCATAAGCGTGTAATTCTCGGGGTCGAGTATTATCCAGCGTAAAAATCAAGTTTTTTCAGCAAAGTAGTTAATCAGCACAAAATCACTATGGCTTACGATTATAATAAACTTATAATACAATTTAGCCCACGAAAATAACTTGAATCAAATGAAAATCACAAGCAGGGCAGAATTTTGAAAAGATGGAATGTTTGTAAGGACTGACGAGATCTGCCTTGTGATATGTATTAGAGGCATAAATACAGTGTGTTCGTATAAATATGTTTGCTGCCTTAAGAACATCTTTTAAGAGATATATTAACCACCCTTAAGACTGTCCTAATCTGGTGATAAATATTAAGTTTATGTCAACCAAATTCTTTGAAGCATCATTATAATCTAGGAAATCCAATAGAAAACTTAAGTACCATTGTGATAAATACAGTAACAAATAGATACACAGTGTGGTATGTATCAAGATGTTGCCTTGCGGGATTGGGCGTGGCACATACTCAAGAAAGTTCAGAGTCAAGAATAATTACGTTTTCAAAATATACTCAGCTGCGTCCATCCCTTGAAAATGTAAATTTAAGTTTATATATAGAGCACTTCTTTGGTGGAAGAATTTACCAAGTGATCTAAAGTTACAAGTAAAAACAATTGACAAAATATGACAAAATATACCGCAGAACACATTTTTACAATACCGAAATCAATCGCTGATGTTCAAACTATAAGCATGGATAAACTTCTAATCGCATTGTACTCAAGATTCCTTCATATCCCATACATGTGCTAAGTGTTAGTTTCGTGAATATGTTTTTCGATGGTCCTAAAGATTCGTTAAGGGTTAAACGAGGTCATTTCTTTGAATTTTAAAATATACAAGAATGAACAATCATAACACAACCACAAAAAATCAACATGTTAAACGAAATCTTTCATGTGGTCTACCCCAATGTGAAAAATGAAAAACGCACAGTTTTATTCAGAGCGGTATAAAACTATAAAACTATAAACTAAAGATTCATAACATTGAGTTTGACCATGAAAAATACATATATAAACTATTTATTACTATATTATCCCGGTAGTAGAAATGGATTTCTTAATCATCAGTATCATGATTTATTCGAAGAAAATCTAATTTACATTGGCAATTAAAAACTGTTTTCAAGGGTTTAAAAGGGGTTTAATAGATCAATGCCCAACGACTTTATTAATTCCTCCTCCTTCCTCCTTTAATTGATAATTATATCCCGAAACCAAGTAAAGTCGCAATCCAAATCCTTCGCTATATTCATGCAAGTACAGAATGATTATCAAACATAGATTGTAAAATATACATGTAGATGCGCGTTAGCCATTATAGTTGGTCTACAGATATGTAACAACTAATTTCTAACATGAGAATACATTTTTACTCAAATTCAATTTCCCTCAATTGAAGAGCCTTAATTATAATCCTATAAAAACGAGGCCAGGGAATGAATAAAGTTATATATATAGTATGGGTTATAATACATGCAGTATACATTACTTACAAACACATGCCCTGCTACTGCAAGTTATACCTGTCAAAGCGCCCACTTGGCTTAAGAGCTCATTTTTGCAATGGACTTCTTACGATACTCATAAATTTATTAAATTGCCCTTTTACATTTTTATGAAGGATAATCGATAAAAAGCAAATAAATATTGAATACAGTATATTAAGTAAGTAGTTATGTCGGAAGTAAGAGGTAAGAGGGTTATTGAAGCCTAGAAGTAGACTTAACAATATGATAAAATCATGTCTCCGACAGAATTGATATATCCGTTGCACTCGCTGATGCCTGGATGTCGTTAACCAGAGCAACATGCAGTATATACACATATATCAACAACAACCTTTGTCACATAGCAGACAGCTTCCACGTCAATTTCCAACATTTGATAAAATTCCGATACAAACTATTTTCTATCTGTACCGGATCAGAGATATAATAGAATATCGGGCATGATTTGAAGGATATTTTATAGATTGGAAATTTGACTTATCAGTTAGGACAGTTTACATAGAAGAAGTAGCTACTCAGTCATCACTTGAGATATTGACCTTATTAATCTATTGGTTTTTATAGTAAAAACTCAAGGTTAACAAATTAAGTCCTACAAAATGAACTATATATATATATATATATATATATATGCAACGAAATATGAACAGAACTGTAAATAAGAAGGGCATATGTATTTTTAACACATAATCTATCAGATATACACGCAACGACAGAACTCAATCTATCTTCTTCTTAACTTCTTGAAAGGTTTAATTGAAAATGCATGTGCGTTTTGAGATATGTAGCGAAGGGTTAAGGTTACTGTTACTTACCGTTTTTACCAATGTCTGCCTGGACATATTCAATCACTCCATATAAAACAATGACACAACAGTAGAACAGTGTGTAAGATTTTGAATCCATTGCTATCCAATAATTGTTGAATTTTTAAAATACAAATTGTTTTTCTTCTCTTCGTGTTAAACTTGTGTACGCTGTAGAGAATCTTGGCATAAAAATTATTTAATTAACTTTATATGCCTCTATATACTGATGTGAATTGTTTTTCTGATCTACAAAGAAATGTGAAATTCACCGCGATAATTCAAAAGCACAATAGCAAAATGTAAATTGAAACGAATCACACTAGTGTTCTTAATTACTTTTTATAACCATATGACAATTTAATACCGTAAAGAAATCGGTAAGTTAAATTAAAATAATGTACATAAAAATTACTATTGAGTATGTTGTCAGTTAGTCCGTTAAAGCTTGAAAAATACCGGCAACGTTTGAGTTTAAAAACAATTATTTTTTGCTTTCACTACGAAGAGGCCACGAAGAGAAAATATTTACGATAAACAAAATCTTAAAGTAAAAAATAAAAAATAATATTGTGTAGTTGATTCACTTACCAAATTGAAAACACTGTTCTGAGCATATTCGTGCTTTAACAGGAAATGTCTACAAATTCCAAATGTTCAAATGGATTAATCCAAAATTTTGATCTATAAACGTATAATAAATTGGTTTGATGCTGTCCTGTTTCTTTGTTTAATACTCTGTTTATTGATGATACACATTGAATTCGTTGACTTTATATGGTATGACACCAACCAACAGAATCCAGAATAATATCTTCTAAGATCAAAACCCTTTATTGTGATCAAAATGAATTGCAACAGATAAGCCACGCAGGATAGATTGTTATATATTAATCTTTTACCCACTAGATAGATTAATATCGAACAGGTATTTGTCAGACTCACGTAAAAACCACCTTGTATATGTCTATTGGATAATGACGCTTTGATTGTACTTTCTACATCCTCGGCAAGTGGATAATCGACAAGTTTTTCAACAGTCAATTTGGCAAAGCTTCCAATTACAGCAAAACATCTTCAAAACCAATATTCATCGACATGTTACAGAGATACCTAGCGTCATATAATGCCACAATAACAGGTGACATGCATGACATGTACGGTTCTCAACAAATCAAAACACAAATACTTTATAAAACCGTCTTACACAAATCACTAACAGTTGATAGTCTCTGTATATGCTTTAGTTCATATTATGTGACAACAGAAAATATTTGCATTGTTTATTGAAATTTAAAATCTATTTGTTTACGTTTGTCTGCTATTAGCCTGCGTGCAGAGAGACCTTTTCTTTGTATAGTTGTATATGCTCATATAATGGAAATATTGGTGACGTAATTGGTAGGTATATAGAATGAGTTTTAATTCGCTTATTAATCCAATAATTAGATTATTATAATTATGGCGTTGAATGATTTCGGAAATGAAGCCTCGTCACTCAGATAGACCACAGATCGAGAATCACCCCCAACATGACTGTAACACAATATATCTACTATATCGTCACCAGGCAATCTAGCCTTGAGATACACTGCAGGAGATGTATAGAAACTTTACTTACAGATAATATGTTTTCAATTAACAGTTTCTAATTTTTGTTACTATTTACGGCCGTCTCTGACGTGCAAATATTAATGCATTTCAATATACCATAATGAGATATAAAGATGAGGCAAAGCCTATTTTCCGTTACTCGGAGTTTCACGAGTTTAGTAGCGATCTTCAGCAGACGGTAATTTCAATATATGATAGACACAATATTGTATGTACGGCATTGTATTGTCCAGTCCTCAATTCTATATAGAGAGAGCCGTTCGGTTCCATAACCGATTCTACTTGGCTACGTATATAGATACCGGGTATATGATGTACCCTGACCTCAAAAGTCACAGTGTTTTGAATATGGCTATATTTATTCATC
Organism: Haliclystus octoradiatus; assembly: GCA_916610825.1. Lineage (NCBI taxonomy): Eukaryota > Metazoa > Cnidaria > Staurozoa > Stauromedusae > Haliclystidae > Haliclystus > Haliclystus octoradiatus. The sequence goes on from OU744451.1 coordinate 40,558, forward strand.
GAATAATAGTCAAAATGAAACATGCTAGATTCAGGCGTGATTATTTTCATTAAGCAATATACAAATAACTGATTTGGAAAAATCCCACCATTATTATAGTATAAGTAGATTGTTATTGTATATTTGTTTATATGTATCTTATAAGAATGACAATATATACATCATGTATAGGTATAATATAGGCTAAATGTCAGTGTGTTATTTATTTAATTGATGAATACTTTGGTGATGGCCTGCAGTTATATATTTGAAAATGGATAAAAAAATAAAGTATACATCAGGTCAGTTGTGCGGCCAGACACGGAAACCTACAGAGAGTCAAAACGAGAATTGCTTGCCGTGCATTCTTTATAGTAAACTCGTTCGGTGTAAGTTTATAGGTTTATACAGCTTTTCAAAGTTCGTTTGCGAGATGAGATAATTTTATTACCGTTAATTTGAGCTCTGCTGCACAGCACATAATCCTTGATTGAAATATCTAATACTTCACTTTCCAAGGGTATGAATGATCTGCATATTGTTAATCCATTGCAATTAATAAGTGATATAGTTAATTTAACCAAGGCTTTAAACCGGAACATCAATTCATAAATCTTTTTCTTATCTTTGATGAACTTTGGTATTTATTTACAATGCATATCATAATCAATCGATGGTTGTAGCATGATAGTATTTGTTTAATAATGTATTGGATTGTATAGTGTTTGACCATAATGGTTTGATCATTCCATACATTTTCAAAGGGTCGACAATGAGCCATCAGCTATGAGCTCTGTTGGATGTTGATCAACTCAGTTTCTCAAGTTCCTATAAAATTGCTATTTTATGTTGTTGTTGTTGTTGTTTTATTTGTCAATGTTGAGAGGCTAGTAGTAGTAGTCGAAAACATCGAAGTAAAGTTAATTAATTATAGCAAGGTATTGTACTGATGCACCTTTGCATGAAGTATTGCTTACCAATTATAGTTATTAGCCTTTAATTTATTTGGATAAAATTATACGTGTTTAATAGTAAAGAATATCGGCTGTTGTACCGATAAGTTTAATGAGGAAAATTAAGAAGTCGATGATAAAACTCTTTAAGATACGAACTTTTGTGCACTATAGCAAGGTATTCTATTGATGCAATTTTTGAATGAAGTATTGCTTACCAATTATAGTTATTAACGATCAATATGTTGGGATAAAATTATACGTGTTTAATAGTAAAGAATATCGGCTTTTTTCCTGATGATTTTAACGAGGAAAATGTTTCCCGATGAGTTTACCCAGCAATAGTAGATGATAACAGAGTAAAACGACGTGGCGCATTTACTGGAGTCATTTTTCAATTGTTTATTTGGACATTTCCCGTTGTTCTACATAAACTCCTTGAAAGAAATTTTAAAATCGCGCGTGTTATTTACTGTTCTCGCGCGGGAAAATTTTAAGTTTAACGTAGAAAAATTTACAAAATGGCGGTTATCGTGGAAAGTTAACGTAGAAAATCGCAAAAATAAAATTTTCTTCATAAAACTTTTCTTCATTAAAACATGTAATCGAAAACGCAATGGAATGCAATCGAACTTGACGATGCGTATAGACCGAGCGCCACAGAACTATAATGGCAGGTTTCTCCGGGCAATTTAAAATCACAAAAAGTGTTCATAAAAATATGCTACACAATTACCTATTTCTTGTTTTAATTGAATTCTATTGTAAACCCTTCTTATCATTTTGATTCACGGTCAAAGCCTTCTTATCATTTTGAGAAAATGCTGCATGTGAGCTTCATGGTCTTCCATAGAATGATAGAAGCATGACGAAAGAGGGCTCTGACCATGAAGTGATTTATAAATTCATCTTTGGTGAGCTCCACAATAAAATTTGACTAAAACAAGAAACGGGAAAGTATTTATGGTATTTTTATTGACATGTTATGTGAATTTCAAGTTACCAAGAGAAACCTGCCGTTTTATTTCTGTGGCGCTCGGTCTATAAGTCATGTAAAAGTTCAAATATGCTAGTTATTTATACAATGCATTTGCCTCACATTTTCCTATGAGAACTAACTTTCATGGCGAACTGGAGCCATTTCAGGAGAAAACTCGCAGCTAACCCTCGTGATTTTCAGATGCAATCTCGTTTTCTCTTTACATGCATGCACATAGATGTAACATGTATTGTAAATGCGTATGTATATGTTATTGTGTAGGATGCTACTAGCAGGTACGAAATATCCTATCTGTATAGGATGTGGGAACTGGGGAGACGCATTATGTCAAAGAGATATGGAAACAGCTGTTACTGGAAATATGGACTAACAGGAGTTCACGTCATATAATAGCCATTATTTACCTATGATGTATGAGGGAACCAACCTGATGTCGGACACTACAAACGGGGAATCATTTTTAGAGTGATCTTTAGTTTAAGGCCATGACTAAAGGGTTACCACATACTTGCCATGTTTGTATTCATATTTACTAAACGAGAAAATGTTGGGGGACACGAGTGAAGCGCTAAAAAATCACGAGCTCCGAGCGAATGATTTTTAGCTGCCCGAGTGTCTCCCAACATTTTCGAGTTTAGTAAATATGAATACAAAGATTTGCAAGCATGTGGTAACCCTTTTCTATAATAAAACAAATGTCGGAATCTCATTCGACGGCGAATTTTCAATTCATGAATTCACAATTTAAAATTCAATTTCAATTCATATTCAAACCAAGCAAAGAGAATCCCACAACAAGGTAGATATTGTCGAATAAAGAAAGACATATAAGTGGTACAATAGTTCTTTAGCAAATTAATGCAGTAATTGTTATTTAAATTTTAGGTTTACCTTGAAACAGCGTAGCCTATAATTGTCTTTCATTCTGTGTTTTTATTTTGCATGTTACACGACCAATAACTCATTTACCACGCTTTTCAATAAATGTAAACAACTTGAGCTAAGTAACGTTTTGTAAATCGTTCTGTATTTTATCACAGATCAAAAACTTTTTGAAGCTTGCGGTTTTTCCCGGTTTTCGGAGCCATGTTTTACCCTAGGATTTTATGCACGCTCTTTCGACCAATCAGATCGCAGAAATCCTTCGTGATATTTTAGAATAAAAGTTACTGCACGGCAGCCGTGTTTGGGTTCTCTGATACCAACACGCGGGATGTTGGGAGACACGAGAAAGCATCAGAAAAACAAGAGCCCTTAGGGCGAGTGTTTTTCAGCTTTCGAGTGTCTCCCAACATCCCAAGTGTTGGCATCAGAGAACCCAAACACAAGGCTGCCGTGCAGTAACCCTTTTGTGGAATGAAACATATTTTTACTATTTTTAAACGAATTTAACATAAATGATTTGACTGATTAGATCAATTTTCTCCTATAAATCTTCACGTCTTTCTACTTTCGAAACACTTTCGATTCTTTCGAACGCTATATGATTTGATCTGTCTTGTTTCTCATTTCTGCTGTGTTAAAAGTTTTTGCCGGCTTTGTAGGGCATTTTTGTCTCGGAATAGCCACCATAACCAAACAAATGACGCAAAGAAGAATGCCTTGAATTATAATACTGTACTCTTAAATATATATCATCAACGGTGTTAATAATGAAATTTTATATTTGCAATTATTTAGAAATTTTGGATGTTTTTTCTCTCATGTTATCCAAGTTGTTTTGGCTTGCGTGATCCAAACACGGGAGTAAGCCAATCAAATTACTAGAACAGCATTCGAAAATCTCTCGAGTTTTACAAATCGAATTGAAGATAGCTTCTATGATTAATTATTTTATCGTTCATGCCCAATTATTATGTATATTTTATTTCTCTCTATCTACAAGAGAGATTAATTGCTCCATTGCATTGTATTGTGGTATAGCGCATGAAGAGCGGTGCCTAGATTGCCTAGATCCACCATGATAGACTAGAAGTAGGACTGTACATGTACCTTTTTCATCGGATAATTTCGGCTCAGAGACCTATAATGATAGTTAGTCATAACAAATATAGAAAACGTGTTAGATTTCACCTTCTCGTTATTATTATTAGATAGATGGATAGATAGTTTAGATAGATATCATCTTTATTTTTTGCTATTTTCAAATTATTTATCTAGCGTTAAAATTGTTTTCTTTTCCGGCCAAGGTAGCAAATGTTTGATAAGGACGGATTTAATTGCTCAGTAAATTGCTATTAGTATATAGTGTTTCTATAGTATTAGGGCTATCAGCATTTCTATTTTTCTATTGTTGATTTAAGATAGATTGAAACAACAGCAGAGATTAATAAATATACCTTGATATTTTACACCTAGATATTTTTTGTTTGATTTATTTTTCGGTGTTACAGTTCATTACAATTCAAATCTATTACTACAAAACATTAGACACATCATATTTACGTAACACCCATTTGAGTGTATTTACCCAGCTGTTAAATATTATACTTTGAAATGTATATATGTGATTCAAGCAAAGGCAATAAATAAAGTTCGATCCAGTCTAAGAGATTCCATGGTGCCATATAAATATTGAAGTAGATTCCTCTTGAAGAACAAAAACTCTTCACGATCAGCTTCCGTGATAAACCAACATGTGATATTCTTGAGTTTGACTTGAGTTTAAATCACTGACGGTTTAAGGAGCCCAATTATAAATAATTTATTAAAAACCATATGAACAAACGTCACATCCTAACTTTATTGATAAATTCAATTACTACAGTTTCTTCTGAGGTAGAACTTCGTAAAGATAAAACGTTCTGTTTTCAAAATACTTTCTAAAGTATGGTTTAAAACTATCAGGCATTTGTTTAATAGCGTGACAAAATCGTGGTACTTCACCCTGACCGGGACCATAACTCTCAGATTCCAATTTGTGACCGTTGTCAATATCCAAAATATCAGGTAAGCGACAATGTGCAGAGGCTTTACTTGGAGCATAACAGATACTGTTTTCTAAGATGATGTAATTCGCACCGTGTTTTTGTAAGATTCGATGAACATCGGCTGCAGAACGTCTAGCATAAACTTGATAAACCTGGAATTCAAAACAGCATATATTGAATTCTCCAGTTCTGTGTCGACAATATCAACTTGATAAATTGGTAATAAGCTGAGTTGGAGATGTTCCTGCGTTGTAGAGTTTATATTGCCCCAAGGGAAAACCGGGGATATATAGATATATGGATATGAGTATATATAGTATAATAGTATTAAAAATATCAAAACTAATACAATTGAATAGTGATCAGTGCTAGAGAATAGCAGAGCGTAAATTTGTTTTCTGATGTTTGTTTAATAACGTGAAACTTGGAGTTATAACAGAAGAATGAGTCTTCTCTTGACCTTCTCATTATTATTATTAGATAGATGGATATAGATAGTTTATTAAAATAAATCATTGCAGCCTAATTAGCAGGCTGAAATACAATGTATTTTACATAGTTTCAGTAAAACTCTAAAGATCAAAAATATAAATTACAAAATCAAACGTGATATGCTTACTTGCTTATTAGAAATTAAAATTAACAAAATATCGTTTGTACTATGTCACCATATATTATTATTCATTTATACATTTAAGAAAACGTTCACCGAATATTATACACAGACTCAAGTTATCTACAAGTTTTTTGTCAGCTATGTCTGACCGTGATTTGAGGCGTTCTTTGTGTAGCAAATATGTTAGAGTGACGGCACATTGCTTCAGAATGTGACTGTCTATACTATTAATGCTACTGCGAAGGTACGTATTAGTTGTATTCCCTACTCTGGCAAAGGAAAACGCCTGCGAAGAGAACAGTATTGCATGACCTATAGAATGACCCTATAGATTGACCCTATACAGTGTACAAGCAAGCAACAATATTAGGCGTAGGAGAAACGGCAGTGTCTACGAGGAAAACGCAACTGTTTTAATACTAAATGTACCTTTACTTTTGAAATCGTTTGATCATTAAATCATCTCAATAACGACCCACTGTCTATCTATAGCGGGTTACAGTATTTTCAATTATATATACCTCCTTTGTTCGTTTTCTAAGAAATTTATTTTCGTAATGAGGATGATTAGTGATTGGTCGATCAGTACATAATCTCACACCAGCTAGCAACTGCATGGAGCCCATAAATGCCGCATTCGGTGGGGTCTCTCTCCTGTGAATATAACAATCAAATAATAAGATATTCATCAAATATGAGTCATACTGTGTTTATCTCATCTACAAAGCCTCGAAACGAACATCTCATCCTTGCTTCCTATTGAGATACATTTCAATCATTGAAACAAATCATATAAGTATATCCGAGTTTATACTCAATATAATTAATTATTTAATTTTACAAATTATATTTTTTTTTATAAATTAAAAATAAACAACTTTTACTCACGAGATGCGCTCCATTAATTCAACTGTGTCTGGGTCGTGAAATTGACGTAATTGAGTCAACTGTTGTTGATATTCTGCAAGTCTCTATTGAAAATAATAAAAAATCTGTCTACATTTTTATTTATTTTTAGAACAACACAGTTTATAAGAACATTGAGGCTTTGCCAAAAAATTGAACGAAATTTAAGAATAGCTGAAGAACATTTCCAGACTCATTATTTTTTTAGATTATATTTAGAATTCACAAATTTAAATTCTCGATAATAAATAAAATCTTAACAATAAAAAATGCCACTGTGAAAATAATTCTGAGTTAATATAAGAACAGGCAAAGAACGTGAAAAACTTAAGAAGACTGAGGCTCAGCCAAAAGTGTATAATTGCAATAATATCTGAGCAATATCATCTCTCAACAAACAAATCAATAAAATGTTTACTCAATAACTTACAACATATAGGAGTAACCCCAATAAACCAAGAGGTATAATTGGATAAACGTACGAAGCCTAAAACAAACAAAAACGTAATTTTGTTGTCATCAATGCAGCAATATACATCTTACACATCGCACAAGCAACTAAACAATTGAAACAAACAAAAACGTAAGTTTGTTGTCATCAATGCAGCAATATACATCTTACACATCGCACAAGCAACTAAACAATTGAAACAATACAAAAACGTAATTTTGTTGTCATCAATGCAGCAATATACATCTTACACATCGCACAAGCAACTAAACAATTGAAACAATACAAAAACGTAATTTTGTTCTCATCAATGCAGCAATATACATCTTACACATCGCACAAGCAACTAAACAATTGAAACAATACAAAAACGTAATTTTGTTGTCATCAATGCAGCAATATACATCTTACACATCGCACAAGCAACTAAACAATTGAAACAAACAAAAACGTAATTTTGTTGTCATCAATGCAGCAATATACATCTTACACATCACACAAGCAACTAAACAATTTAAACAATACAAAAACGGAATTTTGTTGTCATCAATGCAGCAATATACATCTTACACATCACACAAGCAACTAAACAATTGAAACAATACAAAAACGTAATTTTGTTGTCATCAATGCAGCAATATACATCTTACACATCGCACAAGCAACTAAACAATTGAAACAAACAAAAACGTAATTTTGTTGTCATCAATGCAGCAATATACATCTTACACATCACACAAGCAACTAAACAATTGAAACAATACAAAAACGTAATTTTGTTGTCATCAATGCAGCAATATACATCTTACACATCACACAAGCAACTAAACAATTGAAACAATACAAAAACGTAATTTTGTTGTCATCAATGCAGCAATATACATCTTACACATCGCACAAGCAACTAAACAATTGAAACAATACAAAAACGTAATTTTGTTGTCATCAATGCAGCAATATACATCTTACACATCGCACAAGCAACTAAACAATTGAAACAAACAAAAACGTAATTTTGTTGTCATCAATGCAGCAATATACATCTTACACATCACACAAGCAACTAAACAATTGAAACAATACAAAAACGTAATTTTGTTCTCATCAATGCAGCAATATACATCTTACACATCGCACAAGCAACTAAACAATTGAAACAATACAAAAACGTAATTTTGTTGTCATCAATGCAGCAATATACATCTTACACATCACACAAGCAACTAAACAATTGAAACAATACAAAAACGTAATGTTGTTGTCATCAATGCAGCAATATACATCTTACACATCACACAAGCAACTAAACAATTGAAACAATACAAAAACGTAATTTTGTTGTCATCAATGCAGCAATATACATCTTACACATCGCACAAGCAACTAAACAATTGAAACAATACAAAAACGTAATTTTGTTGTCATCAATGCAGCAATATACATCTTACACATCACACAAGCAACTAAACAATTGAAACAATACAAAAACGTAATGTTGTTGTCATCAATGCAGCAATATACATCTTACACATCACACAAGCAACTAAACAATTGAAACAATACAAAAACGTAATTTTGTTGTCATTAATGCAGCAATATACATCTTACACATCGCACAAGCAACTAAACAATTGAAACAAACAAAAACGTAATTTTGTTGTCATCAATGCAGCAATATACATCTTACACATCACACAAGCAACTAAACAATTGAAACAATACAAAAACGTAATTTTGTTGTCATCAATGCAGCAATATACATCTTACACATCGCACAAGCAACTAAACAATTGAAACAATACAAAAACGTAATTTTGTTGTCATCAATGCAGCAATATACATCTTACACATCACACAAGCAACTAAACAATTGAAACAATACAAAAACGTAATGTTGTTGTCATCAATGCAGCAATATACATCTTACACATCACACAAGCAACTAAACAATTGAAACAATACAAAAACGTAATTTTGTTGTCATCAATGCAGCAATATACATCTTACACATCGCACAAGCAACTAAACAATTGAAACAAACAAAAACGTAATTTTGTTGTCATCAATGCAGCAATATACATCTTACACATCACACAAGCAACTAAACAATTGAAACAATACAAAAACGTAATTTTGTTGTCATCAATGCAGCAATATACATCTTACACATCGCACAAGCAACTAAACAATTGAAACAATACAAAAACGTAACTTTGTTGTCATCAATGCAGCAATATACATCTTACACATCACACAAGCAACTAAACAATTGAAACAAACAAAAACGTAATTTTGTTGTCATCAATGCAGCAATATACATCTTACACATCGCACAAGCAACTAAACAATTGAAACAATACAAAAACTTGATCAAGAAAATTGATATTGGATTTTGTTGGATTGAATTGATCATTTTGTCAAAAACCGGGTAAGCTAGTAGCTTTTCTTCATCGTGTTAGTTGGTGAGTTGGTTAGTTGGTTAGTGTTTGCAAGGGTTTGAATGGCCACATGCCCTTGCTGACGTCAAACCCATATTACAATATTATGACAACATATAAAGATATACATTTGGCTTCTACCAGGGATTGAGCCCAAGATGCTGATTATTATTCTATTTTTTTATGCAAATGTAATGTATTGCAAGCCATAATTAATATGCAACACCAAAATACTGAATTAAAGCAGATATCCATGCGAAAATTTATTGAGTTCATGAACTATTCGTGAAAATTTCAAAAACCTTCTGAGCTATTCATGGACACCTTATAAACAGTTCATTAACGTTAAAGGACAAATAGGCAAATAGGCAATTAGGGCAAATAGGCAAATGGGCAAATAGGATTTGATTCGAGTCAATTTATTATTGTAACAGCTAAAAAATTTGATGATTAAAGTCACCACCTGTCTATAGTAGTCACCGTTGCAATGACTAAAACAGTATTCTCTATTGAATAAGCCCTGTATATAAAGACCGCCTGCATATAGTGGTCAATTAAATTTTTTCCCCTTCCTGAAACCTGAAAACTTTCAACTTAAAAATTTTATTTACAGGTTCCTTACAATATTGTCGTTTTCTCTAAATTTGAGGAGAAGAATGAAACAAAATTGTCTTCTGGATTTTGGCCAGCCTTCTGGAAACCTAATTGCCACGTTGCTACGTTGGATCCTGATGGCTGTTATACGTTACAGGTTTCTCTGTATCACAATTCGTATCTTAAATTCCTCTCCTTTTCAATACCGATTTCATTGCTGTTGTAGAAAATGCAACTTAAGACATACCAAAAGTGACCACTACAGACAGGTGGCCGCTGTATAGAAGTAACCGGTATAACAGGTTTGACTGTGGTTGCTATTAGGTATCTGAACCTTTCTCATATAGGTCAGTGCTGGCCCTACTCTCAGCTAGTATAGGATGCGTTCTACAGAGGTGGTAAGAATTGAAAATAAGGTCGTTTTCAGACTTGCGCTACTCACAACTTTCTCAGCAGCAATTCCTATCTTTTTTAATACCCATTTGATTGCTGTTGTATTGCATACAGTGGCAGCACCAAGCACACAAATATGAGGTGTCCATAAAAATTTCATCCTTAATGTTGACATTGCAAGAATACCAAGGAAAACAGACAGTATGACATTGAACATCAATTCAGGATAGCGATGAATAAGAAGTGTAGAACTGTCATCTCCTCTTTTGCTGTTACCACTGTTGATATAGAAACATAAATCATCAGTCAAAAAGGAGTCAATAGAAATTATTGTTCTTAATCTATGAGCCTGCAAATAATATGATTAAAGTAGCTGAGCTGCAATGCAGTGGTTGCAGTTACATCTTTTATTAAACGTTCATCAAAAACAGGCTAGTCAACGTCCATGAACTTTTTATGAGCTGCTGATGAACAGTAGATGAACTCTTTAGTATTAACTATTCATGAACACTAAACAGTTCATAAAGCTTTCATAAGGTTCATGAATTGTTACTTAAAGTAGTAAAATACTTTATGCCTATTAGTGTATTAGGTTGAAAGAATGTCCAATCTGGCTTGTATCTGGACATTATCACATATCATCAACGTAAGGGAATTGCATCTGCAGCACTTTTTAAATGTTTGGGTATAAAATATCTACAGATATAATGTGCATATAACAAAAACCCACCCCCTAAACAAAGGAGGAGTAATATCAAGTAGAGAGTTTCATTGCTCTATCTTGCATCTATCTCTCTACTCCAGCCACGGCATTTATCTCATACTCCTTTTCATCACACAAACATTATTCTTGTCCAGTCACGCCATCATCATTCGTTTTGTTATGCAGGTGTTCTTCAATATAATAGATTGTTGATGTCAATGAAGGATCTTGCAGACTGCGGAAACAGTTAATCAACGGTCCATGATTTATTCATGTTAATAAAACATTAACATTTATAAAGTCATCAACTGCTTTTCACATGGGACTTAATATCTCCAATTGACCAAATAATTATATTTACTACATTGTAATTTGTTTACATTTACGTAGTTGCTAATCTTTTCTCTGTCCAAATTGTTATGTTTTTAAAATACTGTACTTGTTTATTAGACTGGTCCAAAAAAATGAAAGTTTGAAAGTTAAATTGCCTTCTCAATTTTATTGTTCTAATGGGTAAGAAAATCATAATTTTGAAATTTGGATTCAAAAAAATATTGGGAAATGGGCGCTCAATGCCCCTCTAAATTAATACACAAAGTCAATGGGGAAAACGCTCAAAAATTTCAAAAAAATATAGTTAAATATCTGGAAGGTATTTTTGAATAATGTTTTATGTCTATGAAGGTAACAATCTCAAAAATATTACTGTGGCATATAAAAGTCTAGTGGGTGAGAACCTATACTGAAAATTTGTGCTTCGAAGTGATGCATCTGAATGTATGGCTTCCACTGTGATTATAGAAGTGTGTAGTTTTCTATAAAACTAAAAATAGGTGTTAAATGGAACAGTGTTGACAGATTTAGTTTTTCTTGAAATTAGACTCATTGCTATGCTCATATTTTCCTACAAAAATGTACAAAAACCACTGTCCATATTAGTTTTTTTACTATAAACAGTTTCCAACAATTATTTGACAAATCATAGTAAGTTTAAATTAACATCTGTCAACACCTCCACAGAACAGAGAACCACACTCATGAAAGATCTGTCAGAATCACAGTGGAAGCCATACATTCAAATGCATCATTTTGAAACACAAAGGTTAAGTATAGGTTAATAGACAATAGACTTTTAAATGCCACAGTGATATTTTTGAGATTGTTACCTTCCTAGACATGAAAAATTATTCAAAAATATTTTCCTGATATTTAATTACATTTTTTTTTTAATTTTTGAGCGTTTTCCCCATTGACTTTGTGTATTGATTTGGAGGGGCATTGATCACCCATCCCCCACATTTTTGTGAACCCAAACTTTTCAGTTATGATTTTCTTACCCATAAGAACAATAAAATCAAGAATGCAATACAACTTTCAAACTTTCATTATTTTTGGACCAGTGTTTATCTTATAATCCAAAACCCTGCACTTTGTAAATAAGTAGTAAGACACAAAATACAGAGAATCACTAGTTTCTTACCTCCAATTCTTCAATACTGAAAATAGCATTATGAACAAAAGAACAGCACAACCAATGACGTAACAGGGAAAGACAACGCCTTGTGTTAACCGAGTGAACGTATCCATTGGCAACATTTGAAATGTAGCCTCACATAGGTAAAGCATGGCATCAAAGTCACTGGATTATAAAGAGAGGCACATACAGTCAAACCTGCTGTAATAGTTACCTTAACACATCAGCCACCTGTCTATAGTGGTCACTCTCAGTATGTCTTAGATGGTATTACCTACTGAATCAATGCTGGATATACATGACCTCTTAGCTGGCTTAGTTAGTTTAGTTATATTAGCAAGTTTCAAACAACTTTATCAGAGGTTTGCCAATTGACAGACTGAATTGACATAAAGAAAAATATATAAAAATTGCATATTTCCTGCTTATCGGCTACTAGGCTTTTTACTCTTGAAAAAACTATTTTGTGTTTAAGTCGTTGTTAAACAATTTTATAACTGATAAATCACACAAAGGGCAATGAAAACTGTTAACAATTAAATTGCACTGTTCAAAGAGAGTTGGCTATACCCCAAATACATACTTTTTCAAAGCTTCTCCGTAGCCAAATTTTGCCATCAAAAATTTATAGACGTGTTCATCAGAGTCAACCTTTAGAAGAGTCTAGAAAAAACAAAAATGACGAGGCTGTAATGGTCGTCTACGGCTAAATAGGAAAGTTTGAAGGAAAAGTTTAGATTCTAAGGACCACTTGAACTACTTGGAGAAACATGATTTGATAATTTTCAAAAGGATTACAATGAAATACCTAAGCCAACTGTACAAAATAGTGTTGGACTTTGTATCTGTATATTACATTTGACCGGGGGGGGGGGACTTTATGAAGTTTGTATATAGGAAAATGGAAATTATTGGAGGTACCTTTTTTATTGTTTTATGGTTTTCAAAAATTTGGGTACCGTTTTTCAATGTGAAAAAAGTATGATGTAAAATGTAAATGCATAAAGTTATATCATCAGTTATTAAATTTGCATTGTGAAAAAATACTTAATGTATACATTTTGAGAATAAAATTGTTTTTGGAGGGTTGTTTCTGAATTCAAATTGGCACCTTCCAAAGTAATTAACAATACATCCCAACAAGGACAGAACGCCAAAAGAATCATGCAAGCCACGCAAACGGTCTCATCCTTGGATTCCTGAGGTACAACTCAGGACTTTTATAAAAACACTGGATGTATACACCTTTGGCTAGGATGTTTTTTCTCTGACAAAAACAAAAAATAATTTGATCAATGCATAGGTAGGTAGTCTAAACATAGGTCTTCATAGTTTCAGATATGACAGTTTTGCAGTAGAGAAAACATGAGTATAGGGTGTACCTTCAAAGTAAAATTCACACTCAACGTGATGGCAAAAACAATAAATATCATAAAGGCAACTTTTAAGGATTCCATAATTATGCCACTCTTTGTATTGCATTGTTTCTAGAAATATAAATTATACAAATTCCATTAATTTCAAACCAACAAAGTACACTATTTATCAGCCCTCCTTTTCTTATTATTAATCCTTTGCAATCAATTACTGTAAATTTGAAATCTAAAGCTCAAGTTAGTAAGCTATATAGTCTGAATCATTCACTTTCATTTAAACGCGTTTACAATTGTTGTCATACTAACCCAAATCATCATGACAAGCAATGAACCAAAACTAAAACTCAGAACGAGACTGACTAAAATCATATCATTCATGAATTGTGTTGGATGCAATGGCTTGCCTATGAGTGATTAGTAAGTTACGCGTTTACAATTGTTGTCATACTAACCCAAATCATCATGACAAGCAATGAACCAAAACTAAAACTCAGAACGAGACTGACTAAAATCATATCATTCATGAATTGTGTTGGATGCAATGGCTTGCCTATGAGTGATTAGTAAGTTACGCGTTTACAATTGTTGTCATACTAACCCAAATCATCATGACAAGCAATGAACCAAAACTAAAACTCAGAACGAGACTGACTAAAATCATATCATTCATGAATTGTGTTGGATGCAATGGCTTGCCTATGAGTGATTAGTAAGTTACGCGTTTACAATTGTTGTCATACTAACCCAAATCATCATGACAAGCAATGAACCAAAACTAAAACTCAGAACGAGACTGACTAAAATCCTATCATTCATGAATTGTGTTGGATGCAATGGCTTGCCTATGAGTGATTAGTAAGTTACGCGTTTACAATTGTTGTCATACTAACCCAAATCATCATGACAAGCAATGAACCAAAACTAAAACTCAGAACGAGACTGACTAAAATCATATCATTCATGAATTGTGTTGGATGCAATGGCTTGCCTATGAGTGATTAGTAAGTTACGCGTTTACAATTGTTGTCATACTAACCCAAATCATCATGACAAGCAATGAACCAAAACTAAAACTCAGAACGAGACTGACTAAAATCATATCATTCATGAATTGTGTTGGATGCAATGGCTTGCCTATGAGTGATTAGTAAGTTACGCGTTTACAATTGTTGTCATACTAACCCAAATCATCATGACAAGCAATGAACCAAAACTAAAACTCAGAACGAGACTGACTAAAATCATATCATTCATGAATTGTGTTGGATGCAATGGCTTGCCTATGAGTGATTAGTAAGTTACGCGTTTACAATTGTTGTCATACTAACCCAAATCATCATGACAAGCAATGAACCAAAACTAAAACTCAGAACGAGACTGACTAAAATCATATCATTCATGAATTGTGTTGGATGCAATGGCTTGCCTATGAGTGATTAGTAAACGCGTTTACAATTGTTGTCATACTAACCCAAATCATCATGACAAGCAATGAACCAAAACTAAAACTCAGAACGAGACTGACTAAAATCATATCATTCATGAATTGTGTTGGATGCAATGGCTTGCCTATGAGTGATTAGTAAGTTACGCGTTTACAATTGTTGTCATACTAACCCAAATCATCATGACAAGCAATGAACCAAAACTAAAACTCAGAACGAGACTGACTAAAATCATATCATTCATGAATTGTGTTGGATGCAATGGCTTGCCTATGAGTGATTAGTAAGTTACGCGTTTACAATTGTTGTCATACTAACCCAAATCATCATGACAAGCAATGAACCAAAACTAAAACTCAGAACGAGACTGACTAAAATCATATCATTCATGAATTGCGTTGGATGCAATGGCTTGCCTATGAGTGATTAGTAAGTTACGCGTTTACAATTGTTGTCATACTAACCCAAATCATCATGACAAGCAATGAACCAAAACTAAAACTCAGAACGAGACTGACTAAAATCATATCATTCATGAATTGTGTTGGATGCAATGGCTTGCCTATGAGTGATTAGTAAGTTACGCGTTTACAATTGTTGTCATACTAACCCAAATCATCATGACAAGCAATGAACCAAAACTAAAACTCAGAACGAGACTGACTAAAATCATATCATTCATGAATTGTGTTGGATGCAATGGCTTGCCTATGAGTGATTAGTAAGTTACGCGTTTACAATTGTTGTCATACTAACCCAAATCATCATGACAAGCAATGAACCAAAACTAAAACTCAGAACGAGACTGACTAAAATCATATCATTCATGAATTGTGTTGGATGCAATGGCTTGCCTATGAGTGATTAGTAAGTTACGCGTTTACAATTGTTGTCATACTAACCCAAATCATCATGACAAGCAATGAACCAAAACTAAAACTCAGAACGAGACTGACTAAAATCATATCATTCATGAATTGTGTTGGATGCAATGGCTTGCCTATGAGTGATTAGTAAGTTACGCGTTTACAATTGTTGTCATACTAACCCAAATCATCATGACAAGCAATGAACCAAAACTAAAACTCAGAACGAGACTGACTAAAAACATATCATTCATGAATTGTGTTGGATGCAATGGCTTGCCTATGAGTGATTAGTAAGTTACGCGTTTACAATTGTTGTCATACTAACCCAAATCATCATGACAAGCAATGAACCAAAACTAAAACTCAGAACGAGACTGACTAAAATCATATCATTCATGAATTGTGTTGGATCCAATGGCTTGCCTATGAGTGATTAGTAAGTTACGCGTTTACAATTGTTGTCATACTAACCCAAATCATCATGACAAGCAATGAACCAAAACTAAAACTCAGAACGAGACTGACTAAAATCATATCATTCATGAATTGTGTTGGATGCAATGGCTTGCCTATGAGTGATTAGTAAGTTACGCGTTTACAATTGTTGTCATACTAACCCAAATCATCATGACAAGCAATGAACCAAAACTAAAACTCAGAACGAGACTGACTAAAATCATATCATTCATGAATTGTGTTGGATGCAATGGCTTGCCTATGAGTGATTAGTAAGTTACGCGTTTACAATTGTTGTCATACTAACCCAAATCATCATGACAAGCAATGAACCAAAACTAAAACTCAGAACGAGATTGACTAAAATCATATCATTCATGAATTGTGTTGGATGCAATGGCTTGCCTATGAGTGATTAGTAAGTTACGCGTTTACAATTGTTGTCATACTAACCCAAATCATCATGACAAGCAATGAACCAAAACTAAAACTCAGAACGAGACTGACTAAAATCATATCATTCATGAATTGTGTTGGATGCAATGGCTTGCCTATGAGTGATTAGTAAGTTACGCGTTTACAATTGTTGTCATACTAACCCAAATCATCATGACAAGCAATGAACCAAAACTAAAACTCAGAACGAGACTGACTAAAATCATATCATTCATGAATTGAAGAAGACAGCATGTAAGAAGACAAGAACAGCCAATGAAAATCACACTGCTGACCTACAAAGAAAACATGATCATTATCATTACACCAACAAATTAAATATTACGTTAATTACGCTATCTGTTGTTATGAAATGTGATTGGTTAAGGGGAATTTTATATAATGCTATCCAGATTAATTTTGGTTAAATATCTATATTATCTTGCATAGCAATGTCGCAAATGGAATCTCTCAGGCCCTGTACTTTCCTGCGCCAGGTGCAATGGCCCGTTCAACCCCTCTCTACTAGGCGGGTTGTTGCGATATCAATCTCAAAAAATTGATGGAATGTCACAACCTCATCACAAATTGGAAAAGTGGATTTTCTGATGCGAAGAAAAGTGTATCAGGGACTTTATGAATCCCGAAGATGGATGCACAGATGACCACCGGACAATAACATTGAAACAAGGGATCAGAGTGCTGTTGGATCAACCCTGTATATAGAGTATGCCTGTCTATAGTGGTCACTTTACAAATATGCATAATGGTGTTTATGCTGCAACCTACCTTCTTGTAAGGGACAATATCAAGAACATAGACACCATATAAGGCAAAGAATTCCATCAAAAGGACAAATTGAGCAAATTGCCATGTGACGACAAAGCATAACGTACTGATCACCATGAGGACAATAGATCCAATCTAAAACAATTTAAGTTACTGTAAGAATTCATTGAAAAGTGTGTGAAAGGTTAGGTAGCATTTTAACAAGCGATAAAATAAACATAACTTGCAATGTTTCACCATCTAATACTATTATGATATTTTCAAGTGAACACCGATAAAATAAATGATGGAGAATTAACATACTGTGGAGTCAACCTGTTATGACGGTCAGCAATATATAAAATGACAACCTGTCTATAGTGGTAACTCTTGAAATGTCTTAAATAGTATTGCAGATTGAATCAACCTTTCATATTATAAAGTAAGTAATGTAGACGGTGTCGCCCTACGAAGGCACCTGTAACACTCCTCTATTTCTAGATGAGTGTCTTTTTTCACTGAGAGCAATGATTTTAAACATTCTTTTTGATCTCAGCCGCGACACTGCAGATTAATTTCAACAGATTTCATGGCAGATGAGTCTCGATTGTCAATGCGCAACGATGCGCCGCAGCTACTCACAATGCAATTCCCTCTGGACCATTCCATCCGCCATCAGAAGATGGTACTCATTTGATGTTTCAGATAAAGTCAAGGCTGAGTTGACCTTCGGGGGATTTGAACCACAGTCGGTCGATCAGATATGATCTGATCTGAAGTTCGGTTGCTCTGTCATCTGAGCTAATCCTCCTCCTTTATATTATGACCATCTGACTACCAATACAATTTGCTGTCTGTAGGCCTATATTTATATATATCAGACATACAAAAACGATAATGCTGAATAATTAGCTTATATTCACCTCAATTGTTTTGCTAATTACTGGCCTGAAATATACCGTAACACAAGCAAAATGTAAAAATATGAAAGGAATTGAAAAGCTTTCACGCAGAGGGAGAGTGAAATAGATACGAGTTGTGTCAGGCCTAAAAAAGAAGCAAAAATATATAAAAAACATAAAGTCAAACCTTATTAAAGGCAACCTTTTTGTAGCTACATCTTACTATTCAGCAATATCCAAACGCATTATTCTACATAATCAACCCAGTATATAAAGGCTACTTGTATATATAGGCCAAAGGCTACACTCCTGTAGTATCACAATATATAGAATTTTGGTTGATAGGTAGAAATTATACTACACTACACAAATCAACTCGCCTTGCCATTGATAGCTAGCTGCTGTTTACAAAACATGCATATGGCAATATTGTGTCAGCAAAAATAACACCTGATTCGATTGATTACATTACGAGACTCCACAGCAAAGATATCTTTGATAACTTTTCAACCCATATTGGTAGCGGAGTAATTTTGCCAAATTGTAGCAGAGTATTTGACTATAGAAACCCCCTGGCATTCCAGATTATTTTGGTCTAGTGTAATTCGTGAGCTTAACTGGTATGGAAATCATCACATTCAGATGGCTATCTGGTATAGTGTAATATCCTAAATATACCATATTGCATGACTGTAGTCATTAGGTTTTGATTGAATACCTCTGATCTGATTAATAGATGATATGATTACAAGAGCTACAAAAAATACTAACCAACCAGATAACCATTCCTGTGGGTAAAATATACTAGCTTACAGGGTTTGTGGTAAGATGATAATTGGAAAAAGTAATAAAAAAAACAGATAAATGAATAGTGCGTAAAAATTAAACATACGAATTAAACACATAGAAAGCAGACGCAAGTAATCCAGCCAACCAAGTACCACTTAAGAGCCATGCCGAAACAAACAAACTGACCATGTACATTGCATGTAGTGTAAAAACAGAGTGAATGTAAAAGAAGATGGGCGACATCTACAAAACAATGAACAAATCATTCAAATTAGTACTTAAACAATTATTGATACAGTCAAACCTGCTACAGTGGTCGCCTGTCTATAGTGGTCACTCTTATTATATGTAATGTAGTATTTTCTATTGACACGTTGTTGTCAATATTGTCTCATTGTATCACTGTGCCACACTTCGGAACACAAAAGTGCATGATAAACTCATTGTCAGCATTTATTTAGAATACTGATTTTGACCTGATGACATGATGTTATGTGTTTGACATTCTGTTCAAAAGGGTTCATGAACTATTCCATGTTTCTAAATAGTCCAGACAAATCAAATTTTAATTTCAGACATGATGATCGCTGATCATATTAAATTTATCATTTTAGAAAAGGACATGCACAGATTTCCCTGCAGTGTGCCATCATAAACATTTGCATTTGGGATGTGCTACTCGATTCCAGAAAAACATTTTTTGGTGTCATGTACACTTTAATAGTGGTTAATGCCATAAATGCAGTTTCACACCTTTGACGATCATGAGATCAGATTGACTGATGATCACCAAAGAGGTGAAACTATCATCATCATCATTATAAGTTTATGAATGTTGCATAATTGCAGGGGATGTCAGAGCAGGTGGCATTTCTCAGGTGTTGAGCACTAACCTTGGGCGAGAACCATCTATAAAGAACTGATAAGACAACTTCTTGATAGACATTGAAACGTTCCAGTATATTGATTGTTCGCAGAGCTTCTGTTTTATTATCATTAATTAACTCATAAAGACCTTTTAATAGAGAAGAAAAGAAGAAACTTTAAAACAATGTTCTGTACATAGATCCCCTTCTGGTTGAGAAATTATTCATAACTTGTAGAAGGTACTGAGTGAGGACAGATGGTCTAATGGTATGACGCAGAACTCTGGAGTGCAGAGATGCGGGGTCGATCTCCAGCTCAGTCCAATTATTCTTATTCCTGTTTCTGGTTGTAAAGACCCATTACATGGGAAGTTGGTTCCAGATGCCGTTTTAGAGGAGTTCATGATCCATGATCAGACAATTTCATTCCAATTCCAAAGGGGTAATAAGCAGAGGCATTGATATACATGGCATTGTATATCATTGTATATTGCATACATTGTGTATCATTAGCTTGATTAAAGGCGTTAGGTATAGCGTTAAGTAAGACTATCCAACATAGGATATTGCAGACGGCTATGAGAGGTAGATAAACAGACCCATATATGCATGTGGCCTCTATATAAGGTTGATCCAATGAAACATCTAACCTACCATCTATTGTGCTTGGGGCGTTGACCATTTGTTTGTAATAAGAATAATACAGTCCAGATTCAGTGCGAAATGAGATTTCTCTCTCCACTTCCTGAAATGAAACCCATTGGCTGTTTAGTTTTTGATGTTCTTGTTTCAGGAGCTGTCTGTCACTTGAACAGACACAGAATTGTCAAATATGAACTCATAACTGATCTGCGTAGCAACCCTAACATATTGTTACAGGAAATCATAGCATATGTGAATGAATATGTGATTTTATGCCCAAGGGGAACCGATTTTTGATTTGAACTGAAATATTCAATTTGCCTTGCTGTCTGAGCCAAGGTCAATGCCAATGGGTAAACTCAAGTAAAACAATAGACAGGGTAGTTTTACATTAAGCCCTGGCCAAATGTTGCTGTTGTGGAAGTAGTCATTTGGCCAATCTTGCGATGTTGGCTTTTGTTGAATTTCATTTATTTATTTATTTTAAAGACATCTTGAATATAGTTCTAAATAAAAGCTTCTTGGTAAAACATTTGATCAAAAACTTCAGTGGCAAAAGTGAATTTTTATTAATAACAAAGTTTCCGCTACATTTGTTAGCCATTTTGAAGTTATGGTTTACAAAAATTAAGTTCTATTTATTTACAGGGTGAAATTTACAATTATTAAGGTTGACTATTAAATCATAATTAAAAATAAAATCAAAATTAAAATTTTAATAGTAAACCTTTATAATTGTAAATTTCACCCTGTAAATAAAGAGAACTTAATTTTTGTAAACAATAACTTGAAAATGGCTAACATATGTAGCCGAAACGTTGTTAATAATAGAAATTCATTATTGCCATTGACATTTTTGATCAAATCTTGAATATATCCTGTTGTTTTCGACGTATGTAGTAGATTCAGTGATGTATGGCGAAGTGGCCAAACGACTCTTCACTGACAGAGATGAAATATCAGCCTTCTTCTGATTGGTCAACAATGACATAACTCAACTGCGGATTGGCTGGCTCAATTGACTATAGTCACCAACGCTCAAAATATCATTGATGTTGACAAAATTAAAGAATATAAAATGCTACCAATGTTTGAGAAATAAAAAGTAAGTTGACCAGGACTTTAGGTAAGAGCCTCTGCCCTATGTTCTTCTCCATGAAAATGAGAGTCGCGTCACACAGGCTAGAGAAACTTCTTACTAAAAATTATCCCGTATTTCTCAAATCGCGTCAGGCCTACACATGCATTTACGGCACTACCAAGATGCAAGTTTTGCGGTCAGTCAAATTATTTATACTAGTACCACCCATGATATTAGAGTGAATGGCAGTTTCATGTAGCATTTTAATACTTACAGTCACAATGTCTAACATTTGAAGTAGATTTTCTTCATTCATGTGAAATCTAGGCCTTGTCCGGTCTGCAAAGCATGGCAGCTGCGCCCCCGAGATGGAAATTTTTCTTGTGACTGCCGCCCCTGAAGCTGCAGTTATCATCGAAAATCGGAAGTTAAAAATCAGTTTTGTCATTTTCTTCATGACGTTTGCTGAAATGATGGATTTTGGCGCCCCTGAAGTCAAATTGGATCAGTTGCCGCCCCCTCCCCTAACTTTTTTCTGCGCTGCCGCCCCCGAGATCTCGTCGAGATTGCCATGATTAGCAGAATGGGGCCTTGTATATATATGTAGGTAGGCCTCGACATAAAATTTCGCTTGGTGTAGGTAAGCGGGACCGATAAGAACAATTAAAATTACTTTGTCCTGCAGGCAAACCCAGACATCATTAGAATGCAGCGCAGACAGACAGTGTTAACCCTTGATGTGTTAAACCTAAAAAGTTGTTAATTTTCAAAAGAGCTCAAAAATTTGCAATCTATATGCAAGGGTATTCTTTACAAGTAGCTAACCTTGATCTTAGTAAACCACATATCATTTTCGTGCCTTGTTTTAATGTAATTTCCATAGTAAGATCCTAAATAACACGCGACGGACAAACCAAAAAGGACATAAACAACATTAAAAAGGAATTCACGAGTAAAACCATTTTGAGTTGCTTCAGCTTTTGATGTTTTCTGAGTTGCTTCAGCATGTTTCCCCTTATCTGATTTGTTGAACTTTCTTCTTCTTAAATCAGACATCGTGATAGTGCAGCTTCGTTTGCCTTGGGTTCAGTTGATGTAAATTTGTAACAACGCATCCATGCGTTCATAAGAAGAAGCAGCCATTGAAAGCAACAAACAACAAATAAAATGCTCAAATTCAACCGGGAAAATAGACCACGTGCTCGTATGTGATTGGCTAGTTTCATTGGATTGAAAATATTGTGAGAAAATGTAATCAATCAACACTTTTCGACACTTTAATACAATACTGTGCGTACCTGTACGTAGCACCATGGTAACACATCATAAAGCATAGTCAGTTTGCTCGATTCAGGTCGTATATGTTCGATAACATATTGTTCTTCTTATTGAGTTATACCAATTATAGTCTGTATTTGAGTGATTATGAGCATAATATGTTAATGGGCGTGTAACAATTTAAAAGTTTACAGAGATAAGATAAGGCCCAGATACAATATATACCTTCTGTAGGACTCGCCTGTACATGTCTAATACTTCGTGGGTACTGAGACTATGAAGTGCCAAAAGGCTCACTACTACTTCTTGTTCGGCGCGGTACTTGTTTATGAGATCGCGTTACTTGTTCGGAGATCCCGTTACTTCTTTCAGAATTCGCGCTACTTGTTTGGAGATCCCGTTACTTGTTTTTGAGATCGCCCTACATGTTCGGAGATCCCGTCACTTGTTTAGAGATTCCGTCACTTGTGAAATTTTAAGATAATTTTAGCCGTGACAAGTGCGGTTGACCGTGATTTTTTTCAAAATCTAGATAACACGATAACACGGGGAATAATGTACCAAAAATATTAATTTACAATAGCTTGTGTAATCATTTTTGTTTAATGGTTATAATTCATTAAAGGTCATGTTTGTACGTTTGTTGCATATTTCAATAACGAATAATGTATTATTATTTAGTATAATCTAATAATTTATAAATGACAGTCGACAATTTCTAAAACTACAATATTGTTGTTTCTACTTATTCTATTTATCCACTCTCGACATCCTTATTGGGACAGTTTGGGGTTCTTTTGATGTAAATTATTCTTGGTTAGTGTCAATTAATGTTGTAAATTTTCACTTTTCAGGAGAGGTCAACCGCGTAGCCTCCAGATGTCGCTATGGTGTATTTAAAATAGATGTGGCTATGTGTGTCATTACTTGGGTCTGTTCTAAATTAGTTTATGATAGATTACTTTATTGATTTTAAGATTATTGATTTCATAATATTTACTGGTTATATTTGATCATTATTAATTGGAGTGTGTCCTGTTCCAAATATATCACTTGGTATAAACTATTAGTCAACTAATGTTAATTTGGTTCATATTTACTTGTATTTGGAGTGATAATTACATAATATTTGAAAAGAAGATCCATGTACCTTTCTGTCACAGTTGTTATGAATGTATGTGGTCATATTTTTCAAAGTTACAGTTCTTTGTTGCCTTTCCAGTAGATTGACATAATATTTTATTGTGTTGTTGTTTTATGTCCCAAATTTTTTAGAGGCCGTTTCAGAGGGGGGTGGTTCTCGTAAATTTTCCAAAAATCCCCCATTAATAGAGAGGCCATTCCGTAATTCCCACTATTTTTTAAAAAGATGGCGAGAGATTTTTCCTTCAGCTTAGCATTGACTACTTAGCTGTTTATGGATTTCATGGGGGCAGGAATTGCACTTACTGTTCTTCTCTGCAACACCACGACGGTAATGATACACCAAATTAGTTTTACCTATAAACTAATGTTATTTCCACAACAAACAGGAGCAGACTACACCGTCCAACATGCATGGTTTGATTTTCAGAACAAGCAGCACCCTAGATCATAGATTCATTCTTCGTATTCAATCAAAGTTTTAGCTCTCTCCCCCCGCCCAGAGCACACCACAGTCAGGGTCATTTTATTCACAAAAGGTTTTTATATTTTAATCTAATGAATAGGACATTTAAAAAATAATTAAAATTGTTACACATAATGGTCGCTATGTTTACTATTCGAGCAAGGATATTCCAATTATATACCCCCAGACGGTCATTAAGCTCAGGTATTCAGGCAGAAGTGTATGAATGGCCTTCCTTTATGAGGATTAGATATGTTATAGTTGTTTGAGATGACATTCGGCTCGTGTGCACAGCATATTGACCCAGTATAGTAGTTCCTCATACATTAATTTGAAGTGGTCACTCTGCTCAGGTAACTAATTCTATTGTTATATATGGATAGTCTGATAATCTTTAACTTACCTGTTCAGATGTAGGCATAGGTTATAGCAATAATCAATATTGTTGTCATGGTTACCATTTGGTCCCAGGAATTACTGTTGTTCATTTCAGGTGGTCACACAGCTCAGGTAATACATATTCACACATGCTTGTACTGCTGTTGAGTTTCAAATCATTCCGAACTATTTTTTGCTGATCTGCTGTATTGGTTCTCAAAACAAAGATCTTTTAGATGTAAATTGGTCGTATTGTTATGAAACTAGAGAGTGATAGGGTATTCTCTAATGGCAGATTCAAGTGTAGTGGATTGCAGTAGGTTCCCTTTTGCTCAAGGTAAATTCATAACGGATGACTCATAGTTGCAGGAAGTAATACCAGCAAAGACACAATATTAGTTGTTGTCTAGTATAGCATTAATGACAAATTGAAATCATGCAAATTGATATTAAAATTATTATCTAGGCTATCTTAAAACTGATGTAGTTATCAATATTGTCTTCCAGGCAATGTTTTTTTAATGTTCTTTTTTCCTTCATATCATTTATAAATTGTGTTGATAATTTAAATTTATATTATAGTGAAAGATAGTGATATAACTATCATTATTTTAACAAAGATATTTTTTACTGAGAGTAGCCAAGTTAATACAGTGATAATATAGGTGATTCCAGTCAGGGTCACAATTGATTGTTGTTGCATATTTGAAAAATATGAACATATTTAAGTCCGTATACAGTACAACTTAATTATACATGATCTAGCAAATATATAAATCTTACCATAACGCATTAGGTGTCGGTACGTAGTAAACTCTTCGAACAATTGATCTCCCTGTTCGCCTCTGTTCTTTCCCAATTGGATCGACACGTTGAATTGACGCTCGAATTTTTGCTCTATTTATACGTAGCCCTCTCCCTCTTATTGCTCCTATAATGAGCCGTTCGCCAGCATACGGCATAGAGTTGACAATCTCCTTTACAATTTTGTCTATATCTTCCTCTGATATTTTGTCAAAGCCTATATGTTCCTCAACATCGCTGTTTTCTCTCCTTCTTCTTTTCATAGTAGCATATGAAATACCCAGGAATTCTGCAATTTTCTTCCAACTGAAGTTAATCTGTCGCATCTGACGAACAGTTTCCCAATTAATTTCTTTGGACCTCGAACTGACCCTTTCGCAATTTACTGTTTCGGCACAATCCTGATCTCGTTGTTGGGCCATAATGTGTTAAACTTCAGCACTATGTAATGTTATAGATTCGGTTACTACAATATCTATATGTTGCGATTTTCAAAAAGTTAGCTGATGTGCATATCTGTCTGTATACCCATAGACACTAGAATAAATCTCTCATTCTAATGCCATTGTCACCAGGGCTCTGATCATACACAATAGCTATTTAGTCAGTGTAATGCTTTAATTGCATCCTGTTGTTATAGCTCATAAGATACAAGCTAGACCCAAGTATGGTAATGATGATGACCTAATTCCATTCTGTCTGCATTTTCATGATACTTGTGACAGAATCACCTCATCAATATTCAGATAGAAATTCTGTAAATTCTGATGCAATCAATTTTAGTCAATACTATAAGTTTAAATTTAATAGCAAGCGAAAAAGATAAAATCAAAACTTCATTACATTTCCACTATGTTTATTTGGGGTGTATTTCCAAATTATCCTAATAAGTTTTATATCACTTTATTTCACAGGACTGATTAGGAATACACATAAAATAATTGTTAAGATATAATATGATTTTGATTTGTATGTTTAAATGTATTAATAATAAACATGAACTTTCACTATTACACTATTTAATAAAATATACAGTGTGTAGAATTTACAATTATAACAGTATAACATGATTTGACAAAAACTATAACTATGACTCTCTGATGATAGTAACGCGATCTCCAAAATAAGTGACGGGAACTCCAGACAAGTAACGCGATCTCCGAAATAAGTGACGGGAACGTCAGACAAGTAACGCGATCTCGTTAAACAAGTGCCGATCCCAAGCAAGAAGTAGCAGTGAGCCTTTTGGCGATACGTATGGCGAAAAGGCTCACTACTGCTTGTGCGCGGTACTTGTATGCGATCGCGTCGCGTCATCGCGTCTGTGCGTTTATCGATTATTTAGCATGATACGTTTAGCTGTTTCTGTTTTCACTGATTGCATTTACATTTAATTAGGACTGACTGACAATTGTCGAATCGAATACGTGTACTCACAAACAATAATCTAAATGTAATATGCTATTGTACTAGTATATACTAATTTTATTGCGATGAAATATTATGCGGTCTACTAGTACAGAGCCAAATTAGTTTCATATGGCGTTGCTGTATAGAAAAAAGAAATCAATTGATCAAAATGTCGAAATTGAGTAGAATTATTTATTCTTTTCGTTTGTCACTGATATGAATAATTTTAATTTTAATTTACTATATATGGGGGTAATACGCGGGAAGTAAGAATCAGCTACGTGCAGTGTACTGTTGTAGCTAGGTTGTCCTTAAAATATTTGTACTCGTTATGAGACTTATATTAATTAACTGGTATATGACAATCACTCAATCTAGAATATTTTCCATTTCCTGTACAAACTCTCCTTTCAATCATTTTGTTTACTTGAAGTTTTTGTGTCGTTTCGGAGTATTATTCACTAAAGTTATAAGACAAGTTTTTAAAATTGTAAGACTTGTATGCAGATACTGAGTAAATTCGAAAGTCATTCAAACTTTCATTCCATCGAATCTAAATACAATATTGTAGTTTTAGAAATTGTCGACTGTCATTTATAAATTATTAGATTATAGTAAATAATAATAAATTATCCGTTATTGAAATATGCAACAAACGTACAAACATGACCTTTAATGAATTATAACCATTAAACAAAAATGATTACACAAGCTATTGTAAATTAATATTTTTGGTACATTATTCCCCGTGTTATCGCGTTATCTAGATTTTGAAAAAAATCACGGTCAACCGCACTTGTCACGGCTAAAATTATCTTAAAATTTCACAAGTGACGGAATCTCTAAACAAGTGACGGGATCTCCGAACATGTAGGGCGATCTCAAAAACAAGTAACGGGATCTCCAAACAAGTAGCGCGAATTCTGAAAGAAGTAACGGGATCTCCGAACAAGTAACGCGATCTCATAAACAAGTAACGCGATCTCATAAACAAGTACCGCGCCGAACAAGAAGTAGTAGTGAGCCTTTTGGCACTTCATATGAGACAGTGCGGATTTTATTTACAAGATGAGTGTCGTGACATGAAACGAACCAGTGAGGCAATATCGAAAGAGAGTCAAAAATGAAACAAATATAGAATTACACTGCTTAAGTTTCAAACAAAAGTAGTACAGTCAATATAAAAAATGACCACACACAAATTGCATCAGAAGCATTTTTCATCAATTCTAGGGTCAAACTTTATGCTTAACAACATATCCAAAACGTTCTGAAATCGGAGTATGCAAAAAGCCTTAATTTTGCAGTTTGCATAATGGCATTCCCAGTAGAAACGTGAAATCAAGGCTGTCAAGTTTCAGTGCCATCATATGTGATTTAATTTGAGAAGATACATAAATCATCATCATCGTCATCATCATTGACTCAGGAACCAAAAAGCGCATAAAATACTGATTATTTACATGGAACTCACTCAGGGCAATATTTATATTCAAATGTAGGTTTTAATTAAATATAAGAATGTAGAACGTAAAAAATGTAGGTAAACTCACTATAATTAATCATACCTAATTAAATAGTTGAATTAATGAGTGTTTTAAGCTCAATTTTAAAACTGTTAATATTTGAGATATCTCTGATGCCTTATTGAAGAGAGAGAGAGAGAGTTCCATTCGCGCACATCACCAGCCCTGAATGATCTCTGATGGAATTTTCAGACATAAAAGTTGCCATTGCTTAATGATCGTGTGATGGACATGAAGATTTTTCGAATTTTTCAGAAATATAATTAGGAACAGTTTTGTTTTTCACCCTCCACATCCAAGTAAGTTGGTGGAATCGTGCTTGTTAAAAGTTAAACATTTATCAATTAAAATTCCTAGATATTGAAAAGAATCAACTTGTTTAATCGATTTATCATTTACTTTTTACATTTACTTTACATTTATTACATCGCTCGTTCTACAAAGCTTTTGCCTGGTGCCAAGCAACATACATTCAGTTTTGTCTAATTTTAATGAAAGTTTATTTGCATTTAACCATTCGTAAATAGCAGAAAAGTCATGCTGTAGTCGGTCTTGTATTATTTGGGGATCAGCTTTTTTGACATAAAATAAGGTGTCATCTGCATACATGTTGATTGTTAACTGTACAAGGCTCTGTAACTGCGGAGATATCATTTATAAAAACTATAAATAGTAGCGGGCCCAGAATAGAACCTTGAGGTACTCCTGCAGAAACATTTTGTGGAGAAGACTTAGGCTAGGGTTATATGGACGCACCGAACTCAATTGATTCATTCATTCGAATTAAATCTCATGATAGCGCGCTTCGTATAACATCATTCGGTTCATCAACATTCCTCAAAAAACATTAAGGCCTGGGTTATATGGACGCACCGAACTCAATTGATCCATTCATTCGAACTAAATCTCATGATAGCGCGCTTCGTATAACATCATTCGGTTCATCAACATTCCTCAAAAAACATTAAATGCGTCAAGCTAGCTCCGCACGTCAAGGCTTGACGTGCGGAGCTCTTCTCCATGAATTAAATTCATCGCCGCGTTATACGAGCGAGCTATCATCGCACCGAACTAAATACATTCGACTCACGGTGCCGTGACTGAGCTCCTATATCAACCTTATATGGCAATAAACCGGGGGATGTGCAAATCATAAATTATTTTAAAGGATGTTTCCATGGCAATACGATAGAAAGAACATCGCTTTTGGGATGTTGTTATGGTGACTTGTTTATATGATTGAAAGATGGCTGACATTGAAGCTGATGTTTTCCAAAATCATGATTTAAAACATTTTAAAAACGTTTTATTTTAGTCAATCACAATGCATCAGCACTAGAATTGGGGTCGCTTTTATCATAATACGTTATCTAAATGGAAATTCGCATTCAATTTGCTCTGAGTACTATGCCTTGCTAGAACAAAAACTGTCTCCCGTAAAAATGCTTGCAAACCTTCGAGATTACTACTTCATACAAGTTTCAAACTATAGATAGGCAAAATAGAACGGAAAAATCGCTGAAAATGAAAAATAATGCAAACAAAACACTCTGGTTTCAAACCATGCGGCATAATTCCAAGAAAACTACTTCCTATCACGTGACATTTTGGCCAGTTTTTAAACATCGTCGACATTTGGTTCGTCTGTATAACCCCAAATGCGAATTTAATGCTATTCGGTGTCGCACCTAATTCGAATTGAGTTCGGTGCGTCCATATAACCCTAGCCTTAGTCTGATCACTTACAGCGATTTGCTTCCTATCAGAAAAATACGATTTTAGCCATTGTAATTCTTTGCTGGAAAACCCGTAGCATTCTAGTTTTTCGATGAGGATCCTATGATCAACTCTATCAAAGGCTTTTTTTAATCCAGGCTAACCACGCCAACCAATTCTGAGCGGTTCAAGGCATCATAACAAAATTCAGTGAAATTTAACACACTGGATATATTGTGGAAAAGTGTTTTATAAAACCTGATCGAAAAACATATACGCAGTAAGTAAAAAATGTTATTCATTGTGTTGAAACATTCCACTGCAGTATAGATCATGTAGATACTTTATTTACCTTATTTAGGAAAGACAACTATAGGTATACAGTGAACAATTTCAGGCAAATGCCTAGGGATGTCCATGGTCGCAATTGTTTTTGACAGAAATTGGCTATTACGATTTGTTAATATGCCTGCAGAAAAACAACAGAAAAAGAAGTATGTTGAAAATGTTAAATAAAATTAAACTAAATAACCCATAACTTAACTACTCCTCGACATGACATCAATCTAGCTTTGTATAGCAGATACTACAGTTACCCAGTCGTTCATGTTAGTAATTTGGCCATGGACTAAAATTTGAACATTAATTAAAAATGTTGACTATATAATATACTATATCTCTACAATTCGTTAGCGGGACTTCAGGCGCGATGCCTGACGAGCTACGACATCAGCAAGGTCTCTGATGAGTTCCTTGGCAGGAACAAAACACGTGTCAGACCAGCCTCATCAATTGACTATATAATAATTTATTGAAAATAATTTGCCCCACTTTTAGAATTTGCAAAGTTTCCCAACCATTAAGTTTCCATTCATTAATAATCGTCAACAAACGTTTGATACTTTGAATACAAGTAAGGAGAAATGTAGGGTTCAGTCAGTTTTATCCATTATAACCACACCATTACCCTTATCGGGCTTAATAACCACGATATCGCTCCGTTTTTTTAGCGAATTTTTACGCCTTTCGATCAATTTGGGCGTTGTTCCTACATTTGCAAAAGGGGAGAGAACTAACTCAAACCGATGGAAAGACTCAACACAGAGCTACCAACAAAACATGTTGAAAGAAGAACTAGAGTTTAAAGTAAGTGAACTAAAGAAACTGCGATTGGAATCAGCAAATCTCTTGGCTGAAGTACGACAGACATGCACGATATTTAGGTATCTGTGTATTCTATCAGATACGTGCATCACACGGAAAAGATTATACGATAAATCTGTAAAAACTCACACAAAGAAACTTAGCCGGCTCTTGAATGTTAAAGAAGATATCGATAAGCACGTAAAGAACATGTCAAGCTATTCATTAACGTTTTTCGAGTTATTTCACTTTACCAAGGTCTACAAGCAGGAAAGATGAAAGAGAAATAAGAGCGAATTTTGAGAAGGCATAAAGAATGGCTGACAAAAAGCTGGAAAACTATGAAAAAGAATTAACAACTTCAACCCTACGAACGATCAATAGCTTTAAAATACTGTCAAATGAAAGGACCTACACCATCGAAGTCATTACTGAGAGCAGTAAAATCGCTAAAAAAACGGAGCGATATCATGGGTAGTAAGCCCGATAAGGGTAATGGTGTGGTTGTAATGGATAAACTGACTATATCCCCCTACTTCAGAAATCTTCAACTGATATCAAAGACAAATTTCAACTATAGTAGATGCTCTTAGAAAACCAAAACGAGGCAGACCTCCTACGCTTTACCATCCTCTATTTGAAAAGGAAAAAGAAATTAGCCTAATAATCAATCGGATATTACCAGAAGCCACCGCTGCCAATTTATGCCTGCCCAAAAGGGTCACGCTTGGCTCATCTATATGGTCTTCCAAAGACGCATAAGAAAGAACTAGAAATGCGTCTTGTATTGTCATCGTTGAATGGGTATAATTATAAATTAGCCAAATGGCTTGATGAGAAACTAAAATCACTCTCGATAAATGAGTATACAATAGAGGATATTTTTGCTTTTGATGATTTGATAGCAGAACAACGCGTTCCTGATAATACATTATTAGTGTCATATGACGTAAAGTCACTATTTACAAATGTTCCCCTGGATGAGACGATTAATCTGATTGCTGAAAAGGCATTTTACAGATAACTGGTTCAATGAGACACATGACCTAAACTTCAATGAAAAAGAACTACACGATTTACTGGTAATTAGTACAAAAATCAGCTATTCCAGTTTAACCAGCAATTGC
The DNA here is from genome assembly GCA_916610825.1 of Haliclystus octoradiatus. Taxonomy (NCBI): domain Eukaryota; kingdom Metazoa; phylum Cnidaria; class Staurozoa; order Stauromedusae; family Haliclystidae; genus Haliclystus; species Haliclystus octoradiatus. The sequence goes on from OU744451.1 coordinate 73,615, forward strand.
ATGAACAAGTTGACGGCGTGGCCATGGGGTCCCCCTTGTACCCTCTTCTGGCTAATGTATTCATGTGTCACATTGAAAAGAGGTTGTTGAATGAAAACTCTTCACCACTATTCTATAGACGGTATGTAGATGACACACTTGTTTTTTTTAATAGCCATACCGAGGCAGAAAAGTTTTTATCTATTTTAAATAACATTGATCCATCCTTGTCCTTTACAATGGAAATGGAGAATAGTCTTTTGTTGGAAATGCATTTTTAAAACTCGGAAACAGTTTTGAAGCTAGTATTCACCGAAAATCAACTGATAGCGGTTTACTGCTTAATTACCAGATCCATGTCGACCAACGCTATAAGACAGGACTTTTAAAAACAATGATAAACCATGCAACGCACTTATGGTCCTCTGAACGTCTTTTTAACGAAGAGTGTGTAAATATAAAACGTATTTTTAACCAACTTAAATATCCAGCTTCTCTTTTAAATTCTATTTTATGTAAATTTAGTTTTATTCCAAATTTTAATGATGATAAAAATGTTTCAAGCACTGTAAATAATGTACATTCTTATATTTAAAACCTACATTTGAATTAATATAAATATTGCCTTGAGTGAGCTCCATGTAAATAACCAGTATTTTATGTGCTTTTGGTTCTTCGATAAAGTTTGATGATGACCCGGATGATGATGAGGAAGGCGTATTATCAAATCGCAATTGCCAATTTCTGTCAAAAATAATTGCGACCATGAACATCCTTTTTTGCCTGAAATTGTTCATTCGGTGTATATTATGTATATTACAATTAATGTATATACCTAGTTGTATTTCCTAAATTAGATAATAAAGTATTTACATGATCTATAGAGCTACGAACTTTAAAAAATAATGAATAACATTTTTTACTTACTGCGTACTTGTTTTTCTATGTCGATATATGTATCTTCGTACATAGCCTCGTTTTGGCAGTTTAATACACAGTGACAGTAAATACATTTTAAGCACATTATACGAGCTAAATGATGCAGGGCTGTTATGTCTGATGGTATCCCCTCAAATTAAATCACATGATTGCACTGAAACTTGACAGCCTCAATTTAACGTTTCTACTGGGAATGCCATTAATAAAATTGCGAAATTAAGGCTTTTTGCTAGCCTGTGTACCAGGACAGAGGTTTTTCCTGAAACCATAGCTTTTTGCCTACTCCGATTTCAGAGCATTCTGGATATGTTGTTAAGCATAAAATTTGACCCTAGAATTGATGAAATATGCTTCTGTTGCAATTTGTGTGAGGTCAAGGCTCATATTGGTTTAAAATGACTGTACTAAAGGTGATCATCAGGTGATTTATTGCAACTAGTTTAGCCATATTACATTTTAGATTACTTGTGTCCTGCCAATCAGGGATACTTCGTTGCATCGCCAAAAAACAACAACGACAAACAATAATATAATATTGAAATTCATTAATTTTTCAATAATTCGAACAGTCTACAATTATTAGCTGTACATCAAAATATTATAATTGAAATCTCTTGTTTGGAAAAAACTGTAAAAAAGATTTTGATATATAATATTTTTGGTGTGATAAACGCCACCAAAAATAAAAACATGCGTGCAAAAAGGTGAATTATTTACAAAATATGTTACTGTATTCATTATTATAATTATAATTATTATATATTTCTCGTTTCTATTTTATTCAAAACAAAATCGATTACCTTTTATTATTAGATTATAAATCATTTATTCAATAGACTAAATTTTATAATCCAACTGTATCGACTGGTGTTATGTATTCAAGTAGCGATAGTTGCAACTTGCACTAGCCGAAAACATAAAATATATTTAAAATATTGAATCGCTATTTCTCTAAGTTAGATAATGATGAAATTAGAAAACTAGGCTTTATTGCTACAATAACTATTTGTAAATTACATGAGACAAACTCAAGTTATTCGTTTATTTCAATAAAAGTCTTCATTTCTATAAATTGTCTGCAGCAAGGTCTTCGAATGATGAGTCACAACTTCTTGCGTCACCAAAACCACGTAATTTAACACGTTGACGGTGGCCTGGTGACAATGCTTTTGATTTCGGATCTCGCTCAAATGAATCCGCTTTAGAACCCGGATCTAAAAACAGAAACAATATATTGTGGCAATGGAATTCGACAGGCAAGTAAAAGATGACGTATCGACGTATTAAAAATCTGTTTTTGAGATGAATTCAGCATTTTCCAATAGATAAGAAGAGCTGTACTGAGTCTTATCCGACAGTTTTATTCCTCTCGATCACTGTGAGGATCTTATCATGTATTCCCAAATTGGGTGAGCTTGAAGCTATATTTTACCGGTCTTATTCTAATTACTGTGGCAGATGACTTGACATTAAATCAGTAATGCTCCTGCTGCCCAAAGCCCTATAACCACTGCACCAAGGAAAGACTCGAACAAGAAACTGAGTACATAAAGTCAAACACAGGCGAACTGAATCATTCACTCGAGCTTCGTTAACAGCAGTTCGTGTTGTAACATACGAATATGTAATTGAGTTTGTAGACATCGCGTAAAACCAAACATTATGTTATCCTTGCATGTTAATAAAATAATTTAAAACATTTACTAACCGGCTGATTCTGGTGAACCGAGCACGTTAATGTAAGCCTCTAAATCAGTAAATCCATCATCGGAAGTGAGGCCATCATCCGAGTCTGTAACAAAACACCGTCCATTCTCAGGTTCGAGGGATGCAATGCCTTCTGTTAAACGGGATCTGCAGATAAGAATGATCGGTAGATTGTAAAAGTAAAAGCATTTTTATGCTCTGTTTTGTTTTAATAAACATTGAGCATTCTTAACAACTATTACTAAAATGGAAAATATAATGTTATATCAACGCAAATAGATTCAACTGCCTAATGATCGCCAAAGGCGTGACACTATTATGGTAACAAATCATGAATGTCTGATTTCTTGCGTTAACATACGTCATCATAAATAGCTCTGTGTATCTATGGCATCGAAAAATTACTAAAGCAGTAAGAACAAGACAATAGCTTTTATATTATAAATGAAATGGAAATATAGGCTTTAATACAAAATAAACACGTGTGACAAGGGGGTTCTCAATGTTTGGTAAAACAGAGCAAAATAAATATAGAATTGAAACAAAGATGAGGAAAGAGCCTTTTCCGTAACTCTTGAAAGCCTCTTGAGTTTCACATGTTTAACTGAGTTCTTTAGACGGTAAAGGTATCAATTAAACAGTCCGAGGATCGCAATTAAACGCATGAAACTCAGAGTTACAAAATAGCTCCTTTGTTTCAATTCGAAATGGAAATATTTAAATGGAAAAGTATCCAGTAATCATTTTCTTAATACGATGAAATTATTATAAGTTATTCTAGAATGGAACGTATCCAAGAATTAATAGAGAGATTAAAATATTAACTTACTGTTCTTCCGCCATTGTTGATATTTGCTGCTGTAAAACATTTTCTTCGTCAGTTTGGTCATCGCTGTAATCGACTCGAGCATCTTCGCAATCTTGCATGCGCTAAATATACAAACATCAGAGATTCCTCGTTACGATATTATGTCAATTTGATACCGATCTCTGCACCTCAAATTCGGATTATAATCACCATCGATAACTATAACACACTAACTTGCAAGAATGTGGAAGTAGGCAGGTTGGAATCAAAATCGACCAAGTGGTAACAAAAACAAGGATCCTGTGGTCTTCGATATCGGAAAGAGAAGTCGGAAGAAATATAACGCACTATAAGCTCAATGCAATGGTACATCCTATAACGTACTAGTGCCGAAGGGTTGCCGAAGGTTGATTTTAATCAAAAATAGTAATTTGCATGTTCATAACTTTGGGGCGCAAAACATCTCATTGGTTCCAATCATGCCAGAGGTGTCGGTCCAAATTATTCAAGACTCGTTCAAATAATTCCAGAGGGATTCAAATTATATTACCTGTCGAATAATATTGCTGAGTCTGAATTCTGCAGTCAAAGTGGCTTTCTCTAACACACTAATGTCAGATAGATTTTTTCGTATTTTCTTCGCTTGAAATTTGATAAGAACCTCAACACACCTTCGGTAGAAAGACAAAAACAAAAGTTTCGTAGCAAATTGTCAAATTATTACGAATTTAAAGAGACAACAAATAATAGTCTTCATAAAAATAGAAATATTTGAGATTTGAGAAGTATAATATAAAGTCTATCGCGAATAATATTAAATGAAAATTTTCGCTTCGGGGATACACGATTTTCAGAATAAAAATACAAAGTTGATAACCGAAAAGAAAAAAGAATATATAGCTATTGCCGGTCACAAAATAGTTCATCCAAATGGCAATGGATTCGTGTATGTTTTCAATATAACCTTATGACGGATTTAGAATTATATATTTGTTTAGCTTCAAACTATATGACAATTCCATGTCTGTCCGTTTACTGTTTGTCCACTTTCAAAAACCTTTACTCAAAGTTATCAAGATCGCTCCATTAACTTAAATAGAATCAAGCAAAGCTATATAAGATGATGTTACGCCTTGATCGTCTTAATCATGTTTAAATTTCAAATTAGGAGGACACTAATTGGGCATCGTTGCGCATTGACAATCGAGGCGAGGCCTATCTGTCATGAAATCTGTTGAAATTGATCTGCAGTGTCGCGGCGGAGATAAAAATAAATAAATTTAACATCATTGCTCTTAGCAAAAAAAGCCACTCCTCTAGAAATAGAGGAGTGGTACGGGTGCCTTCGGTAGGACGTTACCGTCTCAATTACTTTACTTAGCTTAAAATGTTTGTTGTGGTAATTGCTGTAGCGTTTCAACGTTTCAAGTGGATTGAGGTTATTAAGAGCTCGTATTAAACATGGTGCCCAGACTATAGCTAGACTGTTAGCAGACAATTAAGGGGACACTTTTAAGGGGCATGGATTTGAAAGCCTCTTTGAACTTACAATGTTTGTTGTGGTAATTGCTGTAGCGTTTCAAGTGGATCGAGGTTATCAGGAGCTCGTATTAAACATGGTGCCCAGACTATAGCTAGACTGTTAGCAGACATTTTGTTTGAGTCTTCATTTAATGCAACCCTAAAATTCAAAGAGTGACAAAACGATGAAAAACAAACAAGATATACATGTAAATAATAAAATATGTAAAAAGTAGATGAATAAATACCTTGCAAGATGAAATATTAAACGTTCAAGTAATTCACCATGTGATTTAGGAAATCGTTGCATTAATTCGTAAAGGGTCGTATATATGTCAGCCTCATTTTCTAAATCTGAAAAAATTGGCAAATTATATTCAAGAAAAATGATCATAAAAGTCGCATGATAGAGAGACAGTAGAATATTTTTATTGCCTCATTTCTTGATGACCAGCAAATACTGTTTGGGTAGGACATCGAGTCCATCCTTCATTTACAGGATTCCGAATCATGGCCAATGTCCAAAATATACAAAAGTCCCAACTAAATCATTTTATCTGTTAAATAGTTTTACCCACATGCAGTACAATGTTTATTTTTAGGTGTTGACCGTGTTATTATTTATTATTATTTGTGTGCGGCTCTGAAAATTAACTTCGAATCTTGCTTATAATCCGGCTAAACATTTCAAAGTCTAGATCAAGATGCGAAATATCCTGCTTTGATACTGTATGTTAATATAAATATGAGCTCTTACCAGCTGTTCGAATAAAGTCGTTGTAGAATTCTTCTGGGACAACAGGGCGTGGCAATTGGCGACAGAATAATTTCAAGACCGACGACATCACAAAGACACGATAATCATCTAGTACTAAATCCCGTGCATCTAAAAGTTAAAAAAGATCCATGAAATGTTGAAAAGCTTCAACAACAAAAAATGAATATTCAAACAAAAAAGATAGAAACGATTCACCACAAATGTCTTACCTGTCGACATCATCGCGTTCTTTAATGATTTGATGGAAGATTGAAGACCAGGCTTACGGTAAATACCTTCGGAATATAATCCTAAGAGGAAATAACGAGAGTATAGTGTTATCCAAAATACAGAAAACTAGTCTTTTGAGATGAACGCTTCAATTAGGTGAAGAGGGCACGTAATCCGATCCAAAGTTCACGAAGACACAATCTTGGAAATTAGGTGAAAGCCATCAGCAGATGTTTTTCATTGAAATGTCCAACAGCATTTCGATAAACTTGTAAATATCGCTAACCGGTACAAAAAGTTCATATTAGTATCTGTATTACATTCCTTTACATATAATTTCAAAGTGTAGCTTGGCAATTTTTACTTTCAGTTGACCAGTTGTTATGGACTTGTAGCCACGCTCTCTTTTGAGAAATCGAACGTAACAACAGCGACTACCGCCACATACATTTATTAGTATGTAAAAAAAGAAATATGGAGCAAATTTAGATGGTTGCATTGAGAGAGCAGTTAGGAACTTTTTACTATAGTTTTATAGTTGGCTTTGGATAGTGCCACATGAAACATTATGCTGATGAAAATCCCACAGGTCAAAGCGAGAAATGAATTCATTTCTTATAACAGAGCAGAGCAGATCGTATTTACATTTTGTTCACCGTATTTCTCTTACCTCTCATTTCAAGTTCTTGCATAAGTTTCATCACTGCAACTGGTATTGGATCTGTGGCAGTCGCTAGATCTTCCAAATTAGAACAAAAAAGCTGTCGAAAGAAGAACAAAGAAAATCGCAATTAGATTTATTATTGTATTGCTTTCTCTTTTTTCTTTAAGATCTGTTATATTTCAACTCGATTTGATAAAATTACGCAGTAGACTCTTTACAGCGCGTATAAAATAGTCTCTTCCTTGATGACAAAGAAGAACAATACAAAAGCTACACTATCCATTCTTGTGTATCAATGAAGTGCCTATTAAAAGGGGGAGGGAAGGTAAGCGTCAAAACAATGTGAGTAAGGGGTGATACAGTGAAACCTGTATATAATAGCCAGTTATGAATTTTAGATTAGTTGATTCTGTACAGGGTTGATTCTATTATTTACAGAGTTGACCGTTATAACAGGTGTAGCAAGTATTTTGCTTTCTAAAATATCACGAAGGTTTTCTGCGATCTGATTGAACAATTACTGCATTAATTTGCTAAAGAACTATTGTACCACTTATATTACAGACGTTCTTATATATGTCTTTCTTTATTCGACAATATCTATCTTGTTGTGGGATTCTCTTTGCTTGGTTTGAATATGAATTGAAATTGAATTTTATATTGTGAATTCATGAATTGAAAATTCGCCGTCGAATGAGATTCCGACATTTGTTTTATTGTAGAAAAGGGTTACCACATGCTTGCAAATGTTTGTATTCATATTTACTAAACTCGAAAATGTTGGGAGACACTCGGGCAGCTAAAAATCACTCGCTCGGGGCTCGTGATTTTTAGCGCTTCACTCGTGTCTCCCAACATTTTCTCGTTAGTAAATATGAATACAAACATGGCAAGTATGTGGTAACCCTTTATTCATGTAATAAATGCTGCCAATAAATTTGATTACCCGAGATTTGAGATAATAATACGTTAGTCTCAGCTGATGGTGAAAATGTTACTTACCCTTTGAGGACCATTTAAAGATGGCAAACGACCACGACAAGGGCGAGGATGCTTTTCCATACATTTTCTATGACACGTAAATTTGCATCCTAGAAAATAACATGACTAATTTATTATTATTTATCTGCTATTATTTATGTGCCGATTGCCGTAGCATTTAATCAAAATATGAAATGTGAAGGAACATCATCAACGCCAACTCGAAGGGTAATTTGATATCGACATTCTACTTGTTCATGAAGGACGTTAATCGGATAGCCTCAAATCAAATCAGATATCCGATTAAATAAGATCGGCTACACTTAAATATGCTTACCTTCGCATACATAACCTTTATCCCAAATAAGAGAATTACAACATTCACAAAAGGTAGCAATACCAAACGAGGCTACAGCATAAATATGACCATTGAATTCCTATAGATAAAAATATATATGCAAATGATAGTGCACGATGTCCGACAGAGCTATGTTCTTAGTTTATTTGCAATTATTAATGTGTAGTTAGTCTTTGACTTTGACTCCGTTTATTAAAAATATATAAATTGCAACATGGAGACAAAGTAAACAAGCTATTTCTATACCAAGTCGTAATTCCTATAATGTGGTTCTAAAGACCAATCCCTCCCCGACGCTGTGGGCAAATATCTTGCTTTCTTTCCTAGGGAAGGCAACAGTAGGCCTATACCCAGGCTACCCCCTTTTTAGTCTCTCCCTGAAATAGATAAGCATGCTGACAGATGCAGAAATTTAGAAACGCAATTCTTTCCCATTTCGTCAGTTGCTAACCTGCTTGCAAACTCACTGCATGACATGAAACAGATGTAGCCTCTAACTGTTTTACCAACCTTACATCTCGACAGTGAGTATGTAAGCAGGTTAGTCCATTGCCTAAAAAAGCACATTTTACATTATTTCGTTGACGTGAAAATCGAGAGAGATAGAGGCTGTACTCCGGATGTAGCCAGCAATGTTGGTTGTGCTTACAGGCTGTATATCGTATTGGCGGCTCAATGACGTTTCTGAATGTTCAAATCACGACTTACTGTAGTATCTGATGTATTCTTGCGTTTTCGCTTCGTCATTTTACGTTGCATCTGCAATAAACACAATTCAAATCTATTAATAAATGTACAACATGAATGTATACATATAAATTATATATATATAAAGAAAAGTAAACAAAAAATTGCAAAAGTAAGTTACATACTCTTTTGACACCTTGTTTCCTAAAAATGAAATTGAATAAAATTTAGTTACTAAAACAATTTGTTCAAACTTAATGCGTTATCTATTCAAGAGTATTTTGCAGGTTGCTAAGTTAATTAGCATGTAATTAATCTTGGTTTATGACAGTTATAGCTTTCTAATATTTTATGATTATCCTAAATGTTCTCATCAAGATTGATAAGTGGTCCATGTACGGAACAGTCAAACCTGTCGTAGCAGCCACATGTCTATAATGATCAATCATTTCAGACGCACTGGTAAGGCTCTGAAATAAGCCGAGCATCGAGCAGCAAGGAGACAAGTACTTGTGATAGAATCTCTTGCCGGGCAAACAAACGATGGTAATAACATTTCACAAAGCTTACAAACATTTCTGGTGGATCTGTGTTTGATCAAAATATCTAGATCTTTAAAGGGACTGTTTTATCCATGTTGTTTAATTGTATCGAATGCCTAATTTTGATAATGCTAGCGATATACACCACTAAATTCCCTTTTACAATAATCGAAAATGTCATCAGTTTATATTATATTCTTACTTTGATTTTACAAATTCATCAACGACACCACCAAATGCATTCATTCCCATGATGACAGGGAAATTAGCACTGATGCCTTCTTTCTCAATAATACGATCAAGAATCTTCTGAAACATCACTGCCATGTCATCATATTTTAGCATGATTGTTTCGTTACGCTGAAACGTAAGATGGAACAAATCAACAACAATTAATTATACCTGCTATGGAAAATAAAATATAAAATAAAATAGAGTAGTTTTACAGAGATAGTAAACAATTAAATGTATGTCGTTATTAGATATCTGCACTAGAGGATGCTATATGAATTTCTAAATGAGCTACACTCATTTCTACACTGCAAATGAGTACATATTACTCGTCTTGGCAAACAGATCCACGACAAATGGTAATGCTGCTGTCTGAGCGTCTAGCTAGCAAATCAGAATATGCTGCAAATTGGAGATGAAACATGGTCGCTATCGACAGGTAGTCGTTATCACAATGAATGGCTTACCTGGAAGACACCTGCATACGTGGTAAGTAAACTGGCATGATACTCTTGTAGGGTAACGCGAAAAACTGAATCGACAATTGTGTCTCGTTTGCCTTTGTTTGGTTTATTCATGGTTGAGACCTATAGAGAAATAAACGAAACATTGAGTCCAGGTGGTCTAGAAAATGAAGTCCACAGTGGGACCGAAAAGGCTAAACCGAGTGTTCAAAGCGGATCCAAGGTATTATGAACAATTGAACAGGTGCAAAGAAGGCATTGGTCTGCTGGTGTCAGCTAGCTATTCTAGGGAGAGTATCAAAAGCATCAATTAATACAATAGTGATAGATAGATATTTAAAATATCTCACCTTTTTAGCAAGAAAACTATTTAACGCTTCAAGATCTGAGTCGCCTTGGACAACATAATTTTTTGTTGGTGTCCATTCCCTTCCCCCTCTTGACATTGGACTGCCAGCTGGTAGCTTCATTTCTGATTCTAAAACAATAATAATTAAAATAATCCATCAAATTATTCATCGTTACATAATTCAGGATAGGCAAGCGAGCGTTTGACACAGAAACTAAGATACAGCCTGGTTGTTTCAACATTTGTAAATAAAATATAATAGACAACTGACAAAATGGCGGCCTGGTGGAACGTCGATATTGTTAGGACAGGAATGTGCCATTTTCAAAAATTGATACTGTGTTACGAGAACAGAGCAACTGTTTAAAATTTTCAAATATGTTATCGTAAATTGATATCGCAAATTGTCTAAATCTTAAAAATGGAACGTCCCCTTATTGCCGATGTCCCCCGCAAATGGCGGTGTGTTTATAAGACTTATCAACCAACCTTTATCAGCAAATCGCATCACATCGCGTCGCGATTGTCCACGCCATAATGTAAAGAAACCAGATTTTTCCTTTTTCTTGTGATTATCAAAATTTAATTTCATCGACGTTCTATCAAGTGTCATGGCCGCATATCCGTGATTAGCTGTTCCCAAATGTTCATCGTTGCTTTGAGACATATCATTACGTTTGCGTGTTGTTGTTTTTGACTTCTCTTTTACAAAAGATAAACGCCGTTTTAATTTGGATTTAAATTTCTTTTCTTTTTCCAAGTCAGCTTCACTTTCACTACCGACGACATCGTATGGCGTATTACGTCCCGATGATACACCCGATTCGTTTGACACATCGGAGTCGGCACGTTCCTTTTGAAATTTTGTAATATCTTCGTAGATGTGATGACTGTAATCACGATCTTTGTCTTTATCGCTCTTGTCCGATTCTTCTTCTATAAATATCGTACCAGCCAATGTATCAACAACAAATGCTTGGGCTTTGTCACTACAATTCAAATATAAGAATATGATCAGTAATGCATTTCAGGGGGTGGCACCAGGGTGTCCCCTAAAAGGGGATTACCTATCATGACGAGTGGGGAATTAATCTGGGACAACTCTGATTTCAATCACATTTGGAACATCATACATGAAGGCTGTCACTTATTAAACACAAATAACTTTGTTGGAGGGATGTGAATACATAATTATTAGTTCGTCGTACAATGGGCTCTACGATGTCCATACGAATCGGAAAATGACAAATACGCCGACGAGCAATCGAACCATGATGTCCATTGCATGTAACCGAGGCACTCTATCATGTACCTCATTCCAGCCCACAGATTATAACGACCAGATACGGCACTGAAAGTCGAATTCATTGTATTTTCGAATTTAATTGTTCTCGGCGGCCATTATGTTTGTTGCCCCTTGATGACCTGGCTGCAGTTACGCGCTAAAATCGCAATGGAAAAAACACCATAAATTTGCACCTATTTTATAGGCAAATTACATGTTTCTTTTGCGCCCAATTTTCATGCTAAAGGAAAATAACAGGAAAGTATATCATCTTTTTGAGACGGTCGCTTGATAATGGTTTATTGTGTACTGGAAGACAATATATTATTGACTTATGAAAGTTGAACAAAATCATTGATTTTACTAAAGAGAAAAATTGAATATGAATTGTGAATACAAGCAGTTTTTGGTAAATAAAATTCACAGTTAAATTGCAAATAATATTTCATAATATGATTTCATTAAGTTATCGAATGTCTGTGGCTCTTTGCACGAATTTTCCGAGTTTGAAATGCCGTGGTTTTGGAGTGAGTGTGATCGTATTCGATTGAAAATAATGGCAAAAACGTAAGCAGTAATTTCCATAAAAATCCACTCCAAATAGCCTATTCTTTGACTGTGATTGTGTTATTCCACATCACCAAGGATCAATGCATATTATTTTACAGTTTGCAATGAAATTTATGTGATAAACTATAAATATTGTCGTCCTTTCATCACTTCAACCGTAGACTTTTTAGGTTTTTGAATTTATGGCATTTAAAAAAATTATGATTTTGAATTTTACATATAGCGTACCATCCATCCACTCGCATTGAGTAGCTTGAAAAGGCTGAATTCAGCTTCAAAAGTGAATTCATTTCAAGTATCATTTTGTCGATAAATCCCTAAAATCGTAACGGACAACGATGAAATGCGTCAAAAATAGGCAACAAACATAATGGCCGTTATTTGACCAATCACAATTTTCGAACGTTCAGTGCCGTATGTATTTCTATTCTGGAAAAGAGATGTTTTTAAATCTGGATTATCTTATTACAATCGGATTGATAGCTTGTATCTAGAAGAGGATACTCAATCTTTACCTCACTACTTTTTGTTTCTCATCTTCAATTCTTTTCATTTCTTCAACACTTTTCCGTTCTTTCATTCCAGCAACTCTGCAAAAGTGAATCAAAATAGATATAAAGATTAACGTTAATTTCATCAGTTGCAATATTCGAAAGCAAAGTTATCGCGGAAAGTAACTGCAGTCAATTGAAATATGTTTAAATAAATGTACTTACAGTCGACGGCTTTGTAGACCGCGCCAATGAGTTTGCAATGCAAGTGCAGCCTTCTGTGATTTTAAAAATTGTTTTCTTAGCTTGTACATATGCCATGTTTCTTGAATTCGGAGTGCAGCGTAGTCTTTGAATCGTGTGTACTCGTAAGCCTTGCGAGCGACGTAGCCACGCCATGTAGCCTGAAACGAAAAACATTTGGAGATAAAATAAAAAAATATTATATGATTTATACAAACTACTAACTGCATGACGACACAAAACATCAAAGTTCTGTTCATCATTGTCACGAAGAAGACATTGTACTCGCAAAGGCGAGTATTAGAACGAGATCGACGGCGGGAATAATGAGGTGAACGGAATGACGGCACGAAATATGGTTATAAAGATGATAACGACATATGGATAATATGAAGAAAACAAACACGTGACGAAAGAAATATGAAATGTATTGTAAAACAAACAAATCAACACAATACCTGAATAATTATAGCAGACCGACGACGGTGCAAATTTCTTCGACGTGCGACGACCGTCCTCAAGAACTTCTGAATGATCCGTGCACTTTTATCGACTTTTTCTTGCATCCGATCACGTAGAAAGCGATACTGCTTCTCTCGCATAAAAACCTACGTAAAATAAATAAGACAATCTATACAGACGCAAAACAGAGATAAATGGATAGGCGCAATATTTACCTTATGGAAGTTGCTTACTTATCGCAGAAAGACGTAACTATACAGTACTTATAATACAGTTCATAAATACTTGTTTATTTAAGACCTTTCCTAGTCAACGCAACAGTTATAATGACAACTAATTATTGTACGCTGAATTAATATACCTCAAGGCATAGTGCTGTAATAAATGATGTGTTAGCTGACAGTGGCATTGCATATGCCTAATCGTCTGCTATTGGCGGTAACGGTTCACTGAAAATGAGTTACGAACAACCTAACGAATAATCTGATATAGCATTTAAATGGTGATGTTAAAGCAGATCGAAACCTATAATATCCATCGTATCACCATTAAAAAAAGTAAAAACATGTTTCTGTGAATATTATATTTCGCGTATAATGAAATGCCACATAAAACGAAAACTACAAAGGGGCAAGACATACTTTGCTTGTTCCGACTTGGAAATGACTGGGATCGAGGCCAATATTGTGTAACACGGCTGACAAATCTTGAGCAGCATGATTTCGAGGCAGTAATAACTTGTACTGCGCAAGAAAATCCTGTGAAACAAAAAATAGAAATTATATTGTGATGATATAGAAGTGATTGACCGGGAATTAAAAACTTCCTTTGACGAGAAAATTACTACAATGCTTCAAAATGTCAAATTTCTTAAACTTGAAACATTGAAGTCTCCGCGAATGTGGTATTCCAGAAATCCGCAAAATCCATTTTCCCAACCTGAATTTCTGTTATACAATTGTTTATAGAGATGTGTTTGTCTCTATGTTTATACGTGAGTTCTCAGGTAGATAGTGTTTTGACGACGGCACGGGTCATGCCGCCAGCGACGTCATAGTCAAAGAAGAGAAAAGAGGTGTTACATCTCAAAATAATCACACGCAGTACAGTGCAGTCACTATACTATAGTTCAAAACCTATACACAGACTCAATGAAGCCAACTGATGTTTATTGTATTGACTACCGGCGCGTGCGCGATACAAAAATAAGAAACATTAAACATCACAATTAAAAATAATGAAAATATATATAAATTACGAAGTAGTATCATTAGCATACGATAGCATACCATTTGTGGAATTTCTCTGTATTGTTTTGCAACAACCGTTCGTCTTAAATCAGAACTACCAAACACATTCAAAACCATGTTGAGATTTTTATTTCAGTTTAAAAATCTCTTCTGTTGAAACTCCTTCCAAAACAGCCATTCAAACACTAACTGTCTACTACACAACGTCAACGTCTTTTATAAACAATTTCAAAGTTGACGAGTGACGAGTGGTATTCTGTCTATGTGATATCCTCAAACATATCATCTTTCAACATTGAGAAATTTCAACACTATATACTCAGTAGACCACGAGCACGTGGAGTTACTGAACCAGGCACGAGTCCATATGATATAATCTGCTTACGGGACTATAGCATTAAGGGCTCTATTGCATGGGGCAGTCTGGATTAGCCTTCGGAAATTTCGTAAGTTGTGGCCTATATGTAAATCTTTCAACGTTCTTCTGTTCTACGTTCTCAGTCTCGGGCTCTAGCCTTCTGGAAACCAGGATTGCATCAAGCCTTCTTTGTTGGACCTCGGGCCTTGGAGATGAGACTGTCCTACTTTTCATTCTATTGTCTTGACAACCACTATCCTCTAAGAGAGTGAGTAAAATTGCAATCTGTTCCTAAATTATGCCGTTATTAACCCCCGGTGCTTTTGCCAAATGTCACAACCAAAACATACTTTATAACTGCATCCATTCCAAAAATGATAGCAGAGTGGAATGGCCTGAGCTCTAGAGATGACGGGGGAGGGGAGGGTGGTTAGCCAATGGACGCAATTGGAATATAACTAGATATTTATGTTGACAATGATAGAATATTTAAATCTTTGGAATATCTCCAATAAGAGTTTAAGTATACATCTTCACAAAGACAAGTATGCTGGTTGAAATCAAATATCAAATCTTGTTTCGAGAGGGATAAATAGTTTCCAGAACTGATCAACATAAACATAACCTTTTAATAGTTTTCCTTTCTGTACAATTTCTGCTCATGTCAAACAATAGTATCAAATCGAATGACGTCATAGCATACCGATTTCGATACCGCAATGTAAAATTAAATCAATTGGAATAGAAAAAACAGCGAATGAAAGAACAAATTCGAATGCTAAAAATTGGCAACTTTCTGATAACGCTGTTTTTGCAATTGTTTCGCTTCCTTTGCACAAATACAATGCTTAGAACACAAATTCCTTCATTCAAGTGCTTGAAGTACACACTGATCCATCGTGGGCCATTGCGCTACAGAAAGTATGTATTACTGTACAATTCTTCACCTATAATTATCATACAAATACAATCTGCATACTGATACAGCGATGTATATGCTTCTTAATACAATCAGCTAATGGAACATACTATGCTCATGACCTCGTTGTGGCATTGCAGCCGACTCGCTTTAAAACTCAATAAAAATCATTAGTAAATCCGCTCTTAAATCTTCGTTACATAATTGAATAAAATAGAATAACATAGAATAAAATAAAGCGTAGTGTTACATAAAATGGTTCAAAGCAACATTGTTGTTATTTCTTAAAAGCTATGTTAAAAAGGCAAGTCTTCAGTTTTGTTTGTGTTCAGCATTTCACATGCACCCGCGCGTCTAAATCATAATGCCGTACGTTGTAACCATTGATGAATGCAATACATTCTCATAAATATGATATAGAATCACTATGTAAATCAGGTAGGTTGAACGACCACGGCAAATAAATAAAAATGGATTTAATAACCCACGTTCAACATCCCATCGTAAATGCACATGTAAAAACATTGCGATGTAAAATCAGCGGACATTCGCTCAAACATCAGTTCCGTTACATTCAAGTAATACATTTAACTTTGTATTGTGGAGTATTCGCTTATGCATTAACAGATTCACGTTTAGCCGGATTCGTGTAAGAGTTATAATACACCGTAGGGCTCACTACGGAAATATTAGCAGGTGAAATTGTAATGAAATTCTACATTTGGTACATAAATATTCAATGTGGAAAGTGGTTCTTATTCTCATCTTTTGAGTTAATCGAGGTCTCATCAAGAATAGCCTGCGTCTAGCTAGACTAATAAAAAGATGCTCGGCCACCCAAAAAAACTGAATCACGAGTCTCTCACGTCATCGGAAAAGAGACAATTTGTGTAATAGGAACTCTTCATTTTAAAAGAACACACAAATCAACACACCACGACGATTATAGTAAAATAGAAATAAAATAAGACTATGTGGGTGGACGCGTGCCAGGGGATTATAATGAGCTTCAAAACAAATTCGTGAAAAAAAATAATTATCTTTAGACCGCAGCTTTTGGAATAAATTATACAATAGAGCACAAAGAAAGATGCATTTAAACAAGATTAGAATTATGAAACATTTCTGGAATATGTTCGGTTCGCTCGTATAGCCCATGTCTTAAAATGGGAATTGAATTGCGAACATTGCAGAAAGAAGAGCGCTTTCAAATTCAATACTGTGTTTCAAAGTGTCAATCATTAACACTATAAGTATTGAGTAGAATCTCTCAAAATTAAAAGTTCCCAGAACGGAAAGATCTCCTGTTAGCACTTGGTACATGCAACAGAAACAAATCATCTCAGATGGAATAAATATTGTTTTCAAAGACGATGTGTTTGAATTCTGGACAAGAAACTCCAAGGTTTGTTTTTCGAGAACATTTTTCAGTCAAAAGTGAAGAAAAGTTCATTTACTGTTTTTTTTAAGTAAAATTATGTTTACTTCATGAGTGATTTATCTTCTTTTACGTTATATTTATTTTTACTGTATTTGTCTCCAGAAGCTTTAAAAGAGAGGAAATAAATTTCTTACGAAAGTCCCGGATCTACACCCTGAAGTCGGATTACATACCCACAAACAAAAATAAGGAAGAAATGTTTCCTTATTCAAACGTTACAACAATCAACAAATGGAAAGTCATGTTGGACTGTAGCCAACCTATTATTAGAACAGCTAAACATCAACACTTGCGCACTATAGAGATTATAGATAGAAGTCAGATACAAGGTGATCTGCTGAGCTAGTTGTCTGGAATAAACGTGCAACATTCTAGCTAACTGCTGTCTGACGTCATATAAGTAACATTACCGACCGCGTTAACTAGACACTGCCGTTGGTAACTATTAGCAACATAACATTATGCACTAGGCAATCAAACAAAAGCCCGGCACATAACCCCTGGGACGTACCGGGGATTAGCAGTGATAACAATTGTTTGTAGCACATCTGCTGTTCTTCAATATGGTTGAGTTTTTGTCAGCGAAGTAACGATGGAATAAAACTTTTAATATCATTACATAAATTACAAATTATGTAGCAGAATAGAGAGAAGATGGAACCCATTACCATGTCTATTTATCGCGGGTGACAAGTGTGAGGCTGATCTTCACCAGGACCCTTAGCATGTATGCGTGTGTGTATTCCTTGGCCTCCCTCCTGAGTCCTATACGTAACATCAGAAATCCTTCCACTGAGCTATGCCAATGCACAACCTCTCAATGAAGCTGATAACTCTCAGATAAAGGCATCGAGTGATATGACGACTGTATGATAATGATAATAACGATGCGATATCGATTGATTAGTGCTTAATACTTACTTCGATAGATATCCGACATGGGTAACCAGCTTGTCTTATTTTCACTGTTTTGAGCATACCAGTATATCTCAATTGACGTAATACAACATCCGCATCGAAACGTAGTGGGGCCTAATGCAAAGGACGACATAATTATTTTCATATAACAATCATAGCTTAATCAATCATGCTGTATTCAAATGGGACTGCGCATGTGACGTGTGCAAATGCAGTCACCACTATTATTAATTTATGACCGGATTCTAATTTGGTTTTTGGCTTAGAATAACTGAAACATTTTGCCAATGAGGAAAAACGTGTTACACTGTTTGGTAAATTTTATGCTGGAAAGTTTGAAAAATACAACTAGTTTTATCACGGTTCTAGTTCACGGTTCTAGTAAAAGTTGCATCCACAAAGTTCTGTAGGCACAGAAGCGGCATTCACCCGTCAACTTGTTTCAGAAAGTTATCCACTGCCCATAACCCAGGTCAATTTACAATCGAATGATGATTAATTGATTAATTAATGGTATTACGTTTATCAAATAATTTTGAAAAATGGAAAATATGTCACACGTAGTTCAAATGCCATCTTATTTCGATTAAACAAAATCAAAACCTATTTAAACACTTGATATTAAAACAATTTCACTTCTACTTGGCTTATATCTATCGCTACAAAGGAGTGTTGGCACGTGGCAGAACAAATAAAAACGTGATCTCATTGTTTGAAGTGGGTAAGTTAAGGAACATCCAGACGCCGGAAAAATAAAACTTTTAGGTCTCGCGTGGGTGTCCATATGGCCACTCACATATGCTCGTCTTAACTCAAACAAAACTTCCGCAAATCTGTAACATTCAAGCTGACAACTATTGATACATTTCGATTCAGATTTTTAGCAATAATGAATCATAAGCCTTTGCTTGGATAAATTAACTTAAAGACAGCTAATTTTATTTCTGTTTTGTTTGAAAGATGTTTGGCAAATCATTCGCGCCCATAGACATTAATTCGACCAACAAACTTTATAGTCACACCTCCAGATAAGAAGTACTTGACATAGATCATAAATAACTTTTTGGTTCTAACCATAAAGGCATCAAGTTGACCATCACCCCTTGCGGGCTCAAAGTTGAAAACTGAACTCAACTTTTCTCAATCCACGAGTATAGTAGATGGACCACGCACCATATTCGAAGACCGAGCGCAAAGGTCACAGAAGGGTCGCCAGTCAATTTTATGCCTTTAGCCTTGGTACTATTTACGATAATATTAATATAAAAAGTAACGTCAAAACCTTTTCAGATCTTTTCCCACTCCATTCAATAATTTCAATTTCTTTACAAATATTATAAGTTACAAGAATGCCTTCAAATCTGCCAAGCGTATATCCTCCTTGATGTCCCGATCATTGTTGCTTGGCAGTCTATATACTTCAGTAGGAGTAAAACCTTCAGATCAAATACGGCTTAAACGATTTATACATATGAGCTTACTACACATATTTAATTGAAACTATTTATCATAACTTTGTGATATTTCTTTCCTTGTTATTAGTCTTTTGTTAAAACATTTTAAAGTAAGCGATAGAGACATGATAATTCGAAACATTGCAACAGCCCTGCGAGTATTCTTTTGTCGCCGTCATTTGACGTTTAATTTAATAAACAATGATATTTACATGCTGTTGTTTCAAATCGTTTGACGGGATGACGCGGAAAATTGTGTTCTTAATACATTGAATTAAATGTTATAATTATTCCGTTTCAAAATTGACAATGATTAATAAAAAAAAACGAGCTTAAATGCGAGGGGATGGGTAGATAAGACAATGGTGTGCCATTTTGCCTTTCAGAGCAAGAGATCAACATTTTTGAACACCTTGAAACAAGGATACTCCAAAATGCTATCAATTTTGGAAAGGGAGAATATGAAATATCCTAAAAACTTTATTTAAAGTTTGATTTTTCAGGCTTTTTACACATAACAATCCAAAAATGTGTTCAATCTTAAATTTGATAACCCAAAAGTTAATAGAATCCCCAACAAGGATTCCCCCGTCAAAATGGCACATCAAAATATAGCGATTGTTAACCCACGGGCGCGATTTGGCAGAAATGAAGAAGTTGAGTCCATGCAGCCATTATGGATCGTGCGTCGTCAGTACATTTGAATGCGTGCGATATAGTAAATGCAATAGCCAACACGAACACGAAGAAGTGCGAATAATTATTATTTGGTAATTAAGCTCAAATAAAAGTGATCATTCTCCTACCAATGTGAATTTGATCAAAATAAGAAGCTCAAAGAACTTCTTATGTTGTTAAAATACTGGCAATAGCCGCCAAATAAAAGCGCGATAGATAATGATGCAGCGCGCATCCAAATGAATTGACGACGCGCGATCCATAGTGACTGTATGGACTCAACTTCTTCATTTCTGCCAAATCACGGCCGGGCATTATGTAGGCATTCACCAATAACATTTAACTATCAGATGGAGCAATGATGTATGTACCTTGTCAGTATTAGATCGAATGCATCGCACAAAATACGGATGAGAGGCGTTTAGAGTGTCCATTAATTCACTGAGCGACGACTAAAAGAAGAAAAAAACGATATTATCATTAATATTATTTATTCAGCAACAATGCACCGACAATATCATTACATTACATCATACATATTAGTATGTCAGGGAAATCTACTGCAACAGTCACTTCTACGTAACGACCACCTGTCTTCAGTGGTCAATTTCTTCAAATCTTACAGGCATCTGTTATAGGTATAGCATGTAATTTTAGTAGTCTACGCCGCATTAAAACTCGTTGAAAATGTATCAACACACAAAGAAACCTGCAAATCACTCAAACGTGCTACTAGTACACACATTTAGGAAATTTGAAAATATTGTCCTGATATGTAACGTTTCTCACTAGTTACTAAACAAAAGAATTGTAAATTTTTTCACAATTTTGTACATTTTTGATGTCTTTATTGCAACCATTTGGGATTTTGCACTCCATCTTAAATTTCAAAATGAAAAAGCATCCGTATTTTTGAAGTAAGAAATGTGAAAGATCAAATGAAAGCAGAGACAGCTGTTGGGGGGGGGGGTTATAATGAGCAGATTATTATGCTGAGAACTCACCTGAAATTGAGCGATAACAGTTGGTGGATTTTTCAAACCACCCTTGTTGCGACGATGGCCGTGCTGAGAATGCTCTGACATACCGCCAGCAATATAACGTTTGACAGCAAGACCTTGACGAAACTTCAAAGTTGACTAACAAAAAAGCAATAATGAAAATGTAGAGCAAGGTCACGATGAGTGTGAAAGTAGAATCATCATCTTCATTTAGCGCGAGGAAACAATAATTGGAAGCATTCTATTAGAATTATGTTCCTACTACAGCGGTTATCTGAACACAGCATCAACATGTCAATAGTGGTCACTCCTAAACATTGTATAATTTTGCTTGTTATAATTGTAAAATTCTTTCTCCAAACGCTTCAGCTGGATTTAAGTATAAAGTAGAGCGAAATCGAACATATCAAATCAAAAGAACCACTACGATGGAGACAGGCTTTATCTACATAATACGTTCTTAGAACATTCGATTATACCTTGATTCTACTTAAACCTTGTATAATAACCTTAACTTTTATATAATTATTCTGTTAATAAATTTATTAGTGGTAAACATAACTAGAGTGATCGATGCAAGTATGTAGAGCAGTATAGAAATAAAGTTAAAGATAAGCAAAAGTTTTATCTAGTCATGCCATCTTACGTTCAAATTTATTTCTTGATTTTTCAAAATATATTATTTTGAGGTTTGATGACATTGAAATATAATTAGAGCATGGTATATACAACCTGTTTTGAGCGGCCAAAGGAAATATGGCCACAATAAACAGGTATTCAATAACAGTATAATTTCACACACCTGAGATTGCCCAAGTAGTAGATCGTAATCTCGCCTGATGAATAACAACAACAATAACAGTAAAGCAATGAATGAATTATCAGATGTTGCGAAAACTTGCGTTTCAGTTTAAAAGTGTGATTGATGCTATTGTAGTAGAATTCAAATTTAAAAATGTTTTCATTATGATAAAATGTTACTAAACATTACTCTAGACTGTGATTAGCCAGAATCAACAATCAATTATAATTTAGTTTCATTTGTTTTACTTTGGTTCAGGTTATCCAAATCTTTGTGGCAGCATCAAAGTCTATGTTAATTGTTAGAAAATAACCCAAATTAGGTTTGCGTTACCATAAAATGAGAATGATGCATAAATAGGTAAACTTGTGCGTCTTAGTGTGTGTGTGTGTGTGTGTGTGTGTGTGTGTGTGTGTGTGTGTGTGTGTGTGTGTGTGTGTGAGTGTATTGAATGAAGGGCTTGTTAATCGAGAGACGCTACTCTCGAGCCCTTGGGTTAATTTGTTACCTTCTATACCTCGTTAAGACCTTGGTTGCTTTCTTGATCAATGCTCGTGTTTCTGGCATCTCATTATCTGTTAGTTTAAATAGTTTGGGTCTGAAATAAAAAATATTTTAAATTAATTCAAGTTGTCCCAGGAGCATGGGCCAATAAGATGGGACAGCTGGTATTACAGAGAACAATGGATATAATTCAGGTTTGGATTAATTATTCTAAATTGTTCTGAATAACTGAACACTTTATGTAGATGGCCTTTATACATTATACAGGGTTACTTCAATTGAAAGTACAATTTTAGATGTTGCAGAGTGGCCACTATACACAAATCAATGTTGACTTGTACCTACGAAGCAACTTTTGATATTTAAAGCAATTACGAATTCGAACAAACGTGACTTAACAAAATAATCCTACATTATCAAAACCACATGCGGCATTGATTTAAAATGCAAAGAAGGCTTTAACTGGGAACAACGGAATGTAAAAATAACACAGCAACCGACATAACATAACACCAACATGATAGTCAAATCTTTTGTAGCCATTTTGAAATTTTTTATATTGAATATTTTTGGTTTGAAAATGATGCATAATTCTTTGGTATGATAATAAAGTCAATCCGGAAAAAAAAAATATTAAAAATGTTACATCGGAACTAGTGCTCGGCTCTTTCGTCCAAATAAAATGGGTCATCTTAAAAAGATTGGGTGTAAAATTGCTTTGCATAAATCTTTATTATATTTGCTGATTTTGTACCTTGACATATTTGCTTGGATTCTACTGTGTGCTTTTTTTGATTTGAGACAATACAAAAAGTTATTCAATCAGATGTTTAGAAACAGCTGGAGCGTGACTGCTTTTTGAAACTTCAAAACACCACAACTTTTTTTTTTCTTCATCAATCAAAAACGCACACAGTACAATTTAAGCAAATATGTCAAGGTACACTTATCAGCAAAAATAATTAAGATTTATGCAAAGCAATTTTACACCCGACCTTTTAAAATGACCCATTTTATTTGGACGAAAAGAGAATGGCACTATTTCCGGTGTGGCATTTTTAATGTTTTTTCATTCCGGATTTACTTATATTATCATACCAAAGAATTCTGCATCATTTTCATACCAAAAGTATTCAAGATAAAAAATTCAAAATGGCTACAAAAGATTTGACTACTATGCTCATAACACCACAACATAACATAACATAACATAACATAACATAGCATCACAGCATAATATGGTTTTGAAATGTTTACAAGCAGCAGGTATTATAGACATAATTAGGATCAATTTATTTGAATTTAAAGTTGCGCTCTGAAATTTTGATGTCTATTATAATTTTCAAGTCAAGTTTGTTTTTCAGATCAGTTTTTCACAATATTTCAGATTAAGATTTTAAGATTACTTACTTCATCGGAGGAGAGCGTGGGAAAGCCTAAATCAAACAAATTAATGATAATTAAGTAATTTGATATTACGAAAGTCAAGAAACATTTTTATGAATACCATTATGCATACCCATGTTACTTTGGTTGTCACATCGCCAATTGTACGGCCTGGAAAGAATGTTTAGGAAACAATCAATAATTTATAGGATGTGCTGTTGATGTTGTTTATTTGGAGCACTTTGGCAATGTCAATTATGCCAGCCTACATCAACGACTGGGACATATAGAGAGTGAGGTACTCTGTAACGTGTTTGATTGTCAAGGTAACCCGCTTAAGTGAAAGTAAACAATTTTAATTGCACGTATCCAAAATGGTTTAATAAAGGCGTGGCCATAAAATGGTATACAGTCAAACCTGCTTTGGCCTCTACGGAGCGTCACTTTTACATTATCTAAAATTGTATTTTCCATTAAATTAACCCTGTATATAAAGGCCACCTGAATAAAGTGGTCACTCTTGCATTATCTAAAATTGTATTTTCCATGTTCCAGGTTTCACAGTAATATGTTTTCTCAGCCAGGTTGCAGAACTTTCACATGAATTTCACTTATCTGGAATTCTGAATTACCCAGCGGCGCTGGGTCACATGAGAGTCAAGTTAAGTTCAAAGAGAGGAAAATCTTTTGAAAAAAGGTTTAAACAAGTGTTTTGGATGGATCTCATCTGCTTTAAAACTGATAGGACAAAGAAATCGGCTTTTCAGAGGAACCCTCTCATGTCGAAGCGGGTTTCATTGTTTTGCATTTGAACAAATGCATCCATTACATTTCATTACATCATGATATATATATATCTATATATATATATATATATAATAATAATAAATTTATTTATATGAATAAAACCGTCTGAGGAGCGCTACAGCGCGAAACTTCGAGTAACGGAGAAAACGTCTCATTTCTTATTTTATATCTATATATATATTACATTGTATTCTGTCTGATGATCGTTTAACAACGTGAAACTTCAAGTAACAGCAAAAATTTCTTGACTCTATTATTATATATACTATATATATATATACCTTCTCTCCTAGCTTTTCCAGCCATTCTAAACAATGATATTGCTCTGATCATGTTACGGATGATTGACCAATGATACACAGCCATTGGGTCAGCACCTATATCAAATTCAAAAGCACATACATTATTGTCGTTAGTTTAAAGAGAAACACAATTACTGTCACTAGATTCACTACAGTGCACAAGAGTGGAAGGAAATAATTGGAAATCCGCTATCAAAAGTCTGATAATTCTGTTATAGTTGTGATTCACGAGATAGAAACTTGTAAGTAAAACAATAGTTTCTACAACCATTTCAGTACTTTTTCAGTTTATTTTCAGTTTATTTTCAGTACTTTAAAATCTCATAGTGGTAGTGCCTGCAACTCACCCATCAGATCACGGACAAACAGCATTTTGCTATTTCGCATAGCAATGACCACATCAGGCCTCATCAAATCTTGATTTTTAACTTTGAAATCCTGCAAGATAACAATAACAAGAGTGAATGGATGGTCTAGGAAATACAGTAATATTTTCTAATTTTTAAATTTGATTCTGCACATACCTTGATTTGGTATTTGACAGCACCAGCATAATGCACAACACTGAATGCAGGCTCTCTTGTTGGAGGCATTTCATATAACGGATTATTAGCATGATGCTTATTGAATTTCTCAAGTAGACTTTGATCTGTTCCAACAGTTAAACTGAAAATATAAGAATATATAACAATATGGTAAAATAGTTTGTTAATTTTTGAAAATTACCAACGTTGGTGCAGTTACAATTTCACTTGGTAGGTCGTTCCAGCACGAAATAACATGAACAAAATAACTTTTTAGTGCTGTTAGTACAGCTGTAATTCTTGGGGGGGGTGTAAGGGTATAAAACCCTCAATAAATAGTATGAGAACCCCTCCCCAGTCAGTAGCAGGTAATTTCATTTGGATGAACCTGCATGCTTGAAGGCATGAAATTCAACAGAAGCCTTTGTCTCGATCTTCGAATATGGTGAGTGATGCACCCTATTAATAAATTTAAATAAATCTACTACAGATCAGACTTGACTATTTCAAAATTTTGTCTCATGTTCAAGCACTAGCCTCACTTTTGTACAGGCGTGGCATAATGTAAGAGAGTGACACAATCAATCATACATAATGGCATCTTACATAATGGCATCTTGGCTATGATATTGCTGATAAGGCTGTGTCTTTTATTATACACCTTGCACAGGCTATATGATAATGATAATGATGATGATGAATAGTGATGGCGAATTTACCTGCATTCTTCATCTAGTAAATTAATGAGACCAACAGGCTTGCCAGAAACCAACTTCAAACAGGCGTAATTATCATTGTAGTCTACTACTGTCCAATCTAAGTGCTCGGAAACATATTCATTCTGAAATAAAAGAATAAATAACAACAATAAAAATTAAATGAAAAATTGTTTTATTTGACAACGGTGATCCAATCAATCCAATTTTTATTATGATATTTATAGTTAAAACATTATCATTCAGCAAAGAAAGGTTACAAATTATTATTATTATTATTATTATTATTATTATTATTATTATTATTATTATTATTATTATTATTATTATTATTATTATTATTATTATTATTATTATTATTATTATTATTATTAATTGACAGTAAACAATTAGGACAACATTTCTTACCTGCCGCATTTTGAAAATATGTTCATTCAAATAATATTGTAAGTTTTCATTGGCAAAATTTATACAAAATTGTTCAAAACTATTGATATCAAAATCTTCAAATCCAAAAATATCCAAGACCCCAATTGAGAAAGCCTGATGAATGAAAAAAATATAAACGTTTGATAATAAATCATGTAAAAATATCAATCTGAAAACGGAAGGAAGAATAATACAATAACAGAATAGAATGGGAACTTCTCGCTATATTTCCATATTGACATGTCCATAAAATGATTGGAAACTTGTACAGGTATGAAATAAATAACTCGAAAGAGAAATGACTTAACTTCTTAAATACAGTACAGTTCCCTTAAGTGCAAGTCAAAATTGCCAACGATTTCCGTTGCATTTATTCGAATTGCACTTAAGCGGATTACACTGTATGTTATTGATAATTATCATCCTAGTGATCCAACCTCCATATAAAGACCACCTGTCAATAGCGGTCACTCTAGAAACGTCTTAAATTTGATAATCTATTGAATCCAACCTCCATATAAAGACCACCTGTCAATAGCGGTCACTCTAGAAACGTCTTGAATTTGATAATCTATTGAATCCAACCTCCATATAAAGACCACCTGTCAATAGCGGTCACTCTAGGAACGTCTTAAATTTGATAATCTATTGAATCCAACCTCCATATAAAGACCACCTGTCAATAGCGGTCACTCTAGAAACGTCTTAAATTTGATAATCTATGGAATCCAACCTCCATATAAAGACCACCTGTCAATAGCGGTCACTCTAGAAACGTCTTAAATTTGATAATCTATTGAATCCAACCTCCATATAAAGACCACCTGTCAATTAGGAAGGGGGTGATTAGCTCAGTTGGCAGAGCAACCGAACTTCAGATCGTATCATATCTGATCGACTGTGGTTCAAATCCCCCTCAGGTCAACTCAGCCTTAACTTTATCTGAAACATCAAATGAGTGCCATCTAAGGATGGCGGATGGAATGGTTCAGAAGGAAATGCATTGTGAGTAGCTGCGGCGCATCGTTGCGCATTGACAATCAAGACCTATCTGCCATGAAATCTGTTGAAATTGATCTGCAGTGTCGCGGCTGAGATCTAAGGAGCGTTTAACATCATTGCTCTTAGCGAAAAAGAGCCACTTCTCTAGAAATAGAGGAGTGGTACGGGTGCCTTCAATAGGGCGACACCGTCCACATTTTACCTGTCAATAGTGGTCACTCTAGAAACGTCTTAAATTTGATAATCTATTGAATCCAACCTCCATATAAAGACCACCTGTCAATAGCGGTCACTCTAGAAACGTCTTAAATTTGATAATCTATTGAATCCAACCTCCATATAAAGACCACCTGTCAATAGCGGTCACTCTAGAAACGTCTTAAATTTGATAATCTATTGAATCCAACCTCCATATAAAGACCACCTGTCAATAGCGGTCACTCTAGAAACGTCTTAAATTTGATAATCTATTGAATCCAACCTCCATATAAAGACCACCTGTCAATAGCGGTCACTCTAGAAACGTCTTAAATTTGATAATCTATTGAATCCAACCTCCATATAAAGACCACCTGTCAATAGCGGTCACTCTAGAAACGTCTTAAATTTGATAATCTGTTGAATCCAACCTCCATATAAAGACCACCTGTCAATAGCGGTCACTCTAGAAACGTCTTGAATTTGATAATCTATTGAATCCAACCTCCATATAAAGACCACCTGTCAATAGCGGTCACTCTAGAAACGTCTTGAATTTGATAATCTATTGAATCCAACCTCCATATAAAGACCACCTGTCAATAGCGGTCACTATAGAAATGTCTCTAGCGGGCAATAAATATAGTTTTTGCGTTATGCTGGCAAAGGATTATATGTAACTGTAGAGTATTAGAGAATAGCCCCCAACCAAAAAAAATATATGTATTAACCCCACAAATAAACCTTTTTGACATTGTTAAAAAACTGCTGAAATATCGGTTACCTTCTTTTCTGTATTTCTATGATTGGTTGTTACAAGTGTGTGATTAATCTGTCAAATGAGTAAAAATAGAAGCTATCAAACGTTAAAACCTGCAGCGATAGGAGCAATAAGTTCTACTTAATTGAATTGAATATAATGTAATATACTGAAACATCAAAAAGGCTATAGAAAAGAAAGTGATTACAAAATCTACATTTGATAATAGATTGATAGAATAGTATAAAACACCCATAACGCATAGCAGATAACACATGAAAATGATGACGGAAAGGTAGTAGGATACATATGATTGCATTTTTTTAATTTACAAATTTATAATTTGATAGCGTTTGATGCGTGTGTGCATGTTATGACCTGACGCACTCCCTGATGCCAACCAATATTGCTCCTTCCTAGTCAGTGGTTTCGCTGATGACTCCAGCTATTAATACTTACTTGAAGTACAATCCAATCTACAAGAGAGCCATATAATGCTTTAGCCATAGCATTCCTTGTTGCAATAGCCTGGTTGAAAATATGAAGAAAATATATAAATTAGGCATATCATCACTACCAACACCTAAACCATGAAAATGCCATGAAAGTATTGTGAACACATCATGAAAATGCCATGAAAGTATTGTGAACACATCATGAAAATGCCATGAAAGTATTGTGAACACATCATCAAAATACCATGAAAGTGAAAACCACAAAATTATGAGGCCCTGAAAAAGTTTGAAATCCATGAAAACATCTATATTCACGGTTTAAAAATGTGAAAATGCTGTGAGAATGCCATGAAATCGCCATAAAAGTTCACACTTGTTATCATTGTTTCAGTGTCAGTAGTGAATAATGGTTTCAATAATATAGAACCCCCACTAAGGGTTATCGAATTAAAAATGTTCAATGCTGTTGATTCCATGCAAATCAATATTACCAATAGGAGTGTGGAGAACCTGTTCAACACTGCAACTGACTATTTATAAATCAATATATAGAAAATGAGTTAGTTTAAGAAAAGCTAGTAAAATAAAATGATGACCAATTTACGTGGAATGGATACATGGAATGTGAGAATAAGATTACTAACACTGAGACTTACATTATAAAATGTATACAATTTTTTTGGCTGAAAAGAGTCCCTCATGGTGGATTTAAAGTACCCTCATCAACTCTGAATAGGGAGATGTTGAAGATGTTCAATTCCGTATGTCTGCTTCCAATAAACAACAGAATAACAAATGTTGGACCAGCTCTTAAAATATATGTTATTATATTGTTATCAGGGGAAATTCACACACCTCGTCGTAGCTATACAATCGTATGAATTCTTCTCCCCGAGTTACAGTTTTGCGTCTTGTGAATGAGTCTGAGATTGTTGGTTTTTCAACCTAAAAAGAGACATTATTGATAGAAGTATAATCGTTAGCGATTGCCGCAAGTATACACACATCTGAGGGACAGGGTCCTGGTATTCTGGTAAGATTACAATAATAGACAGTTAATACCTGCAGTAGGTCTGATATGAATCCAGTACATTCGTCATTAGATATCTCAACAGCATCTTCATGGCCTACTTTCTATTATCATGAAAAACAAAAAAGGGAAATTGAAATATCACAACATCCAAAAGTTCAAAAATCAAATAGAATATGTATCTTACCCTTTCAAAATTAATATTTCCAATGTGCAGCACAGCAGCAAGAATTGCAAATAGTCTAAAATAGAATAATATTATAATTTAATTACATTATTTACAGATTGAACATTGAACACAGGATTAGGTTTTACAACAACAACAAAAAAATAATAATCTGGGAACCAATAAAGATTTTACACCCTAGCGGTCCACTCAAGGATTTAGCCAAGATGAAGTCAATGGTCTAACTAAAAGTGGGAATCATGCAAATTTCCTAGTTTTTATAATAATAGAGCAAATACAGAAGTAAAAACTAGCTTTTTCCAAATTTATAAGCGAAATTTCAACAAAAATCAAGAAGAAAAAGATTCATGAAGATTTCATTACATTTTGTCAAAATTAGATATAAGAGAAATGCATGAAAGTAGAGTTCACTCAAAAGGGAGCAAAACCCTTGAAAACCACCTTAAACAGCAGTAAAAACATCCTTGAAAACCTTCTTAAAACAACAGCTAAATCAGTGTTTTTTTTGTTTTTGAGCTAATAGAAAAGGAAGGAATCTGCTGATTGGAGGAACTCTCTCATGCCTGAATAGAACTGTGATCGCGGCCGTCAGTATGTATTTTTGACCCCAGGGGGTATTTGTAGCTTTGCCCGACAAAAGAAGCATTGCATATGTGCCCATCTGAGAACTTCAGTATTCAAAAATACCTTCAAAATAGAACAATGGTTTGTAATTGTATGTATCAAAATAGGCCAAATATTTTATGAAAATCTCTATTGGGGGGGGGTTGCACCCCCTACAGTGTGTGTAGCAGATAAAAAACATATGCTGTTAATATGGAATAATCTAGAACATGGAGGAGACATTAGGGGGTTACCTTTGTTGGACCTCATATGTGAAACCAATATTGTTCATTGCTTGTTTCAATTTCAAGAATTCATAACTTTCATCTACTGATTCAGGCACTTCTCCGCCATTCTAAATAAAAATAAAGTCAAACCTGTTTTAGCAGTCACTTATATACAGGGGCAGCCAACTTGGTATTGATTTATTTTCATCATTAATTTATCTAAAATGTTGATGTGTTTACCAGACGATAATTGTCAATCGAGGCCTATCTGCCATGAAATCTGTTGAAATTGATCTGCAGTGTCACGGCTGAGATCAATAAAGAGCGTTTAAAATCATTGCTCTCAGCAAAAATAGCCATTCCTCTATAAATAGGGGAGTGGTACGGGTGCCTTTGGTAGGGCGACACCATCTACATTACTACATTACCAGACCAACAGTAAAACATGTTCATGAAGTATTGTGTTATCAAATGTATTATCGTCAATTTGGTCACTGTAAAAACTGTATGTTCTAATGAATTAACCCTGTAGCCTATATAACGACCACCTGCATATAGTAGCATATTTTTACCTGGTTGAGATATGCATAATCTTCTGGCCTTGTTAAATGAAGAACATCTTTCTCATTTTGTCTTGCACCAGCAAACAAGTAGTAGAAAACATGATAATTCCTAAAGAGAAAATGACATTTAAAAGTAAGGTACTAACATTGATATGGTATGATATCTTTAGCCAAATCCATATCAAATATGATAGGACCCTAGAGTGATTACATTGCCTAACCCTCTTCAAGACCAGAGTTTGACAAAAAACGACAACCTGGACCGAAAAACCGATTATATTTCTTTTTTTTAGTCAGAGTAAAGACAACATCACAATGTCATTTCAGGTGCACAGTTAGTTTTCCAAAGTTTTTGAACAAAAATGCAGATTTCTGGAAGGTAAAAACATTTGTTGGGTCCTGTTGTTCCCGGCAGTCCTGATGACAGAATCATTTGCTAATCATGTTGTATTGTATTTAACACACTGAATGCAATACGGTATAAGTAGATCACAATGACCACTTTGATTATAAACAGGCCTTACACAATACATAGTAGTAGTATTTGACGTATAGCTAAATTTAGATCGGCCTTACACAATATATAAAATTAACGAATGTTAACGAACACAATACTTATGCATACCTTTCTTGATCTGATTGAGCAACAATCCTTGATTTTTCTAACAGATATTTCTTTAACACCGCCCTATTAAAAATAAAGTCATCAATACCATAAATTTGTGTTTAGCAAAACAAACATAAGAACATCTCAGATGATCAAAAGGTGTTATGATAAGTTATGCGAAGTTATGTCAAGTTCTTGTGATTTTCTTCATTAATTTTCATGAATTGTAGTAACATTTTTCCAGACTTGTTATATTTCCTTTCAAATCTAAACTACAAGTTCAAAGGAAAATAATGTAATTCAAGCAATTCAGGACAATTGGCATAATATGTGTACAAAAAAACAAAAGCAAACTATGCAGTTTCGAGTGTGTTACCATCATCAGACATACGTGCTTGAAGTCAATTGAGACACTTACCCACAAACAACACCATCGGCTCTGTAATTAATTTGCGTGAATTTTCCAAATCGACTGGAATTATTATTATGACATGTTGTTGCATTACCAAACGCCTAAAAAAGTAAATCAATTAACATGGACGCAATTTGCTAATCTCAATGTGGATGTTAAGTATCTCTTCCATGTGGAAATTCAATATCCATCTTAGATGTTATATGACTCTGCAGGAAAATATTATATGTGTAGCTTGCAGTCGAAGACCATTGGTTTGCCTATAGCCAAGGACCAATAGAATGGGGACCAATAGAATGGGGACCAATAGAATGGGTCGGAAGGTTACATGTACAATTGTACATTTAAAAAACAAAAAATATAAACATAAAAATCATAGCTTTCAAAAATGCACAAATTTCAGCATTTGGAATAATCATTCTGCATTTGTCTGAATTCATGATGTTGATCTAACGTAAGAAAGTTCAAATCAATGCTACCCTCTCAAAAGTAAACAACTTTGACTAACTAGAAAAGAAAAAACGTTGCAGACAAAAACATATTGAAATCATTGACCCTAAAGCAATGCCATTGGAGCTCTCAACAATCGAATTAAATTTGCATTATATCAACTATCCAAATGATCCTACACAGAGGCTCAATGTTTCATAGTCATCCAAGTTAACTTCAACTTGACAATAATTGAATTACATGTTGCATCAATTTCCCCTGCCATCTGAGTAAAATCCATTTTGAATATCTATTAGGTTTTGCGAGAGAGAGATTTTGGGTCCAGGAGTTTTGCAAATATGTCATTGAAGATTTTTTTCTCTCCACTAGGAAGTATTTTCAAAACATATCCGCATTCCGCAACAATACTCAAATTCAGGAATTGGCTGGATCCCAGGGCTGTTATTCCGCTTATCCCTCTCTGTGGACCTGAATGGACAAAACCATTTGTTCAACTGATTAACAATGTTTTGGTTTAATAAAGTGATATACAGCAGTAAGCATTGTGTGAAAATATGAAATTATTTTAAATAACAATGACACAATTTGTGTAGCATACCTCCAGTACAGGGCCAGCTCCAAGTATTGTACGTTCCAGAGCAGTTGCTTGCGTTTTATGACTAAGTGCAGTAAGATGATGTAAAATGAGTTTTGTGCTTTCCGTTTTGCCAGAGCCTGATTCTCCGCTAATAACAATACATTGATCTTTTTTATCTTTTAGCATACGCTGATAAGCTGCATCGGCAATTGCAAATACATGAGGACGTAATTCACCTAATCTTTTGTGCTGATAAGCAGCAACATACTTTGGATTATAAATTGGAAAATATTTAAATGGATTAATAGAAATGAGTATACCACCAACGTAAGTGTAAATATGTCCTTTATTAAAACGTTTCTCCAAATGATCCATTAAAATGTCTTCGTTTAGTACAGGTAATTCTACTAAGTCATCAATTTCAAATTCATCTTTATATAAAGGCTCATCGAATTGAAAATCTTCCATGCTAGCATTTTTATAATTTAAACCATCTAGCCATGTAACTCGTACATCAGGTAATTTTTCACTTATACGATTTTCGCTTTTTTGCCGTAAATACATCCGATGCTTCTGAGCTTGAGCTTCATTTTCTGACTGCATCGCCATCCAAACTTTTTGTATCTGCGCTGGACAGTCGAAATCACGCAACATCCTTGCTTTACTGCCAAGCTCAGGGGCATCAGAAAATTCTCCATTTTCATTATAAACTTCGACAAGATCAAAACGATCAATGCCAGCTGGAATATTTAACTTTTCTAAAACTGCTTCAATAAGATCTTGAGTCGAGGAATGCTCATCCATCCATACAATTGTCGAATGCACTCCTGGTGCTATGATACCAGGGAATACCTTGAGCATATATTGAATGTTAACTTGCTGTGGTATCGGGATAGGCATTGTTAAAGCCAGTTAGAACCACACTGAAATTTAACAGATTAACAAATGTAAATTGTACATCTAATTATAGAATATTTACCATCCTATTGCAATTTAGATTATTTGAGGTTCAAGCTTATAGATCTGTCACCTTGCTTCGTAATTATTTCCGCTCAAGCCTTGAACTAAGAAATATTTGTACACAGAGCATTGTAAATGTTGTAGGTAATGTTTGCTAATATTTCCATGCATTCCAGCGCTAGGCCTATACATCATATTTTAATCAAGTACTTATAGAATGTAATGACTGTGATCTCTTACGCACAACTTTACATCAAATGACAACTTACAAAAGTCTGATTTCTAAATGAGTGGTAAATTAGTAGGCCTAAAGCTTCAAACATCTTTGCGGCCATATTTGGACATCGACTCACAATGTCATTGTGTCAACTTCTAAATATGCATAATTAACATAGATTAAATAAATTAGACAGCCCTGAATAGCCTCGAGGCTGGTGCGCAGGCTAAGTACTTGCAAACTTGAGTTTGATTCCACAGCATAATGACTGATGAACTATTCTGTCAAACTGATGAAGTGAACGGTACTGAATGCCCCTGAACTGATGTTTGCTGAAAGGCCCAAGCAAACCATCTAATTGTGTTGGTTTGACTCTGTTCCACACAGTCGCACGCAATTGGAAGATGTGCCTGCGGTCCAAGCGGTCCTCATTTTATTCAGCCCTGTTTAGGACACGGAACAACAGTCGCATATTTGCAGGCGCAATAGCTGGGAGACCTTCCGCAGCTTACGTTGCTAAGAATTTTTATTATCAATCTAGAATTAGCCTACAATAGTTGGTTGTTCTGAATCGAAATTACAAAGAAGTTATAAACTATAGATTATAAACATTGATGAAACAAAGATGAGACAAAAGCCTTTTCCGTTACTCAGAGTTTCACGCGTTTATTTTACTATCATCTGATGATTGAATGTTATAATAATAATAATAATAGCATTTTTAATAATAGCTTTAAGGATTGTAAACTATAAGGATATCAGAAACCTTCAATTCAAAAGCTAATTATTTTTCAATGTTGCATTTTTAGGTCCATTTCGAAAGACTAAGACTTTCTCTCAAGCACTGCCCAGTATCGTTTTATTTCTAAGGAGTTCAGATAGAAATAAAGTCAAAGACTAGACGTTGTTTCTCCGTTACTCAGAGTTTATGGTTGACAGTTTTATCAATCTGAATAAAACCGTCTGATGAGCGTTATCACGCGAAACTCTGAGTAATGGAGACAACGTCTAGTCATTGACTTTATTTCTATACTGCTCTGCATATTCGCATTGCGCACTCTATTGATGTTTTGCCACCAATGAAGTTATTAAGTAGTTCAGATATATGTGCTTCGTTTCAGCAAGACTTATTAAAGTTAGAGACCAATTTATTGATATTATAAATTCACAATAAAGCATCTAGGTAGGCTGTAGGGTCCACAGTACTCCAATAGTGCTCTAGCATAAATGATTTGTAATTTTCAAATAACAACTTAATATAAATATATATATAGTTCGCCAGTGGTACTATATTTTCTTAATTTGTCACACATATCATTATTTTGAATTCTTATAAAAACAATCTGAGGATTAATTTTATTCAATTATAGGCCTACTACTCATCAATTCTAGACAAGGGTCCACGTGTTTGACGAATGGCATTTACTTCACATCAATAGATTCCAATATCTCTAAATGCTGTAACTGTGTGATGAAACGTGAGAAGTTCTTTATACCGAAGCGGAAATAAGTCTAAATCGATTATGCAAAAAATATTTTGAAGAGAGATCAGTGCTTTTGAAAAGTTGATTGTAAACTTGACACTGGACAGGGTTAGAAGTTCAGACTTTCCAGTCAATAAAACACGAAGCAGACAATGGGCTACTTTTCAACCTGTAGTTCAAACTATCGTCACACCGGTATTATGATTCGGTAAGAACGATGGGGTTAATTTATTGACGAAACAGCGAAATGAAGAAGCATATTAATAAGTAAAACTTTTAAAACAAATAATGACACAAGAGCCTTCAAATCGATCATAATATTTGGATCAAAACATCGTTATCTACATTAAAATAAGAGTAGATAGCGATATGTTTGCAGCATAGGTGGGGTTATGATAAAATATGTTAAACCATTCAAACAGATGAACAGTTTATATATATATTCTTTCGTTGCCAACGCGCTTCGCATGACAATGATCACAACGGTTGCGAGAATGTTTCTTGAGAATTGAACATTTGAACAAATCAAACATATCTTGTATTAAAAAGGATAATAATCTTAGATATGATAGCTTAAGTATAAACTCCTTGGTTTAACATTAAACATATTTAATGAGCACTACACATACAGGCCACATGCTTCCAAGTAGGAGCCTTTCTTCATACGAAGAACTAAACATCCGCGCAGACGGACAGCAAACATAAATAATTTCAAATCGATACTGGACCGTAAAGAATTGAATATATAACCGGATATTTCTATATCAATATACCTACATAAGGCATCTACATTGATGTAGCTTGATGGGTTGATGTCCACACCGTATCCTGGAAATATCGAACCAATTTTAAAATCGTTTCAAGTTTTTACTCAACTCCATGAAGCTCTGCCGCCGGCGAATCAACTCACGGAAGAGGTCCAATAATCAATTAATTCCTGCCAATTTGTGGTATTAAATAAATCGAACTCACGTTCCACGTGAGAAAACAGGGTATAAGCTACTATGCGTCCACCGGAATAACTAATTTTATACCGCTAATTTGGTAAAAATTTGCAAAATGTATTGATAAAACTGTGACTTTGCCTTGATCATTCGAATGTTTTTCCAGCATTAGACCGGAAGTCCAACTGATTCGGAAACGATTAGTGCCCATATCCCCATAAATATTGACGTCACAACCAAGTGCGTCATCTTTTGTAATCCCTTTTTGTCTAATAGGATTAAACAATAGGATATCGCGATGGAGTAATTTGTTAGGCTCCCGATCAAACACTTTAATTTACTGATAGCTAGTGAGGTTATTGCTATACTCTAGTTAAATGTATAAGTGAATTATTGTATTGTCATATATTACGAACATTGCAATTGAAATTTAGAAAATAGCAGAACCAAGCCGGGAACTCCAACTCAAAGACTCAACTTTTCATACTTAATATGAAATTTAGCGACATAGTGGATTAGATCAATCGATCAACCGATAAACTATGTTGGAAGCTTATCTACGCGCCGTCAACTGCCTGTCTCCGATCTCGAAGGAATAAGGTTGTCTTTGGCGCCAGCCAATTAATTATTCTTTTTGTAGTTCCCCCTTGCAATGGCTTGTATGGAGCCATTCATAGATCAAGCAGGGACCGGGAGCAGGGAGCAGGGTCAAAATTATGCTTTGTGCTGTGACCGTTCACATGTCATATCATCTCAAACTAAATGGATACGTAGTTCAGAATATGCTTTTGGGTCCTTTTCAATATAAAGAGATCATTTTTATGTACTCAGTCCTACTAGCTCCTTTTGAACAGTGTGAGTGTGTGTAGAGCATATTATAGCAGGCTAATATTTGGCATTGGCAAAGTTACAACAAATAGGCTTACAGCACTGCGATGTATGATTTACAGAACATTTTTATTCTCGCATTTATTTTCTGTAGAGGTCACTGTGGCCTGAATGAAGATGCTGAATATATTCTCCATTGTTCAAGTGGTTTCCAGGATAGCTTTGTTGAGATTGTTTCGTTTCAGTCGTAATGTCGACAAATGTTCTAGTGGTTTACTTTATATTAGATTTAGGCCTATTTAAATCAATGTTGTATTTTAGCATCAAATTTTGTAATGTCTATAGTATCACTCCGGCAGATCGCCTATCAAAAAGTTAGTGATGTTGAAATATTCTTTGCGGTTTAAAGTTTAAATGAAAGGCAATGAAACAAAGACAAATATCTCTCAAATTGATTTCTGTATAATAGCAATTTAATACCTGATTCTAAAAATTATTATGAAATTCAGAATCAATAGAATTTATTGAATTGTTAGAATGAAAATGTGGTCAGTTCATATCATAAAGAACTCGTGTATGAGCGGTACATTTACAAAGGGCGGGGTCTTTGTTCACATGGGAATCACACAGGGGCCACAAAAGTGTTAACATAACTTTCAGATCAAATCTGTCAAAAATTTGAGGGAAGGGACGTAGTTGTGTTGTCAAGGAACAAGACACATGTATGGTGTCTTTTAAAATCACAAGACTGTCTACACTTGTCGACTTTACCAAAACATCTATTCAATATGCAAACTGAAGGAGAGCAGAATTTTGATATACACCCTGAAGAACTTACTGAAACAGAACGTTTAATTATCGCCAATGTTTTGTCTCGAGACGAGGAAATTAGACGTCAAGAAAGAAAACGATTAAGGTTTGTTTTTCTTCGCATTTGTTTTATTTTTAACTAAATTATTATCAGCGTTCATTTTACAATTAATTTATCAGTGTTGTATAACAACAAGCTTTTTATTTTATCTATTCAACCACGAGATTTGATTTCTAAACGTTCTGATAATCAATAATTTACAACAAACCCATCAGCTGGCTGTAGGCCTATGCCTAGGCTTTCCCCCTGATCCTTAAACTTTATTTTTAAAAGATCAAAAATATAAACAGCTCTCAAAAATTGTATCAATTGTTTACTTGATTGATTTATATATGATAAGAACCCCTTTTTTAACATCCATGGCTCAAACGTTACCCTATTCATTGTTTATGATATATCTTTCTTAATATTTCACATTAAATTTCTTGCTAAATATAAGCTGTTTACTATTAAAAATAAACAGTGATATCTTTGTGTGTCCAAAGATGATTCATCGTAATTGAGAGAGACCACATGAGACTTAATGTGATCTATATCCTTTGGTATTGTTTTTACCTACCTGCTAAATGGTATGTCAACAAGTTAATACGATCTCACTAATATTTCAAGTATAGGTGGGCCTCTATGTTAAGCCTACAGATTTGTTTTAACAATATACCCATTTATGAGTCATCAGATAGCCATCTTAATAAGTAAATTAATACAGCTTTTGTAGTAGCACACAAAAGGCTTGATATACCCCTAATATTCAGTCCCCGTTCCCCCAGAAAGTTCCCGTAATCCCCTTAAATTTAATTTCCAGTCAAACAAATAGGAACAAAGCATCAAACAACTAGCCACCAGCCACTTCACCTAGAAATTAACAACACAATTACAAAACGTTGAACCTATTGATTAAATTCAGGGATTCAAATTGATCAAAAATTATCGTTTGATCAGCATATTGAAAAAATGGTGAATAAAAATTAAGCGCAGTCTTACCTTGTTAAAATTTGTTCACAAGTTTATCCCTCGAGAAACTGCCAAATTACTTTTTAATACCATAGTCTTGCCGCATTTCGACTACTGCTCTGTCGTATGGGGGAATTGCAAGAAACAACATATTGATCACCTCCGGAGATTGCAGAACAGAGGTCTCTGACATCCTTAGTCAACTTGGTTGGCAATCAGTCAGAGACAATGCCATCTCATCAGCTAATCTTCACACACAATTAATCAATTTCAAAATAGCCCTTCATGTGTTTCTCCATCTATTTACAAATCTTTCTGCATCAGTAAACCAAAAAGAATTTAGATTAGAAGATATCTAAGCAGCATTTCGCTCTGAAATTCCAAATTGTCTGAGTTGTGTCTCATAAATGACTCATTCTTAATTTTGTTTCTAAATTTAGTGAGTTAAAACAAGAGCTTCATGTGTTGAAAGAAAAATCTGTTAAAGATGGCGAAGAAGAAGAGGCGGGAAGAGTTTGTATGCGATGTCAAACTCCTCTTGGCCTGATATTTAGCTCTGGAGCTTTATGCCCTACATGTCAGAAAAGAGTCTGTAAAGACTGCCGTGTTCCTCATGAAGAGAGCTGGGATTGTACTTATTGTAATAAAGTTAGGTGAGTATAGATTCAATCAGTTAATAGTTTATTCCTTTCTTGAGAGCAAACACACTGAATATGGCGATCGTAAAAATAGTGGGCATGAGCAGCAGTAAAAATCCCAAATCATCATTTCCTTATGAAACTTACGTAGAATTCTTCATAACCTGATTATAGCAAATTGGACTGTGGGCGGCATATGCATACTGATAGACTTAAATTATGTATTAACATTGTTTTGGTTTGTAGGGAGATCAAAGCGGAATCAGGTGTTTGGTTTTATGATCATGCCACTAAACAGAAGCGAAATCTGTATGGTACGGCATTGCTTACACGGTTATTCAAGAAAGGTGGGTGCAAGACGAGTTAACCTATTACCTATTGTTAATAAGTCAAGAAAATGAACATGACCGTGATGATCTTTTTGTTCTTGATTTTAAATGTATATATATTGTACTGTCGTAGACTTACCAACAGACACAGTCGTCTATCATTATCTTTATCATTTATTCAGGACCTTTAAGCTTACACACAAACTTTTTTCCAGGTACTGTCAGCTGTCACTGTGACCTTTTTTTATAGGTTAATGAACGTTAAGGGTTAGTCTCAGATCTTGTAATATTGAATGACAGATAATCCACCAACTATTCACGCAACTATTTGTGCTGTATACTAGAACCGTTAACAATCCCTTGTGACAATGAATGTAATTAAAGCGTAGAATGTTGTTTGTTGTATGCTATTTCTGTTTGTAGCTCCTAGAAGAGTCGTCAATGATCTTCAAGATCCAATATGGAGTGATTTTGATGAAACAGAATCTGGCCTGGGTAATCTTTATTTTATATATATGTATATTGCTGATTTGCTAATCAATAGGAAATTGTCATTGTTCAGACTCCTGCGGAAAATCATTCATCAGTTAACAAACTGTGACCCAGGAAAGTCAAGAACAAAAAGAGGACATTTATTAATTGTGTTTCTCAAGTGGGGGACAAAATATTCTTGTAAGATTACCAGTAAAAATCATTTTTTGTTTATATTGGGGTTTTGGTGTGGTGGTCAAAATTCATATCCTTGGGGTATCCACTCATGATATTTGGATTTGATCCTCGGCAGGAACACACACTTCAATTGATCATTACAGATGCAAACTACACTGGTGGTCAGTGTTCCATCCATTAATATTTAACAAAGTAGCCAAATAGCATTCAAATGATTTGTTCCGAATCCAATGCAAGAGCGAAATGTTTTTTGCATAGATACAAAACTAGTTTTGATATCGTAAATCAGGTGTAATTGACCAAAGAATACTGGTACGGTTTACATCTTTAAGCAACCAACCCGCCTGTTGCAAAAAGCCACCAGCTTGTGCCTTTGTGAAAGTCCAAAATCTCAACAACAATAAACAAAAGTTATTAAATTTCTCTCAATATTCACATGATTCATAGATATTTGATACGTAGGCCTAATGGTATTTGCTCTACCCTTCTGTGATCTCATATATCATGATCCCAACTTTTGCCAGCCCCTGTTTATCATAAGTTATTATTACTTGTAGTTTTGTCTGGCAAATAGTTTACTTGAAAAATATCATCATAGAAATAGTAATGCATTTAAACTGGATTGTGGATTTTAGTTAGCATCTCTGCACTTTGGAGTTCAGTGTCAAACAATTAGACCTTGTGCAATGCTTGCACTCATTCTTGCGTCCCTATCAGTTTCCAAATCCACATCAAAATGACCATATTCCTCAATCACCTTTAGAGGGGTAGGTCAGTCGCATGCTAGCTTGTACAATCTGAAAATGGGAATATTGATATTTACACCCAATAGTTTGTGTTTGTACTCCATAACTGAATACATTTACACTTTGATACCATTATTGTAGATTCGTTTGTTTTCATTTTGGTTGACTCTTAGGTAGTGACGATGATGACTCAACGTATCTCATGCTCAGTCAACGAGACGACGGAGAAATCTCCGTTAGAGAAGGTAAACATCCTGATCATGACGTTGAAATTTGTGAAACCATATCGAATAACGATTACCATAATG
Organism: Haliclystus octoradiatus; assembly: GCA_916610825.1. Lineage (NCBI taxonomy): Eukaryota > Metazoa > Cnidaria > Staurozoa > Stauromedusae > Haliclystidae > Haliclystus > Haliclystus octoradiatus. The sequence continues at coordinate 116,389 of OU744451.1, forward strand.
AGGCAGCAAACGATACAATTAAGCAAGATATTGATATAGATGAAAGCAAACCTCAAAAAATAAATTTATTAGCCATGGTCAACGGGGCTTCGTCACTTCATACAGACAACAGTAATGAAAATAACGATGGAATTTTGAGAGACGAATCAATTGTTTACTCAGTACCAACTATACAGATTGTCAGTGCCGACGAAGGTGAAAATACTGATGATGATGATGATGTTGACGAGGAGAAACATAATGACATAATTGACACATTTGAACATTCGTCATCTGATCACCACAGTTCATCTGATGCAGAGGATAATGACGAGGTTGAAAGGCATTCGTATGAAGGTATGATATGAAAATAGCATGCACATACGTACGTTTGGCATCATCGTCATAGTTTCATTTACGTCATACAACCACAAACACAAGCGATTACTAACATTCATACCATTAACAGAGAACATACTAACGTCGTACATTTCATTTTGTTTTTTGAATCAGAACTTCCTTTGTAGTAGCCCTTATTCCACTTCATGCGAAAATTTCAGCGTAAAACTAATTTGTTTAAAGTAAATTTTTAACGATGGCAAATTTCCTGAAAATAGCGTTGTTCAAATAATATACAAGTTCCACTTTAGCTAATTTCCAAAGTGAATTTGCACAGACATAATCCTACTTTTATGGTTGATATGGTTGTTTACATCAACCATTTCAGCAGAATTCAAAGAGAATAAAATCATTTCCAATATATAACACTCATTGATTAATATAAATTGTCAAATTCATACTTCCAAATGATCCAATAATATTGTCAACCATTTATATGTGTCATTCATCATTCGCTACTTTCATCATTTATCTGTATTCCATCTAATGTCATATTAATTCACGTTATAATATATCACAATCATTCCAGTGCCTTCTCAAACCTAGATTCCAATTTTAAGAACTTTTTAATCGTGGTAGAAATCCAAATGTATCCTCAAATCCATATCCGCTTGTCTGAAGTTCTGGAATGATTCATGTACATCTGCTCTGTCAAATTTGCAATATTTTGATCAGAATATTAATTTAACTGCTGTAGCTATCTGAACATAGCTTCCTTGCAGGGCTTTTAGAACTTGAAAGAGGTGACACATCCCCATATTCAATGTATCCATCCCTTTCTGGGTCTCTTTTATCCCCTAAGATTTTAAATTTTCTTCATACTGATTGCCTTTTGTAACGTTTCATTAACAGTATGTAATAATAATTTTTAATATTTATTGTATTCAACATAATTATACTCCCATTCACAGTTCTAACTGCAGACTCGCAATGCCATATAATCAACGGTAATTACCATTATCATATTGTATTAACTGATATAACATAGGGAAGATACATTTTATAACGCATGCAGAAATGTTGGTGTTGTTTCTTATCTGTTGCCGCAGGCAGTGGAATTGGCCATAGTCTTGATTAAAATTACTTATAATCATGTTAAACCGTTTTGAAATGTTCTAGTCCAATAACTCAGTTTTACACTGTAACAAAATCTAAGAAATTATTCAAAGGTAGTGTTGTGTAATTTCTCTGATGCTTTAAATACCTCTGGCCAATTCCACTGTTCATGGCGTTCTCTTCGAGATTAAACCCCTGTACTATTAATCTTACCATTCAGGAATGAAATGCAGAATTTTTAATGATTTGTAATTATTTGTAAGTTTGTAATTATTGGAATAATAATTTTACGCAATCTTAACGTACCAAAATGCGTTAAAAAGAGTGAAATGACATTAAAATATGCTCTAAAATCTATACAAAATATACTTTGCCATCGATTGCATTGTCGAATCACTTGTGCCATTAATTCCGCATTAACACACAATTACTCATTTGTGTACATTTGAATTGTAAGTATTCCAGTAATGGATTCATTTTTTAGAATTAAACATGGACAACAACTCCCTCTCAATTTTCTCTTTGTTTTCTTGGGATTTTCTGTAGCATGTCGCAATGCAGACATACATGAGGCATTCACTCGTCATCAAGCAACATCATTATTACATAAAGCATAAAGCAAACGGCACCAACTATGTTTCAACTTGAATTACGATTTGTTGGATAAAATTAACAAACAACTCAAATTATTCAATGCAACATTCTGACTTCCTGACAAGTGATCTATTCTTCATAGTGCAACAACAACATTTAATTTTGAAAATTGTTGTATGATGGTCAATCAAAGAGGGAGAGCTAAACAAAAAAAATTTCAAATGTTTTAATAGTTTTGAAAATACCTGTGTCGTTTGACTAAACCCTAATACTACAGTGAAACCTGTAATAACAGCCGTCCAGAGAATATCTACATAAACTGAACACTGTAGACATGTAGCCTGAGTCTGTATGCAGGTTGATTAAATTGCCACTATAGACAGGTGGTTGCTATCGCAGGTTTGACTGTAGTTGATCCGTTGCTAGCTTAGTAGCATTTCATGATCATTTCAACAGACTTAGCTTATAGGTGATTTTTAAACCTGTAGGTTACCCGATGCAAGACAGTGCTCGCAATGCACATGGTGACGATGAACACATTCAAGACATATCTCATGCTCAACTAGCCTTAGTCCATGATGTAACCCAAAAAGACACATACTCAGATTATGACAGCATAGTCCACAATGACCAAGACTTAGGTCGTCACAATGACTTAGATGTAGGTCAAGAGTTAGGTGTAGCGAAAGTGGACTCAGATGTAGATGAAGAGGATTCAGATGCTTCCAACAAGGACTTAAATGTAGCCCATCGTGATACAGATTCAAACCATGAACATGATATATTTGCTGAAAAGGTTGCAGTTGAGAAAGATAGTGAGTCTTGTCAAGATAATGATGACAATGATGATAAAATGACCGGATTATTAATTTCTACTTCTCCAGTACATAATGATTCTGCATTTTCTATGCCTTTGGAATTAACTGAAGTACGTCAAACTGATGTCCATGATGCAGAAAGTAGTACAGATGATGAATCTGAGCTAACAGCAATCAAAGAACAGACTTTTGAAGATGAGCCCCAAGATATTCAACACTACAACCAAAATAAAAGAACCGTAAACAATGAAGATAATGATATTCCTGTTAGCACTGTGGAAAACTCATCTGTTGCTATAACAACTGACGCAAATGTTATCCCAAAAGATGAAGTGCAAGAGAAAGATGTTGACCAGGGTAATGAAAAGCGGCTATCGTTTAATGAATATTTGAAAGTTAATATTGATCCGAACAGTCCGAACAACAGCAAAGCTGAAGATTTTAAACATGTAGATACTTTAGCCGGTACACTTGGAGATGATAGACCTACCTCTAATGAGGCTGTTTCAGATAAATGCCAACGTAGTAATAAGTTATTTGAGGTAGATAGTTACGAGGATGAAGATGATGGTCTGTTAGGTAGAAGACGAAGTAGAGGGAAATTTAAGCAATTCAGTTTCGCACATCATGTTGAGATGGACCAAACAAAATCAGATGATGATCCGAATAGAATTGTTGATGACATCAACTCACCATCAGTTGTACTTGATACGAAAGCTAATGAGGAAAATGTATTTCACCCATCAATACCAAATATTGTATTAAAAAGAAAACAAATGACAAGTGCTTCGATTCTGATACCTGCTACGTCTTACCGTGGCGACGTTACTGACGATTTGAATCCTAAAAATGATGATAGCGATGGCAATGAATCTGAGCTTACGTCATTTATTGATGATGACATAGATGGAATTCAAAGTAGAAAAGTTGTTCAACAGTCTAGTTTGAAAATTAAAAATAATTCAGATTCTTTTGCAGTTTCTATAGAAGATTCAAGCTCAGTATTTGATCAAAATTCTCGAGATGAAGCCAATCAGATATTTTCACCTGTTTCTCATCTTTTGAAATCAAATGTCTATGCCAGTACATCTGTTGATAGCAATTCAACAATGGCCGCCACCGAAGATGAAGATCCAGGAGACACTTCTTTATTAACAAGTAGTGGGTCATTTGAATCTAGTTTTTCTACTGGTGAAAATCTGGATCTCAAAGTCAAAATTCAAGATGACGACTATGACGTTATAAAAAATGAAGAGAAAAAGCAGCAAACGTCACACACTGAATATCCAGACAATGAAATGACACGGTCATCATCTGTCATACATGGCATAGATTTGATAGATGATGCTGATGATGATTGTTCTGATGCGAAACTACCTCTTGAGGATAGTAAGGCTGCATCAGTTGATGCGGATGTAATAGATATCAAGGTTGGGAAAGCAGCGGAACTACATGATGCCGGCATAATAGGTGTAGACGGCCATCATCACTCCGATTCTGATGATTGTGAAGATAATAAAGATGTAGGCATAAGTAAGAGTGCTACTGGTGTTATGGTAAACACAGAGCAGGAGCAGAGCCTTTTCAAAATAAACTATGATGAATACCAGAAGCTATCGCTAGAAGAGGAAGGAGATCCTGCATCAGTGGAGCATGAAGATCAGATAAATATTAAATTGAAAGAATCAAGGCACGTAAACGATAATACATTTACAGACGATGCAGTTTCTGAAACAATCAATGCTGAGATTGCTATCCAAACATATAGTATTCCTGAAATTGATGATTCAAGTAATCAGCGACAGGATTCAACAGACAATACGTTGATTGTTGATGATGAACGTCAACATTTTAGTGATGTCGAAAGTCCAGATTGTGATGATTTAGCTATGATAAAAACAGATGTGGAGGCCACAGATGACAATGAAGTTGTTTACAAAGCTACAGACCTTAATGATTCGCTGCCATCTGTAAGTGATCTTGAGTCGAATGTTTCTGCTGAAATAGAATCAACGGATACATCAGCTATAATTGGTAATAAAAGTATCGGTGTGTTATCGCTATCTGGTGAGTCAAGCTCTAGTGTCTCTCCTCATTCCCTTTCCCCTATGGATGAAGATATTGATAATAAAAGCTGGAAAGATCTTGGCGCCACTGATCTTGGCAACGCTATCTTATTACACATGAATGGAGCCACATCTAAAAATATTGAAGCACCTGAAGATACACCATCCCAATCTACGGCAGATACAGATGATGTTCAAATTGCATCACTATATAGTGAAAATACTTATGCTATATCACAATCCACTGAGGATGCAGGTATTGTCTCGCAATCTGCATCAGATACAGTTGATGGCAGTACCATCTCATTAGCAAAAGTCGATACGAATACAGATGTTGTCAAGACGATATCTCTACCGAATGAAGAAGTTGACGGTGCTGTGTTAAGCGAGGTTGTTACGACTCCAGAAGAAGATGTTGTTGTGGTAAAGGCTGATCTTCAATTTGAGCAAAAGGCACAGTATGATGAATCTTCAAAACTATCGATTGACAACAAGGAAAAGAAATTAGAAGATTGTACGGCTGATCAAATTGGTATTGCGTGATTGGATTCATTAATAGATTAATAATCTGATGATAATTCAAAATTTTGTTTGATGTCAATCTTGAGTTGCTTTTATAAAAAATCAATATCTACAAACGTAACGTATTTGAAACGGTATCAAATTTCAGAAACCATTGATGTGCACCACCAACTGCAATGATCCATTTTGTATGGGAAATTCAATAGTTTATAATCTAGTCCACTCTAATTACTAATCCTTCAATTAACCTTTTAAACAAAATCAAATCATTTTCATTTCAAATCATTTTTACCATTGTCTCATGCATTCAGCCATCCAATCATTTAAACATATTTTCAACGTTTTTATCATTTTAACATATTTTCAAAGTTTATCATTGTATGTCAATTTACTGCGTTGATATTCTCAATTGCCCCATTAGCTGAAATGTAATTTCAAATGTTTTTAAATTCATATTTAAAGTTAGCAACAAGATTACAACGTGGTCGATATATTTATTTTTACCTCATTCAGAGCTGGGTCTACTTTGTTTGGGCATGTGGCATAAACCAGAGAAGCCCTAGATGAATTTTTGATCAGCACGCTAAACGCAATCAATTTTCAGTTTTATTTCTAATGGCATCATGTTCTCTGTTCTGATTCAACAAATTTACGACTGAAAATGATATTTTTATGTTTGTTAAAATGTGAGACGTTCACTCATTATGAAGTTATTACAAGGGTTTTGCTTTATTATGATATGATTTTGCTGAATGAAAAAACTACATTAATTCGTAAAACATCTTCAGTAAAACAGTTTCACTCTATCTCTTATTCTCTTAAGCTGATTGTGCTTGTTGGGATTACGTCGACAGCCGTCCCTGTTATCAAAAACCTTGTAAATAAACATGCAAACAAACATTTCGTATTTATACTTCTCAAACTTAAAACTACTTTGGTTTTGATAATTAACAAATTTCTTGCCTATATATAATATGAAATGTTGAACTTATTGTTTTCAGTGTTTATAAAACCTCAAACAGTTACATTTGTGCTATGCATAGCCATTGTAGACCAGATAGTGGACTCTAAATATATCTTTGATGTTGTTTCGCTAAAATTGTTTATTAGTACAGCACAATGATTTAATTTTTAGTTTCTTTGCGTGATGACGGATCTGATATGGATGATAATGAAACAAAAGATTTGAAATTTTTGAGACGGGACGACATTAAAGACGATGAAGAAATGGACGTTGATGCTTATTTCAATGCGTACAAACAGGTTAGTGCTGCACATACAAAGTAATCATTATTGGTCATTTGACATTCTCGACGTTTGTAATTAAAATGACATGTCAAAAATACGAGAACGTTCCTAGTCTTCAAACGATTCTAGAGTCCCTGGATACTCTAGCATTTATATGATTGATAACTGATGGATAACATTGAGGATGTTACTACAGGAGGAGTCTACCAGCTGTCGCAAAGGCCATCACAAAATCATAAGTTGTCAAGTATTAGGTTTGTTATCATTTGAAAAATTGGATTTCAAATTTGCCTCTAGTTTGTGTTATCAAGTTTCAAAATACAAGTCAAACTCATTTCAGCTATGTTGGTTACAATTTTTCAAAATGTTCCACTTTTTCAAAAACTAAATTTTGCCAGGTTCCCCAAAAGCTATTATATTTCTGACACACTGACGTGCTGCTTCCTTGGTATTTTGCTCAATTGCTAATTTATTATTTGTCCTTGTCAATAAAGGCTGTACAAACTTGCCATGGATACATTTATATCTTATTTTAATAAATAATAATGACGATTCCTGCTACTACTTTTCATTCTTACTATTTACAGGAAAACAACACTGAAGAAATTGAAGAAAGCAGCCTAGGCGAGATTTTTCTTGATTTGCAATATGACGAAAGCACTAATAAATTCGATGTTATTATCCACAAGGCAAGGGATTTGATAATGGGTGATACATCTAAACGCACAACAGACGCGTAAGTATAAGTCTATCATACACAACTACAGCGTTTGAGCATATGCATGGTATTTTTCTGGCAGTAGAATCATCATAAATATATGGCATATACAATCATTAGTTAAGTTTCACACTTACACCATCATCAGGAAATTTCTTAGCATTGATTATTGCTTAAGGGGGAAATTTCAATGTTGGTCGCTTTGTGCTCACTTGTGCAGACTTGGTAATTTTCAAGCTCTCGGGTTCATGTTTCAAACTACATAGGATAGAAATCAAAGCGAGAAATTTGATGTTTAGAAAGCTTCAACTGTATTAATTGTATGGCTTTCATTTCGATATAAAATTTGGTGTCAAATTCCAGGAACACATTAACCCAGCAATGGTGTCTCCTTGTTAGTGCCTTTAATTGTAGTTTGTCTAATGTTTTAAATTTCAGTTATGTTAAAGCTTACCTACTGCCTGATACCTCGAAGAATGGTAAACGTAAAACAAAAACAAAGAAGCACACACAAAGCCCAGATTATGATGAAACACTAACGGTGTGTATAAATGTTGAATAAATGAAGATCTGAGTCAGTGTGTCACACACATATAGTTCTGTCATGTACTGACGTTGAACATGATGTGTCACATACACAAACACGGACTCTATGTGGGCACACAAACAAGGACTCTATGCGGATAGTTCTGTCATGTACTGACGTTGAACATGATATGTCACACACACAAACACGGACTCTATGTGGATAGTTCTGTCATGTACTGACGTTGAACATGATGTGTCACGCACACAAACAAGGACTCTATGCGGATAGTTCTGTCATGTACTGACGTTGAACATGATGTGTCACACACACAAACACGGACTCTATGTGGATAGTTCTGTCATGTACTGACGTTGAACATGATGTGTCACGCACACAAACAAGGACTCTATGCGGATAGTTCTGTCATGTACTGACGTTGAACATGATGTGTCACGCACACAAACAAGGACTCTATGTGAATAGTTCTGTCATGTACTGACGTTGAACATTTTAACACTGAAATTGGCTCAGCAATCCTGTAATTACTATTGTCTTGATTATAATCACAACCATTCATTACAGTTCTATCAGTCACCTCTGCTTAGTGACCACTTCTACTACAGTGTGACCCAGAGGGTTAGTGTTATCATCTATCAACATCTAATCTCATTTTTGACGTCTGGGATTGCAATTTGGTCACATGTTTCAATTGCTGCCCTCCTTAGGAATCCCCACCCCTATTAGGATCTCACTGTAGAGTGGGTCACATGATATAACCTGGTTCACTTATTGTCTCAATGATTGTTTATAGACACATGTGTTTTTGAAGAGTGATGTGATCGATGAAACAATAGAATAGAATAGGCCCTGATGGTGTTGACTATAAACAAAGGCTAACTCTGGTGTAACCAGCTCAAGTGCAATTCAAATGTCAAGATCCAAGCTGTTGATCAGCAGCAATTTCACTTAAAGTATGTTACACTGTAAGTCAACCCTGTAATAGAGACCACCTGTATTTTAAATTTTTTTAGGTGGCTGGTATTCACAGGTTTGAATGTATATTGATTGACCATCAATACAGTGATGAGTCTGCCACAATATGATTTTCATTGCTGACTTTATCTTATTTGAAATAATAATTTTGATTCTTATTTCCAGTATAACGTCACACAAGAAGATTTACTAACGTCAACGCTATCTTGCAGTATCTGGCATCACGATTCTCTAGGCAAAAATGTTTTTCTTGGGGAAATTGAAATTGGCCTAAAAAGTTACATAGCAAATGGTGGTTGTTTAGATAATGCGTCACCAAAATGGTATATTCTAACCGAAAAGGTAATTGTGAATGTCACCAATTAACATCTTGTTAGGTGCTATTAAGGGGCGTCCCATACCAGAATATTCTTTGATACCGATGTAAGATTCACTGACAGATTTTCCTCTTTCTTAAAATAGATTTTGAATAAATCAAATATTTTTGATGATTTTCAACGTTACCAACTATTTCTAGTTTAGGTTTAGTGGTTTATATATATTGTAACTTCCATTTGTATCAGCAGTCATTCTCTACATGTAAATAATCACTGTAATATGTAATCGCCTTCTTTCTATGTCAACCGTTGTAGAGTCAACTTCTAATAAATACATTGTCATACAAAACTCTGCAATGGCTTGCTTCTTTAGCATCTTCATATCCAAGGTACTCGGGTAGGCAAGACAACTTCTGCGTCAGTGATAAGTTCCAAATTTTAGAAGCAAGGGAACGATAGTTTATTCGTAAAAATTTAATGATGGTGTCATGAAACATGAGAATGAAGGAACAATAAAAGATGACATCATTTACAGATCTAACTTTGCGTTGAAGCTCAAAAGTTCAAGTTTCACGTAAGAGGAACACACATACACAAAGTCTTAGTTCTGATTATATTGTATTATCATTTGACCCTTGTGAAGATCTCACTTTAAGGCTAATCAGTTTCACCTTTAGACGGTGTATGTATTGATATATGTTGTTTTGATGTTGTATAAGTGTTTATATTTGATGCTGTGTATATTATGGCGTGTCTGAACGAGTCTGGTCTCTGTAACATATTGTCATAAAAGAGATGTTGTAAATGAGAGTTGAAAGAGTCGCACGAAGATAGTGATTGAAGAAGGAACTTGTTTAATTTGTATAAGAAGAAGCGTTCTCGTTTTCTGTCTCTCTCACAACGACCTTATGGAAATCTTACAAACCGCAACAAGACATATCTACAATATGCATCAATAGTATTTACAATGAGCATACACATTAAACAAGTTGAAAATGAATGAGTACAGGAACGCTGTTCCCGCGGGATATCGTCACTGTTCCTCGTTTCCTTTGGAAGTAGAACACTCATAAACAAAAGACACATTAAAGCTCGAGTAGACGAAGGGGTGGTATTCAAACCAATAGAGGGGGTCTTAATTGTGTTCGACTGATATCGGTATTTGTGTTATTATTTCTCTATAGAAAATTACGAAAGCTGAATTAACATTTGCTGGGGAATTATCTCTAAAATTGAATTTTGAATGTGCTTATGGAAGCAACAAAGGAAGCTTATGCGTACAATTGATCGAAGGAAGCAATTTGAAAGCGGTTGAATCTGATGGAACTTCTTCGCCATATTGCATATTGTAAGTAACATCCCATTAGTGATTTCTTAATTAAAAGATAATTAAATACTATTCAAAACATATGTAGATACAACATGGTTGATTGCAATTACATACAGACTACTTATATTGATGGCTATTGCAGGTGGAACTCAGTCTAGGAATCTAGAGTTGAAGAATTCCCTCTTTCATGAACCCTGATTTGATTTGATGTAATGATTCTACGAAGTGTCTATTTGACCGGCAGTCGCAGCCATTGTGGATTCAACTGCGCATGCGCAGACAGTCAATTACGTCATTCACTCGATCACGTGTTTCACTCGTCCCAGGGTTAGGGTTAGGGTTAGGGCCAGGTTGTTCCAAATTTTTAATTTATTTTCCTAATTTATATTCCAAAATGTTTGTAAGTTACTGTTCGCTCATGATAAGCATGCGTTGGTATCCATAATGGCTGCGACTGCTGGTCAAATAGTCACAGCGATGATTCTAACTAAATAGTATGAGCAGTAACTCAACTAAAAAGATGCTCAGCCAAACACTTGCTTGAACACTCTTGCACACAATAAGTTTTGAACAGCTCTTCCAAACATTAACCATATAGACGTTCCAACTGTGCCAATTCCCTTATTTGATGTGAAATAGCTTTTCCCACTGTGATCTACATTTTGTTAGCCACGTCTCTATTCTACAGATGTAAAGGAATAGCAGCGTACAAATTAATAGCTGACCCTAATAGAGGGGCAAGGGGTTCCATGCAATGACAATCAACAGTGTCTAAGTATAAGATTTGGGTTGTTTACAAATTTATATCCATTTATTAATTTTCAATGTATTTCATTTGCTTAGGTCTTTGTTACCTGATAACATTCGAAGGAAATCGTTAGCGTTCCCAAAATCGGTTTTTCCAATTTGGGATGAAGGTTTCAAATTTCCTAATTTGAGCTTGAAAGATCTGGAAACAAAAGTCTTGCAAATTATGGTTTATGATACTCATCAGAAAACGTTACTCGGATGTGTAAGACTGGGTTCTGGTGAAAATCTTCATGATTTTGACGATTCATTTGACGCAGAAATCGATGCATGGAAAACAATGCTAACTGATCCTAATAATGATAATAGTCTTCCATTTAATGTACCATTGAGATCATCAAGCGGATGCCTTAGAAGGTTTGTTTAATGTCAACCGTGTTATAATGGTCGCCTCTATACCTCGGCCACCTGCCTATAGTGGTCACTATAGCGATGTCTAAACTAGTAATTTCTATCGAAGCAACCCTGTTTATAAAGGCCATCTGAATGTAGTGGCCAATGTCTTTACTTCATATCATGGTAAGATGTATAAAAAATATCTTTTTGCCTGCGGTCAAATAATTTTCTTTCTTGTTAAAATCCTAGCTCCTTGGTTGAAAATATTTAACAACATATTTGATAATATTTAATGATTTACTAGTCTATTTAAAATCTCTATTGTTATATAATTTAATTTAAATTTGGAATATTGAAATAAAAATTGGGAAATATCTTAATGGCCATTGACAGTCATTTTTGATTAGTCATTTGCTGATAGCCATGGAAACCGTTTTGTTGCTCTCAGAGTTTAAAGTGAGATAATCAATATTCAAGTAAAGCTCTATTCACAGCTGATTTACATTTAACCAAACACTCTGGTACCAAACACATGATACTAGTAATATATTGATGATCAAAATGTAAGGAAAATATTTCATTTGTTGTTTCTGTTGAATAATAGAATATTATTACAGTACAGTATCATTATTACAGTATCACTGGTCCGTTACCATCGTCAATGGCGGCAGTGAAGGTGAAAGAAAAAAAAGAACCAAAATCATTTGAGAAATCGAGGGTAGGTTTGATTGGCTAATATAATCCATATAGTTTGATATAGTTTAGTATTATCTACCAGGCGATTCATTTCACAAGACATGGTCACGGATAAATGTTTTAAGTTTTAAGTACATCATAAAAGGTTTGGCAATGCATCGAATGCTGTCTGTGCAAATCCTCGCTGAATATCACACATTCTAGTCCTACAGTATTTAATTATTTTGGGCGAACAACATGCCTCTTCATTTAGGAACGGGTTTTATGTTATCACTTGCAGTGGCGTGTCTGATACAATTTATTCCTGTTGATGTTGCTAAGTCTGTTAATATCACAAACGAACCACTTGATATCACGAATTTTTCAGAATCAATTCATATCAAACTAATTAACTATTTTGCATGACCCTGGTTAATATCACAACCCGCTTATTACCACAATTTTTAGCCAAGGTAGATTTTTGGTAGGTAGAACTCATAACCCAAACTCATCTAACCACTATTTATAATGATTTATCATATCTTGTAGACTTCTTCGACAACAAGTGCAACTGGTATTACAAATAAACATCTTGGCGCTCTCAGTGCCGATCAATACTCACTGGTATGATAAAATCAGTTGACTTATTGATGTTTTAGATTACAGATGTTAATTTACATTATTGTTTAACTGAGTGTTTCATGGATTCAAAGGCCTCATCAGAGTTCAAAAGAAGCTTCTCATTATTTCCCATCAATTTATATTACATGGAAATCGCCACTGCAAAATAATTCATGAGTCTGTGAATAAATTTTGAATATTTCATAGTATAATAACATTGGATATATTGACAACAACAACGACAACATATACGTACAGTCTAAATGACATCATTTATCATTTGGACACAAAAAATAACGCATTTAGCGTAATAACGTAAATAACGTATTGTAATTCGCGTAATAGAAAATGTTGAAATAGCAATCAATACTCCAGAACGCAACAACAACAACTGTTACAACTGCATGACATTGTACATACTCCAGAACGCATGGTACAGTTACAACTGCATGACATTGTACATACTCCAGAACGCATCGTACAGTTACAACTGCATGACATTGTACATACTCCAGAACGCATGGTACAGTTACAACTGCATGACATTTGTACATACTCCAGAACGCATGGTACAGTTACAACTGCATGACATTTGTACATACTCCAGAACGCATGGTACAGTTACAACTGCATGACATTGTACATACTCCAGAACGCATGGTACAGTTACAACTGCATGACATTGTACATACTCCAGAACGCATGGTACAGTTACAACTGCATGACATTGTACATACTCCAGAACGCATGGTACAGTTACAACTGCATGACATTGTACATACTCCAGAACGCATGGTACAGTTACAACTGCATGCCATTTGTACATACTCCAGAACGCATGGTACAGTTACAACTGCATGACATTGTACATACTCCAGAACGCATGGTACAGTTACAACTGCATGACATTGTACATACTCCAGAACGCATGGTACAGTTACAACTGCATGACATTTGTACATACTCCAGAACGCATAGTACAGTTACAACTGCATGACATTTGTACATACAGAACGCATGGTACAGTTACAACTGCATGACATTGTACATACTCCAGAACGCATGGTACAGTTACAACTGCATGACATTGTACATACTCCAGAACGCATGGTACAGTTACAACTGCATGACATTGTACATACTCCAGAACGCATGGTACAGTTACAACTGCATGCCATTTGTACATACTCCAGAACGCATGGTACAGTTACAACTGCATGACATTGTACATACTCCAGAACGCATGGTACAGTTACAACTGCATGCCATTTGTACATACTCCAGAACGCATGGTACAGTTACAACTGCATGACATTGTACATACTCCAGAACGCATGGTACAGTTACAACTGCATGACATTGTACATACTCCAGAACGCATCGTACAGTTACAACTGCATGACATTGTACATACTCCAGAACGCATGGTACAGTTACAACTGCATGACATTGTACATACTCCAGAACGCATGGTACAGTTACAACTGCATGACATTGTACATACTCCAGAACGCATGGTACAGTTACAACTGCATGCCATTTGTACATACTCCAGAACGCATGGTACAGTTACAACTGCATGACATTGTACATACTCCAGAACGCATGGTACAGTTACAACTGCATGCCATTTGTACATACTCCAAAACGCATGGTACAGTTACAACTGCATGACATTGTACATACTCCAGAACGCATGGTACAGTTACAACTGCATGACATTGTACATACTCCAGAACGCATCGTACAGTTACAACTGCATGACATTGTACATACTCCAGAACGCATGGTACAGTTACAACTGCATGACATTTGTACATACTCCAGAACGCATGGTACAGTTACAACTGCATGACATTTGTACATACTCCAGAACGCATGGTACAGTTACAACTGCATGACATTGTACATACTCCAGAACGCATGGTACAGTTACAACTGCATGACATTTGTACATACTCCAGAACGCATGGTACAGTTACAACTGCATGACATTTGTACATACTCCAGAACGCATGGTACAGTTACAACTGCATGACATTGTACATACTCCAGAACGCATGGTACAGTTACAACTGAATGACATTGTACATACTCCAGAACGCATGGTACAGTTACAACTGCATGACATTGTACATACTCCAGAACGCATGGTACAGTTACAACTGCATGACATTGTACATACTCCAGAACGCATGGTACAGTTACAACTGCATGACATTGTACATACTCCAGAACGCATGGTACAGTTACAACTGCCTGACATTTGTACATACTCCAGAACGCATGGTACAGTTACAACTGCATGACATTTGTACATACTCCAGAACGCATGGTACAGTTACAACTGCATGACATTGTACATACTCCAGAACGCATGGTACAGTTACAACTGCATGACATTGTACATACTCCAGAACGCATCGTACAGTTACAACTGCATGACATTGTACATACTCCAGAACGCATGGTACAGTTACAACTGCATGACATTTGTACATACTCCAGAACGCATGGTACAGTTACAACTGCATGACATTTGTACATACTCCAGAACGCATGGTACTTACTAGAACGCATGGTACAGTTACAACTGCATGACATTGTACATACTCCAGAACGCATGGTACAGTTACAACTGCATGACATTTGTACATACTCCAGAACGCATGGTACAGTTACAACTGCATGCCATTTGTACATACTCCAGAACGCATGGTACAGTTACAACTGCATGACATTGTACATACTCCAGAACGCATGGTACAGTTACAACTGCATGACATTGTACATACTCCAGAACGCATGGTACAGTTACAACTGCATGACATTGTACATACTCCAGAATGCATGGTACAGTTACAACTGCATGACATTTGTACATACTCCAGAACGCATAGTACAGTTACAACTGCATGACATTTGTACATACAGAACGCATGGTACAGTTACAACTGCATGACATTGTACATACTCCAGAACGCATGGTACAGTTACAACTGCATGACATTGTACATACTCCAGAACGCATGGTACAGTTACAACTGCATGACATTGTACATACTCCAGAACGCATGGTACAGTTACAACTGCATGCCATTTGTACATACTCCAGAACGCATGGTACAGTTACAACTGCATGACATTGTACATACTCCAGAACGCATGGTACAGTTACAACTGCATGCCATTTGTACATACTCCAGAACGCATGGTACAGTTACAACTGCATGACATTGTACATACTCCAGAACGCATGGTACAGTTACAACTGCATGACATTGTACATACTCCAGAACGCATCGTACAGTTACAACTGCATGACATTGTATATACTCCAGAACGCATGGTACAGTTACAACTGCATGACATTTGTACATACTCCAGAACGCATGGTACAGTTACAACTGCATGACATTTGTACATACTCCAGAACGCATGGTACAGTTACAACTGCATGACATTGTACATACTCCAGAACGCATGGTACAGTTACAACTGCATGACATTGTACATACTCCAGAACGCATCGTACAGTTACAACTGCATGACATTGTACATACTCCAGAACGCATGGTACAGTTACAACTGCATGACATTTGTACATACTCCAGAACGCATGGTACAGTTACAACTGCATGACATTTGTACATACTCCAGAACGCATGGTACAGTTACAACTGCATGACATTGTACATACTCCAGAACGCATGGTACAGTTACAACTGCATGACATTTGTACATACTCCAGAACGCATGGTACAGTTACAACTGCATGACATTTGTACATACTCCAGAACGCATGGTACAGTTACAACTGCATGACATTGTACATACTCCAGAACGCATGGTACAGTTACAACTGCATGACATTGTACATACTCCAGAACGCATGGTACAGTTACAACTGCATGACATTGTACATACTCCAGAACGCATGGTACAGTTACAACTGCATGACATTGTACATACTCCAGAACGCATGGTACAGTTACAACTGCATGCCATTTGTACATACTCCAGAACGCATGGTACAGTTACAACTGCATGACATTGTACATACTCCAGAACGCATGGTACAGTTACAACTGCATGACATTGTACATACTCCAGAACGCATGGTACAGTTACAACTGCATGACATTTGTACATACTCCAGAACGCATAGTACAGTTACAACTGCATGACATTTGTACATACAGAACGCATGGTACAGTTACAACTGCATGACATTGTACATACTCCAGAACGCATGGTACAGTTACAACTGCATGACATTGTACATACTCCAGAACGCATGGTACAGTTACAACTGCATGACATTGTACATACTCCAGAACGCATGGTACAGTTACAACTGCATGCCATTTGTACATACTCCAGAACGCATGGTACAGTTACAACTGCATGACATTGTACATACTCCAGAACGCATGGTACAGTTACAACTGCATGCCTTTTGTACATACTCCAGAACGCATGGTACAGTTACAACTGCATGACATTGTACATACTCCAGAACGCATGGTACAGTTACAACTGCATGACATTGTACATACTCCAGAACGCATCGTACAGTTACAACTGCATGACATTGTACATACTCCAGAACGCATGGTACAGTTACAACTGCATGACATTTGTACATACTCCAGAACGCATGGTACAGTTACAACTGCATGACATTTGTACATACTCCAGAACGCATGGTACAGTTACAACTGCATGACATTGTACATACTCCAGAACGCATGGTACAGTTACAACTGCATGACATTGTACATACTCCAGAACGCATGGTACAGTTACAACTGCATGACATTGTACATACTCCAGAACGCATGGTACAGTTACAACTGCATGCCATTTGTACATACTCCAGAACGCATGGTACAGTTACAACTGCATGACATTGTACATACTCCAGAACGCATGGTACAGTTACAACTGCATGCCATTTGTACATACTCCAGAACGCATGGTACAGTTACAACTGCATGACATTGTACATACTCCAGAACGCATGGTACAGTTACAACTGCATGACATTGTACATACTCCAGAACGCATGGTACAGTTACAACTGCATGACATTGTACATACTCCAGAACGCATGGTACAGTTACAACTGCATGACATTTGTACATACTCCAGAACCCATGGTACAGTTACAACTGCATGACATTTGTACATACTCCAGAACGCATGGTACAGTTACAACTGCATGACATTGTACATACTCCAGAACGCATGGTACAGTTACAACTGCATGACATTGTACATACTCCAGAACGCATCGTACAGTTACAACTGCATGACATTGTACATACTCCAGAACGCATGGTACAGTTACAACTGCATGACATTTGTACATACTCCAGAACGCATGGTACAGTTACAACTGCATGACATTTGTACATACTCCAGAACGCATGGTACAGTTACAACTGCATGACATTGTACATACTCCAGAACGCATGGTACAGTTACAACTGCATGACATTTGTACATACTCCAGAACGCATGGTACAGTTACAACTGCATGACATTGTACATACTCCAGAACGCATGGTACAGTTACAACTGCATGACATTGTACATACTCCAGAACGCATGGTACAGTTACAACTGCATGACATTGTACATACTCCAGAACGCATGGTACAGTTACAACTGCATGACATTTGTACATACTCCAGAACGCATGGTACAGTTACAACTGCATGACATTGTACATACTCCAGAACGCATGGTACAGTTACAACTGCATGCCATTTGTACATACTCCAGAACGCATGGTACAGTTACAACTGCATGACTTTGTACATACTCCAGAACGCATGGTACAGTTACAACTGCATGACATTGTACATACTCCAGAACGCATGGTACAGTTACAACTGCATGACATTGTACATACTCCAGAACGCATGGTACAGTTACAACTGCATGACATTTGTACATACTCCAGAACGCATGGTACAGTTACAACTGCATGACATTTGTACATACTCCAGAACGCATGGTACAGTTACAACTGCATGACATTGTACATACTCCAGAACGCATGGTACAGTTACAACTGCATGACATTGTACATACTCCAGAACGCATCGTACAGTTACAACTGCATGACATTGTACATACTCCAGAACGCATGGTACAGTTACAACTGCATGACATTTGTACATACTCCAGAACGCATGGTACAGTTACAACTGCATGACATTTGTACATACTCCAGAACGCATGGTACAGTTACAACTGCATGACATTGTACATACTCCAGAACGCATGGTACAGTTACAACTGCATGACATTTGTACATACTCCAGAACGCATGGTACAGTTACAACTGCATGACATTTGTACATACTCCAGAACGCATGGTACAGTTACAACTGCATGACATTGTACATACTCCAGAACGCATGGTACAGTTACAACTGCATGACATTTTAAATACTCCAGAACGCATGGTACAGTTACAACTGCATGACATTGTACATACTCCAGAACGCATGGTACAGTTACAACTGCATGACATTGTACATACTCCAGAACGCATGGTACAGTTACAACTGCATGCCATTTGTACATACTCCAGAACGCATGGTACAGTTACAACTGCATGACATTGTACATACTCCAGAACGCATGGTACAGTTACAACTGCATGACATTGTACATACTCCAGAACGCATGGTACAGTTACAACTGCATGACATTTGTACATACTCCAGAACGCATGGTACAGTTACAACTGCATGACATTGTACATACTCCAGAACGCATGGTACAGTTACAACTGCATGACATTTGTACATACTCTAGAACGCATGGTACAGTTACAACTGCATGACATTTGTACATACTCCAGAACTCATGGTACAGTTACAACTGCATGACATTGTACATACTCCAGAACGCATGGTACAGTTACAACTGCATGACATTGTACATACTCCAGAACGCATGGTACAGTTACAACTGCATGACATTTGTACATACTCCAGAACGCATGGTACAGTTACAACTGCATGACATTTGTACATACTCCAGAACGCATGGTACAGTTACAACTGCATGACATTGTACATACTCCAGAACGCATGGTACAGTTACAACTGCATGACATTTGTACATACTCCAGAACGCATAGTACATTTACAACTGCATGACATTTGTACATACAGAACGCATGGTACAGTTACAACTGCATGACATTGTACATACTCCAGAACGCATGGTACAGTTACAACTCATGACATTGTACATACTCCAGAACGCATGGTACAGTTACAACTGCATGCCATTTGTACATACTCCAGAACGCATGGTACAGTTACAACTGCATGACATTGTACATACTCCAGAACGCATGGTACAGTTACAACTGCATGACATTGTACATACTCCAGAACGCATGGTACAGTTACAACTGCATGATATTTGTACATACTCCAGAACGCATAGTACAGTTACAACTGCATGACATTTGTACATACAGAACGCATGGTACAGTTACAACTGCATGACATTGTACATACTCCAGAACGCATGGTACAGTTACAACTGCATGACATTGTACATACTCCAGAACGCATGGTACAGTTACAACTGCATGACATTTGTACATACTCCAGAACGCATGGTACAGTTACAACTGCATGACATTTGTACATACTCCAGAACGCATAGTACAGTTACAACTGCATGACATTTGTACATACAGAACGCATGGTACAGTTACAACTGCATGACATTGTACATACTCCAGAACGCATGGTACAGTTACAACTCATGACATTGTACATACTCCAGAACGCATGGTACAGTTACAACTGCATGACATTTGTACATACTCTAGAACGCATGGTACAGTTACAACTGCATGACATTTGTACATACTCCAGAACGCATGGTACAGTTACAACTGCATGACATTGTACATACTCCAGAACGCATGGTACAGTTACAACTGCATGACATTGTACATACTCCAGAACGCATGGTACAGTTACAACTGCATGCCATTTGTACATACTCCAGAACGCATGGTACAGTTACAACTGCATGACATTGTACATACTCCAGAACGCATGGTACAGTTACAACTGCATGACATTGTACATACTCCAGAACGCATGGTACAGTTACAACTGCATGACATTTGTACATACTCCAGAACCCATGGTACAGTTACAACTGCATGACATTTGTACATACTCCAGAACGCATGGTACAGTTACAACTGCATGACATTGTACATACTCCAGAACGCATGGTACAGTTACAACTGCATGACATTGTACATACTCCAGAACGCATCGTACAGTTACAACTGCATGACATTGTACATACTCCAGAACGCATGGTACAGTTACAACTGCATGACATTTGTACATACTCCAGAACGCATGGTACAGTTACAACTGCATGACATTTGTACATACTCCAGAACGCATGGTACAGTTACAACTGCATGACATTGTACATACTCCAGAACGCATGGTACAGTTACAACTGCATGACATTTGTACATACTCCAGAACGCATGGTACAGTTACAACTGCATGACATTGTACATACTCCAGAACGCATGGTACAGTTACAACTGCATGACATTGTACATACTCCAGAACGCATGGTACAGTTACAACTGCATGACATTGTACATACTCCAGAACGCATGGTACAGTTACAACTGCATGCCATTTGTACATACTCCAGAACGCATGGTACAGTTACAACTGCATGACATTGTACATACTCCAGAACGCATGGTACAGTTACAACTGCATGCCATTTGTACATACTCCAGAACGCATGGTACAGTTACAACTGCATGACATTGTACATACTCCAGAACGCATGGTACAGTTACAACTGCATGACATTGTACATACTCCAGAACGCATGGTACAGTTACAACTGCATGACATTGTACATACTCCAGAACGCATGGTACAGTTACAACTGCATGACATTTGTACATACTCCAGAACGCATGGTACAGTTACAACTGCATGACATTTGTACATACTCCAGAACGCATGGTACAGTTACAACTGCATGACATTGTACATACTCCAGAACGCATGGTACAGTTACAACTGCATGACATTGTACATACTCCAGAACGCATCGTACAGTTACAACTGCATGACATTGTACATACTCCAGAACGCATGGTACAGTTACAACTGCATGACATTTGTACATACTCCAGAACGCATGGTACAGTTACAACTGCATGACATTTGTACATACTCCAGAACGCATGGTACAGTTACAACTGCATGACATTGTACATACTCCAGAACGCATGGTACAGTTACAACTGCATGACATTTGTACATACTCCAGAACGCATGGTACAGTTACAACTGCATGACATTTGTACATACTCCAGAACGCATGGTACAGTTACAACTGCATGACATTGTACATACTCCAGAACGCATGGTACAGTTACAACTGCATGACATTGTACATACTCCAGAACGCATGGTACAGTTACAACTGCATGACATTGTACATACTCCAGAACGCATGGTACAGTTACAACTGCATGACATTGTACATACTCCAGAACGCATGGTACAGTTACAACTGCATGCCATTTGTACATACTCCAGAACGCATGGTACAGTTACAACTGCATGACATTGTACATACTCCAGAACGCATGGTACAGTTACAACTGCATGACATTGTACATACTCCAGAACGCATGGTACAGTTACAACTGCATGACATTTGTACATACTCCAGAACGCATGGTACAGTTACAACTGCATGACATTGTACATACTCCAGAACGCATGGTACAGTTACAACTGCATGACATTTGTACATACTCTAGAACGCATGGTACAGTTACAACTGCATGACATTTGTACATACTCCAGAACTCATGGTACAGTTACAACTGCATGACATTGTACATACTCCAGAACGCATGGTACAGTTACAACTGCATGACATTGTACATACTCCAGAACGCATGGTACAGTTACAACTGCATGACATTTGTACATACTCCAGAACGCATGGTACAGTTACAACTGCATGACATTTGTACATACTCCAGAACGCATGGTACAGTTACAACTGCATGACATTGTACATACTCCAGAACGCATGGTACAGTTACAACTGCATGACATTTGTACATACTCCAGAACGCATAGTACATTTACAACTGCATGACATTTGTACATACAGAACGCATGGTACAGTTACAACTGCATGACATTGTACATACTCCAGAACGCATGGTACAGTTACAACTCATGACATTGTACATACTCCAGAACGCATGGTACAGTTACAACTGCATGCCATTTGTACATACTCCAGAACGCATGGTACAGTTACAACTGCATGACATTGTACATACTCCAGAACGCATGGTACAGTTACAACTGCATGACATTGTACATACTCCAGAACGCATGGTACAGTTACAACTGCATGATATTTGTACATACTCCAGAACGCATAGTACAGTTACAACTGCATGACATTTGTACATACAGAACGCATGGTACAGTTACAACTGCATGACATTGTACATACTCCAGAACGCATGGTACAGTTACAACTGCATGACATTGTACATACTCCAGAACGCATGGTACAGTTACAACTGCATGACATTTGTACATACTCCAGAACGCATGGTACAGTTACAACTGCATGACATTTGTACATACTCCAGAACGCATAGTACAGTTACAACTGCATGACATTTGTACACACAGAACGCATGGTACAGTTACAACTGCATGACATTGTACATACTCCAGAACGCATGGTACAGTTACAACTCATGACATTGTACATACTCCAGAACGCATGGTACAGTTACAACTGCATGACATTTGTACATACTCTAGAACGCATGGTACAGTTACAACTGCATGACATTTGTACATACTCCAGAACGCATGGTACAGTTACAACTGCATGACATTGTACATACTCCAGAACGCATGGTACAGTTACAACTGCATGACATTGTACATACTCCAGAACGCATGGTACAGTTACAACTGCATGCCATTTGTACATACTCCAGAACGCATGGTACAGTTACAACTGCATGACATTGTACATACTCCAGAACGCATGGTACAGTTACAACTGCATGACATTGTACATACTCCAGAACGCATGGTACAGTTACAACTGCATGACATTTGTACATACTCCAGAACGCATGGTACAGTTACAACTGCATGACATTGTACATACTCCAGAACGCATGGTACAGTTACAACTGCATGACATTTGTACATACTCTAGAACGCATGGTACAGTTACAACTGCATGACATTTGTACATACTCCAGAACTCATGGTACAGTTACAACTGCATGACATTGTACATACTCCAGAACGCATGGTACAGTTACAACTGCATGACATTGTACATACTCCAGAACGCATGGTACAGTTACAACTGCATGACATTTGTACATACTCCAGAACGCATGGTACAGTTACAACTGCATGACATTTGTACATACTCCAGAACGCATGGTACAGTTACAACTGCATGACATTGTACATACTCCAGAACGCATGGTACAGTTACAACTGCATGACATTTGTACATACTCCAGAACGCATAGTACATTTACAACTGCATGACATTTGTACATACAGAACGCATGGTACAGTTACAACTGCATGACATTGTACATACTCCAGAACGCATGGTACAGTTACAACTCATGACATTGTACATACTCCAGAACGCATGGTACAGTTACAACTGCATGCCATTTGTACATACTCCAGAACGCATGGTACAGTTACAACTGCATGACATTGTACATACTCCAGAACGCATGGTACAGTTACAACTGCATGACATTGTACATACTCCAGAACGCATGGTACAGTTACAACTGCATGACATTTGTACATACTCCAGAACGCATAGTACAGTTACAACTGCATGACATTTGTACATACAGAACGCATGGTACAGTTACAACTGCATGACATTGTACATACTCCAGAACGCATGGTACAGTTACAACTGCATGACATTTGTACATACTCCAGAACGCATGGTACAGTTACAACTGCATGACATTGTACATACTCCAGAACGCATGGTACAGTTACAACTGCATGACATTTGTACATACTCCAGAACGCATAGTACATTTACAACTGCATGACATTTGTACATACAGAACGCATGGTACAGTTACAACTGCATGACATTGTACATACTCCAGAACGCATGGTACAGTTACAACTCATGACATTGTACATACTCCAGAACGCATGGTACAGTTACAACTGCATGACATTTGTACATACTCCAGAACGCATAGTACAGTTACAACTGCATGACATTTGTACATACAGAACGCATGGTACAGTTACAACTGCATGACATTGTACATACTCCAGAACGCATGGTACAGTTACAACTGCATGACATTTGTACATACTCCAGAACGCATGGTACAGTTACAACTGCATGACATTTGTACATACTCCAGAACGCATAGTACAGTTACAACTGCATGACATTTGTACATACAGAACGCATGGTACAGTTACAACTGCATGACATTGTACATACTCCAGAACGCATGGTACAGTTACAACTCATGACATTGTACATACTCCAGAACGCATGGTACAGTTACAACTGCATGACATTTGTACATACTCTAGAACGCATGGTACAGTTACAACTGCATGACATTTGTACATACTCCAGAACGCATGGTACAGTTACAACTGCATGACATTGTACATACTCCAGAACGCATGGTACAGTTACAACTGCATGACATTTGTACATACTCTAGAACGCATGGTATAGTTACAACTGCATGACATTTGTACATACTCCAGAACGCATGGTACAGTTACAACTGCATGACATTGTACATACTCCAGAACGCATGGTACAGTTACAACTGCATGACATTGTACATACTCCAGAACGCATGGTACAGTTACAACTGCATGACATTTGTACATACTCCAGAACGCATGGTACAGTTACAACTGCATGACATTTGTACATACTCCAGAACGCATGGTACAGTTACAACTGCATGACATTGTACATACTCCAGAACGCATGGTACAGTTACAACTGCATGACATTTGTACATACTCCAGAACGCATAGTACATTTACAACTGCATGACATTTGTACATACAGAACGCATGGTACAGTTACAACTGCATGACATTGTACATACTCCAGAACGCATGGTACAGTTACAACTCATGACATTGTACATACTCCAGAACGCATGGTACAGTTACAACTGCATGACATTTGTACATACTCTAGAACGCATGGTACAGTTACAACTGCATGACATTTGTACATACTCCAGAACGCATGGTACAGTTACAACTGCATGACATTGTACATACTCCAGAACGCATGGTACAGTTACAACTGCATGACATTTGTACATACTCTAGAACGCATGGTACAGTTACAACTGCATGACATTTGTACATACTCCAGAACGCGCATGGTACAGTTACAACTGCATGACATTGTACATACTCCAGAACGCATGGTACAGTTACAACTGCATGACATTGTACATACTCCAGAGCGCATGGTACAGTTACAACTGCATGACATTTGTACATACTCCAGAACGCATGGTACAGTTACAACTGCATGACATTTGTACATACTCCAGAAAGCATGGTACAGTTGCAACTGCATGACATTGTACATACTCCAGAACGCATGGTACAGTTACAACTGCATGACATTGTACATACTCCAGAACGCATGGTACAGTTACAACTGCATGACATTTGTACATACTCCAGAACGCATGGTACAGTTACAACTGCATGACATTTGTACATACTCCAGAACGCATGGTACAGTTACAACTGCATGACATTGTACATACTCCAGAACGCATGGTACAGTTACAACTGCATGACATTTGTACATACTCTAGAACGCATGGTACAGTTACAACTGCATGACATTTGTACATACTCCAGAACGCATGGTACAGTTACAACTGCATGACATTTGTACATACTCCAGAACGCATGGTGTGACCACTATAGGCAAATAGCTGTTATAACAGGTTTGACTGTACTTTTTATTTCATGTTTAGAAAAGTTATGGTAGTTTAACCAGCGTCTACAGTTCATCTGGTGGACATCACAATAATTTTCCTATCACGGGTGAAATTTTATTTGGAATAAGATACGATAACATTGCTGGTATATTTGAACTTCATTTGAAAAAGGCAAAAGATATTGCAGCTGCCAACCCAAAGACAAATTCATCTGACCCGTAAGTTTGTTTATTTATGCGGGATGTTTGTTTATATAAAAACTTCAACTATCGTAGATAGCTGTTATCAATTTGTGACTTGTATCTTCAATTAAAATACAACACAATAAATAAATAATAATCCCCTTTGGAGTTCATTGTCAGTTTTATATCCCTCATTGTTGATACCTACCAGTCCCCAGAGAAAAAACGCACGGTAGTTCTCTTTACTTTGCACGCATCGATTTACTTTGTCTATCCCACTTTAGATTAATGAAGATGGTAGATTCCAAACAGAGGCTCATTAAAGCGGACATTAAAGTACACACAACACCAACAGATATTAATGCAAATTCTGATTGCTGATTTCAAATGTAGAAAATTGGTGGAATTGAGTTTCTAATTTGGACACGTTAAAGGCAGAGATATTTAATTTATAACAACAAATCTGCTATTTTCGATCATTTCCGTTTCAGAATATTGACTATATAGGATCTAAATTTATTGTGGAGCCATTTTATCCGGTCAATATGCGTTCAGATAATAACATATATGTTTGTGTAATCAGAATAGTTGAACTTTACCTGTCTGCAGTGACCAATTCATCTATGCGGCTGTTATAGTTTCATTGTGGAATAGTATTAGTCAGGATGCTCAAAGTGTTAAAACGAGGGATTGCATGGGAACCTGTTGTTGATGCTTTCAAATTGTGTTGTATAGATATGTGAAAGCTTATTTATTACCTGATAAATCAAAGAAAAGCAAGAAAAAATCACTGGTTAAAAAGAAAAGTTTAAATCCGGAATGGAATGAACTTATCAAGGTTAGAAAAACTTTGTTATGGCTACAGCCAATAAAGACGTACGGTTTGCATTGACATGACTATTATAGACATTAGAGACATTTGCTAGAGTGACCTCTATGTACAGATGGCCGCTTTATATTGGTGACTAAAGGTGTGAAAATGCAGTCTGATCTAAACCGGATTGAGTTTCAACTTTTGGATGGGATCATATGGCCTGATTAAATTGGATTTTGAGAATATTTTCAAGTCTATTTTATCGAATTTAGGATGAAAATTTTCAGATCAAATTGGATACGTTTTTCTAATTCAAATCAGTTTCGTATTTCAGATAGTTTGTACCTGTGGACAATATTTGGGAAAGCAATTTACGCCGTTTGCGTTATTTATTTTCAATTCCATTTGTTTTGTTAATTTCAGTACAAAATCAAGCACAGTGAAATCATAAACCGAACTCTTCATATAACGATCTGGAATAGCGAACGTTTTGGTCACAATGATTTCTTAGGTGAAGTACAAGTCAAACTATCTGACTATATTGACAGTGGAAAAGATTTAAATGTTCCTGAACCTATCTGGTATACATTACAAGAAATGGTAAGTTAACTAAACGGGTAATATTGTGTTGTCTTGATAAATATTAATAAACTGTTTTCTTCCTTCTGGAATCCTAAAACATTCTCAATATTTTCTGCTGGATTTTTCGCTAGGGTTGAATAAATCACAAAATCATTTGCTTTAACAGTTCAAAATGTAGGATCTCAGGCAGGGTCCGAGAGAAGGCTTTTCCTGCCAGGATCGTAGTTTAATGTACCAAAGGAAGCGATAATTATTAAATCTTCATTAAAACAATATCAAAGACATCCACTGCGGCGGTAACTTTTACTGCAAACCGCCCTCGAAATATAAATGCCAAGTTGTCATGGCATTTCCAATTCAAAGTTTTAAAATTGAGAACAGTAAAGTAAAATCCAATTTAAACCAAAATATTGGAATCAGAATCTAGCTTTGAATCGGATGAGTTTTTCAAAGTCAGAATGTCTATAGAATTCCTACTGAACGTCACAATTTTGTTCAATTTAACTCAGACTTCCAAGAACCCAATTTTTCTCGTTCAATGATCCCAGGATCCCCAATTCTGTCCCCCTGAACAGGGCTTGATAATGGGGGATTCCGGAACTGAGAGTGGATGATGCGGATGAATCCAGAAGGATGCGGAGAAATAGTGGATTTCAAGTTTTATATGCAGAAGAAAAACAATTTGCTTTCTTTTCTGTGAAAATGAAAAGATGCAATTTATATCATATCTTATGGACAGTAAAGGGACAGTAACCCTTGAAATAAAAGCGATGCAAACCATCTACACCACCGCTGTTCAAATATTGGTGATCATCTAACGAGTTTATCAGTCAATGAATCTGTTTCAGATTGTTTTAAAATAGTAAGAAAATGTAAATCAAAAAGAGATTGTTTAGTGTATGAGATGCTATACATAAAAGAAATCAAACCCTGTCTGAATACACAACTAGTTAGTTTAATTACCCTGACTAGTTAATTACAGCTAGTTAGACTCAATTAGTTTCTTAATGTTTTAAATAATTTATATCTATATTTATTACTATTACTATATATATATTTGTAAAAATTTGTTATTTTTAACTCGAAAATGGAAGAAGTTGGATCTAGGCAAAACGTTGTTCAAAATCATAATAAAATTTCTAATTTGTTGACTTTTTCATTGAAAGTAATAAGTAATAAGTAACAAGGATTTCCTGGTTAAATATTAATTTTAGGCCGAAGCTTTATATAGCCTTTATAGCGTTAAAATATACTCAGTTACTCAATCAATGTATCATCTTGCTTATTTCCTCCCGCGTAAATCTGATTTCCATTTTTCACCCTCACCAGATGGGAAGATGAATCAAGTTTGATGTTACATTTGACGTTTTGTTATTTCTTTTATCCTTGTTAGGCCCCAGTTAGTGTTTCTGCAACTGGGAAGAACGGCGTTGTGACAGTTGGTTTAAAATACGTATCAACTGGTGATGAATGGGGTAAACTGATTGTTGATGTGAAGAAGGCTGACGATCTTTGTTGCGAAGAAGAAGATTCTATCCCTAGTGCTTTCGTAAAATGGTAAATATGAATATTAATATTCATTGTTATTATTTTATATTATTTGTGTTCATTTGTTGGATAGTAAACATGTGTGCGTTTGATTCACATCCGCTTTTCATTTTCTATTTGCCATTGTTGTCATTTTTTTCATTGCCATAGAAATAACCCGAAATATTGATTAACACTGATTATTAGGTCTAATCGACCTATGTAAGATTGAATGTCTTCTTCGTCATATCTTATCTTCTTTGTTGCAGTTATCTACTTCCTGATAAATCCCGAAAAGCCAAACGAAAAACAAGCATTAAGAAAAAATCATCACCGATGTGGAATGATAAATTAGAATTTGATAATGTTTCCTTGGAAGATTTAAGATATCGCGTATTAGAATTAACGGTATGGGATCATGATGTCCGTGGACATAATTTCCTTGGTGGTTGCCGTCTTGGTCTGCAGCAAGGTGATGAGTTATGGCATGATTGCGACGGTGCTGAAATTCGTGTTTGGGATGCTATGCTTGATCATCCAAGTATATGGTCGGAATTCGATGTACCGTTACGTGGCACAATGAAGAGCAACAGAGAGTAGGTGTTGTACTAAAATATTTTAAATAAAACAATTTTCTTCACAGGATTTCTTCACAGGGATGGCTGGTTGATTGATTACTATATTTTGAAGTGGTTGTGAGTTTTATTGATTGGTGCCAACCAACAATACCCCATTTAGGGAAAGTACCCAACACCCTGTTGTGTGCCTTTCTTATAGTGTAACATTGTCTAGCGAGAGCCCTTAGTGTAGGCAGGCATGAGAGAGTTTCCTCGTTTTCTACAAGCTGCTAAACAAATAAAATTTACCCTAAAACACTGTTTTTCTATTCTCCTAGCAGTTTTTAAAAGATGTTTTTCTCTCTTCTGGCTGATCTTTACTCTGATGTCTGTGTGTTGGTCAGGACCTCGGAATCATCTTGGGCTCAATCCCTTGCAGAATTGGTTGCTGTCAGGAAGGGAATCGGCCATAAAACTCGCATGCGCTCCACAAATGTACTAACTAACCAATCCGGCTCCTGTTGTTTGTGGTAAATCCAACAACAAAATAGTCTATATCTTGGTTTGCTCTGTTTTATTTTAGAGAACAACGACTGAAGGGTTCGATAACAGATATGTCAGTAATGGATTCTGAGGCTTTGATCTTAGGATCAGGTTCTGTTCCTAACCTTGTACCAGGGGTGAGTAAAATACAAGATAGCCATCACAAAAATATACACAAAACAATTTTTGCACATTGAAAGTTAATTAATCAAATTGTATTATTTCATTTTCATTAGGAAGCATACATCAAGGTTGGTTTAAATTTCTTGTCTGGCGAATCAGTTTCTGCAGAAAGCAAGAAAAAACCAAAGGGTTTGCTGCAAGTCCATCTTGAAAGAGGCAAATACCTCAAGAGTTTAGCAAGCGGAGATTTTCCAGACTTGTATTGTAAATGGTGAGTTAAATCAATTTTTGCGTAAAATTTTATGTAATGGTCATGTGATGTGACAGAGCTTCTCGGTTTGGGAATGAGTGACAGATTTAGTTTTGTATGTACTGTATCATTTTATCCGCGTATAATATTTAATCGCTGATTGACATTCTTTTGTTAAGAACTCTGCTCTTTGCTTTTTTTGTCTGACATGAATTCATTCACATACTAATTGTGTTGTTCTACTACTATTGTATCTTTACCTTACTGGATTGCCCCCTCCTCTATTACAATTATACGGTTACAAATGCTCAAGTTGATTGGAAGCAAACGGTTATTGTCAATCCTTTGCCCTAAAATGGTATCAATAAGTGTAACCCGCTGAAGTGCAAGTCAAGATTGTCAACGGTTTTCATTGCATCTATCTGAAATTGCTTAACAGTGATTTTAACATAAAATAGTTTATAGGGTTTTAAATCCAGATTGCCGAGAAGCGCAAATTTCATTTATCAGACTTGCACATAGGCAAACTGGCTACACTGACATAGTAACTGCTTGATGTTCTAATATCATTGTTGTAGATTGTAATTGATTTTGTTTAACATTGTTTTAAAATTTAAAAAATATTTCTCTGTAAGATATTTGTTTCTGCTGTCTTTTGTCGTTTTGTCCGCATTTTTCAGTTTTATTAAGAGAACTTCAAAATATTAGTGTTAATAATGATCAATTATTATTTGGTGATTAACTGATTATCAATTTTCCACAATCGTTGAAACACTAAATCTAACAACTATATTCTCTGATCTCATTTTTTTATTAATCCGTGAAACCTGTATATAAAGCCATCATCATCATCATCATCATCATTTATTCAGAAAACCTTTAAGTTCAGTGTTGCTAGAATTACTTGAAAAGTAATTAATTAGATTACAAATTACTTTTACCAAAAATTCAAAAATTACATTACTAATTACTTTTCCGAAAAAAGTAATTAATTACAAGTTACTAATTACTTCGCCGAAAAAGTAATTAATTACTAATTACTTTGTTACTTTTGGAATATCAAAACATTTATGTCTGTGAAGATTCAAAATTATATGTATTTTAGGCTAGAACAGGGAGCGTTTACTATAATATGTTTACTGTCTGTAGCTGAACCATAGTCAAACATGTAAAAAAGAAATTATACAATAAATAAACTTTTTCCGAATAGTTTGGTCAAATTAATGTGATTAATCTCAGTGTCAATTTTTGTGTTTGAACATGATTTTTTCTAGCGAAAAATTGTTGCAAAGATTATGTTTTTCATCAATCAAATATCATATTATTCATTCATATTAGTCAAAAAAATTTGCATGTTTTTCTCATCAAGTCCAAATGTGTTGACATTTTCATCTTTGAACAGTAGAAGTGTCAAATGGCGTGACGAATAAATTCTATGTAAACAATGGAATAGTTTATTTCAAAAATCTTGCCGCTGCTATTAATATAATTTCAAAATCAAAACATTTAGAAAACAATAACCAACTTCACACAAACAACAATATTTTCTAATCATTTGGGATTTCACAATAATTATGCACTGAAAAATATTTATACCTACTTCATAATAACAAAACAATGAAATAAATCGGGAATAAATTATTTCGTAAAGTAATCGGGAAGTAACGTCAATCACTTTATGGCTGAAAATATTCGTTACTTGAAAAAGTAATTAATTACTTACTTATTACCTTCCTCAAAAAAGTAATTAATTACCCTTATACTTCAAAAGTAACGAGTACCAAGTAACATGTTACTTTTGTAACGAGTACTCACAACACTGTTTAAGTTTACATCGAACTTTTTTTCAAAGGACTGATTAGGCTACATTACAACATACATATATAAAAGCAGGAAACAAAACATTAACAAAGATAAGCGGTAAATTTTAGTATTTACAAAAATAAAAAATAGAGAGTTAAATAAAGTTATATCATTTCATCATATGGTTCTTGAGGAGACATTTAAAACCGGTCCTTTTTGAGACTTCCTTCATTGCAGACGGCAGATCATTCCATTTGTGAGTACCATTGTATTGATATGAATGGCGATGGCTTCGACTTGATGTAGATGTTAGGTATCATTATGGGAATGGGATCGGGTACTGGTGGTATTTGGAGAGCAGAGGAGGAGCGAGGTTAAACTTGAGCGAGATTTGATTCAATATAAAACCCAGGCATGAGAGAGTTCCTCCATTCAGCCAATCTCCTCCTTCTCTGTCATCTCCAGAACAAAATAAAACATTGATTTAGCTATTGTTTTAAAGAGGTTTTCAAAGGTTTCCCTTTCTGCTCTCATGCCTGAATACTATATTTAGACATACCCAAGGTGACCACTGTATACAGGTGGTCGCTATACAGAGGTGTTGGTTTGACTTTCATTTATCATTTGTTATTTCACTTTAGTATCCTTCATCATAATAAAAAATCAGTCAAGCAACAAACAAAAGTATTCCGCAAAAGTGGGACTCCAGAGTGGGACGAAAAAGTATCATTTAATTCTGTTGCACCGGATACACTGGCTGGACGTGTTTTAGAAATCAAAGTTGTTGATGATAACGGAGGTCGTGGTAAAGAATTGATTGGCTCAGTTCATTTAGGATTGGGTGAAAGCAACGAACTATATGACGATTGTACCGGCCGTGAAGTTGCTTTATGGAATGAAATGCTACAAAATAATAACGAATGGGCAAGGATGATGATCTCTGTTCGAGTTCCATTGTCTACCATCAGGTGAGATTTTATTTAACTTTCCTAAAACCAATCTGTTAATTCCAATACTGTACTATAAAATTGAAGCCTGATTCGATATAAATAGTTTGAAATGCTAATCCGATCCTATGCGTTTTAAAAAATTCAAAGAATTGTATGAAAAGGCCACTGATTTATCGTGATACAATTCAATTTAAGTGTGATTATTTCTTGCAAACAATTTTCTCGAAGTGATTAAAACATTTTATAATGATTTTTCCCAAATGTTTGATGTGAAGTGCTAATGTTTTTTGACTTTTCAAAGTTGTTAATATCAATAAATAAGATATGTATGACGTCCTGGTTTAAACGCTGCATTTCAGGATTTCAACAACTAGCAATTCTATTGGCAATATGATCAATGTTATTGAATATCAGGTTTATCAAACAGCACTACTAATCTCTACCATCCAAAATGTATGATTTCATTATCATTCAGCACAAAGCTAGAAGCAGATAGAAGGCTTTTACTATCAGCGAAACACAAAGTCTGTAGTGAATGTTTGATCATAATTTATAGAAATGTCTTTGGCGGTACTTTAAGTAAAATGATAGTAGTGGCTTATTAATTAGGGTATACCAACACAGAACACACATGTGACTAAGTAAATCATTAAGCATGTCATCATGTTTTTGAAAACTATACTGCCATCAGTCTCCTTCATCGAGGATGGCACTGCATGCCATTTGTGAGCACCAGCTCTATAGAAGACCTAGCATGGTCATTGGTCAGTCACACAGTCAACAGCTTACCTCCAGCTCTAAGCTGCTTACAGACAAGCCCTTAATAGCCTTACATATTTGTAATAAATGTAAAGAAATTACATTCTTGCTTAGTTAGGATGCTTGTTAAAAGTAGAAAGAGGTTGATTGCAGCGTTCAGATCTGCCTCAAGCTCTGTTCACATTTCATACACTTATAAACTATGCAAACAATGTTAATGTTTCAGTTGTTTACAATTGATAAGTAATAAATCACCTCGTAAACACAACAGCTTGCTTATTTGGGGACAGGAACACATTTAGAGACATTTGAATTTAACAATATGCGTGCAGCGATGAAGAATAAAACCCCAGCCTCTGCAACTAAAGTCAGACTAAACTAACAATGCTAGCATGCCATTGCTTTGTGATTGAGTCTACTTTACAAACAAATACTTTGGAAAACGTTTTCTGTTATTGCGTCCAAGTTCGCAGTTATATGATGTGTGCACATTTCTGAATAATCATTCTG
Source organism: Haliclystus octoradiatus (assembly GCA_916610825.1). Lineage (NCBI taxonomy): Eukaryota > Metazoa > Cnidaria > Staurozoa > Stauromedusae > Haliclystidae > Haliclystus > Haliclystus octoradiatus. The sequence goes on from OU744451.1 coordinate 152,107, forward strand.
GCATATCTATTTGACAAATTTTAAAAACAACATTTTCAATTTCTACATTTATAATTTTTATATTTTTTGTTTATTGTTAAGCCAAGAGGAAGAATTCAATGCTGAGAGACAACGCAGTGCTTCTGAAGCAAATGAAGTAGAAAATGTTGACAACAGTGGCCGTGAATCACCACGCACGCTAGCATTACGTGCTATGGGTGAACATGCCACAGAAGTACTTGATATTATGGACCAAAGTTCAACGTCGACTGGCCCACAATTAATTGCTCATTATCACAATGATCCTGAAGATATCCATGCTTCACTTGGGACAATCCAAGAAGAACCAGACTTAGAAAGAAGCGGGTCCATGTCAAGTCCAGCTGTGTCCCAGGGCTCACTTCCATCAGCTTTGAGTAGTCCAGTGAAGACCGAAGAAACTGTACGCCCACGTCCACCTTCTATTACTATTACACCCGTAAGTAATATTAATCTAATTACAATGAAACCTGGAATTAACAGCCAGTTATCATACATGAGAATTCTCAGACTATTAGTGGATTTCAGACTATTTCCTCACTTGTGAACTCTACTGATTGCCTTTTCCTCATTGAAATTCATTACAAATATCTAGATATCCTAGATTTCAGACTATTTTTGAAATTTGAATTCCCATTTCTGACTAATAATATTTACATAGATTGGCCAGCATAGAGAGATGACATTTTAAAGATATGGTCGATTCGATGTATTAGTTTTTTAATTACTGTACATTTATTTATAATTTAATGTATCAAAATCATCCCCAGACTTAATGTATTGCAAGACCGCTGAGTTTGGTAGCTCTAAGGGTAGATTATTAGTACGCTAAATATTTGAATTCTTACAGAGTCAACTCAATGCAGTTTTGATTGAAAAAGTTAGTGAAACAAAAAAGTAGTTAAATGAACTCATCCCTGAAGAATAAAGGGATTCGCTGTTATTTAGTGTCAAGCCTCAAGGGTCCTTGTGTTACCCCCTGTCCTACTCCTTACCAAGCAGTACATGTGGTTTAATATAAGGAGATCAACATCTCCATTGTACGTATTTTATTGATTCTCAAATTAGGAATCACAAAGTACTACTCCAACTGTCCGTCCTGGAGACCCACCCTTCCCTGCCGCAAATAAAACATCTTGGGAAGAAGAAGAAGATACTATCTCTCTCAAAAGCAAGTCATCAAAAATATCAAAAACGAAAATGTTTGTAAGTACTGCGGTGTAATGATATGTTGTGTCACGTTATGATATGTTATTGATGATATCAAGATATTACAATAGAACCAAGATAGTCTAACTCAGATTTGTGTTTTAAAGAGTTTTAAACAGGCCATTATACCATCTTAACTTGTGAAAATCAACCAAATAAAATGTATTTAACATCCTTCAGATTATCAAACAAACAAACTTCGTTTCTTATGAAAAGTAAAACGGTTGAATTCATGAAACCCGGTTTTGTTTGATTGATAATCTGACCCCCAGAAATTTTTTCGCATCAAAACCAAATGATCTTAAAATAGCATTCGAGGTCAATTCTCAGTAATTCTGCCGTGACAGAAACGATCAAAATGTTTGGAAATGATCCATATTGATTCAACAAAGATGGATTTTTGAGGATTTTATTGATGTCGGACAAAGATGCTGTTTTAAATTTGAATTATTCAATACTTGGGGATGTTAAATACATTTTATTTGGTTGATTTTCACAAAGGTTAGATGGTATAATGGCCTGTTTAAAACTCTTTAAAACACAAATCTAAGTTGAACTATCTTGGTTCTATTGTAATATCTTGATTATATCCAACCCACATAATCCAACAAGAAGTTCCACTGGGTGATTTATGCAATACTTTATAATCACTCAGTTCGTAGTGATTGCTATGGCAACCATGATGTGTTTGACTATGTGTTTTCATTGTAAAATGAGGGACCCAAATAATTTTAGGTTCTACCTCCGTTGCACAGTAAGTAGAGCGTTATTGTGGTATGGTTTGTTATCCCAATAAAAATTGATTTTGAAAATATCTGAAATATAGTCAACTGAGATATTCAATAAATTTAATACTTTTAAATTTACTTCAGGGTTCAACAGACAGTCTTGCAAGTCAAACGAGTGAATCTCTAGCAATCTACGGTCGCGTTGTGGTAACAGGTAGTGTTCAATTTGCGATGCGTTATGATTTCAATGCATCTGAATTCGAAGTACATGCTTACTCTGCGAGAGACATTGCTGTAGCAGACATCAAGAGAATGACATCTGATTCGTAAGTATACTTTACTTGGTTAATATGAAGGAAACGACCGACTGATGAAACAACTGATGTTCAAATCTGTACTACAATACAATTAGATAGCTTAGCATTCATAGTTCACTTTGAGGTTCTTTCATTTTACAATTATTATGCAATATGCCAGTCTTCTTGACTCAACTATAGCTGGCCACAACTATCAGTCTTGTTATATTGTCTCTTTGTAGGTATTTTAAAGTTGCCCTATTTCCAGATCAAGGAAGGAAGTACGGTAAAAAGAAAACAAAAGTTGTAAAAGGAACAACGAACCCAGAATGGGACGAGATCATGAAAGTAAGTTGAAGTATAATTTTTATGTGAATGTTACAATGATCAGATATTTAAAAAATGTTTTACAGTTATCAATTGTCAGATATATTACTATAACAGCAGATGTTTCCTTAATCTGTTCAGGTACATTTGGTCTATTACTTTTTATAGTGTAATATATTTAATATAATACTATTGATGACACGTTTGATGGACACAGAGATTTCAAAAATGTAATTTTCCCAATTCAATCTTCACAGCAGGTTGCTATGATTGTTAAAAGGGGCTTATTCCCTTTTTCGTTCTTTTTTGATTGATTTATTCTCTGTTTTATTATTTTTAGATGAAAATTAAATTTAGGGAATTATCGGTCAAAACCTTAGTTGCTTCTGTGTGGAATTATGATCGATTTGGTAGAAATGAATTTTTAGGCGAGACCAGGATTTTACTGGATGATATTGTTAAAGAAAATGGTCTTACTTCACCAATAGTGAGATGGTATACATTAGATGAAAAGGTAAACATCAAATCTATAAACCAAAACCTGTTTCAGTGACCACTGGATTGGCTTACCTGTATTGAAAGGCCATCTGCGTTTCATAAAAACTGCTTCTGAAAAACGTTGTTGATATTAAGCTGGTTGTGATATTAACCCCAGTGATATAAGTTTGTTATTAACAGGGTTCAGGGTTACACTTGTACCCCTTGTTGGGTTTGTCAGTACATTTTGAAGTTTGACTCTATAAATCTCATAGTAAGGCCCTAGTGTAGGGGTTGTGGCATTAGGCACCCGTCCCGCAGGGTCTTGCTTTTAATGCTTGTCAGCATCAACTATTAATTAGCGACGGCAAGGGCATCTAGACATTAAACTCACACACAGCCACCATCACATTTGTGACAAAGGTACTACCCTACCCGGTTTGCAGTGAAATGATTAATCAAAATAGAATTGTAAAACGAGAAATCAATCTTTAAATTGTTTATGAATCTTACTAGGCTTTTTCTAGAATTTGTTAGAAATGCTTTTTTGCTGGTCCTTAATCATTCATATATGCTTTCTAGTTTTCCTTCATAGCAAATGTTAAAACCGTTTGTTAAAAATGCTAAAACCATACATTATTCTTTCTTGTCTTCATTCATAGCAAATGCTAAAACCGTACATTCTTCACAATGGCGTGTTGAACATTTCATTGAAATTTGAAGATGAGCAAGATAACGATAACAAAGCAAAAACAAAAAAGAAAGCATCGAAAAAGAAGAAAAATAGTAAATTATATATCCTCATTCGTTCTGGGAAAGATTTACCAGTCCGAGATCATAACGGACTATCAGATCCCTACTGCAAATGGTAAGTCAACTTATAACCTGTGTTAATGGTCGCACCCGTTCTATGTGACCAAGTTATTAGCACTGTTTGTGATTGACAGTCACCTTGTGAGTCTAATGGCTTGTTTTATTTGAGGGATGAATTTACAGACAGATGCAAAGAACTTGTTTGTACTAGCAAGGAATCAAACCACTCTGATGTTTCCTGCAGTCACTCTGCCACTGTGCTACCAGTGAACACACACACACACACACACACACACACACCAAATAACATTTTAATCTTTGCAAGGCCTATAGATAGTTTTACCTGTATTACTGGTCACTTGTTATAGCAGGCATGTTGAATTCCCTATCCACTCAACCATTATTATGTGGAACTCTAAACCAGTAAGTGGAAGTATTCTCTGGGGTATTAAGTTTGCAAAATATTGACAATATGATACATAGTTACGCATATTTTGAAACTATGAATTAGTAAAAATACGCTAATTTGTACATGAATAAATATCAAAAGGGTGGCAGGTATACGAAGATACAATTGAAATGAATATTATTGTTTAAAATGAAGTAATAAAATAATGGGATTAAAAATACTGGTTTATATTGCCTTAATTACTGACTGATTTTAGTGCAATGGAAGGTGAACTTCAGAATGTTACAGATATCTATGACCTGCTTGAGTGACTATTATATATAGGTGGTTGCATTAGAAAGGTGGTCCCTATGGAGAGGTGATACGATTGGATTGTATCCATGTTACATACCACTTTTTCACATTTTATTGCAGTGAATATATAGTCAGCATTAGGAGGTAGATAAATTGACCACTATGTGCAGGTGGCCTTTATCTACAGGGTTGATTCAATAATGGAATAATATCCACGATGGCCTCTCTGAAATCAGTTAATGTTTTCCAAATTTATTCTCACTTTATTTCTCATGTTTGTTTTGTTTTTAAGTTTTGTTTTGTTTGTTTTATATTTAATTAAATATTGTTGAGTTGCTAAAAATGAATGTTTTAATGTTTGATTGTTAAATTTCATTTTCATTTATTTCAATTTTCCAGTTCAATGTAGAATACCTCAATTTGTTCCATGACATTTCATTACATAAGTGTTGTAAGATGTAGCTTTTTTAGCTCGCAGATAAATTCGGGGGTGACCACTATAGAGAGGTGACTGCTATAACAGGTTTGACTTTATCTCGTTTCAGCTACATCCTACCGGATCGAAGTAGCAAAACAAAACGGAAAACAGCCGTCATCAAACGAACACTCAATCCAGTTTGGGATTTCACAATGGAGTATGATTTTGGCATGGAAGATTTCCAAGACACAGGAGTGGAGTTATCTGTAAGTATTTCTCAGTGTTAACCTTATAGTACAATGTATTACTCTGCATAGATTGTAAGGTCATGGATCTATTTTTGTTGGTTGATAATTTGAAAAGTTATTTTCTTTGAGCTCAAGACCAAGTCTAATCTTGCTTCAAACTACTTCTCCTGAGTATAAGCGGGTTGACTCAATAGAAAATACATACAAGTTTACACATTACTAAAGTCACCCTTGTAGACAGGCAGCCATTATTCTTTGATTCTTTTGTTCTAGGTTTTTGACTGGGATTTAGCATCACAAAATGATTTCATCGGCTGTGTTCGTCTTGGTCTTGGTTTTCGTAGAGGTGATTGGGATGATGCCGAAGGAATTGAAATTGATGTATGGCAAAAAGCAATGAATGAACACGGTGTCTGGCATGAGGCTAGCCTACCATTACGGTCTGTGGCTGACCCAAGACCACGAAAAATAGAAGATCAATAAATACACAACATAAATTATTATAATTGAAAAAGAAAATGGTGAAGTTCCCTACTACATCAGATCATGTTTTGTCGCTGGTGACTCGAACTGTTGCTGGTATCAGCATTAAATTGGGAGCTTTGATTTTGTGAAATAATTTTCTATTTTCGATGCTGATTTATTGTGGTGTGCCATCAGTTTGGAATTTTTGAAAATCTAAAAAATTAGAAAAAATACATACTATCATAATTTCCAACTTGCGGTACATCCCCGGCTTACAATTCAGGTTTTTGACCACTCAAAATCATATTCTATTTTGCCTTGTGATATTTATGGCTTGTATTGGATAGGGTAGAGTTCAAATATTCAATTGTGTGCTTTTTAACAGCAATCTGGTTATTCAGATCTATAATTTATATCAAATTAATTATTCATATAATTGTAATTCTTATTCCTATGAATATATATATATTTTGAAATTATCAACATGTAATTTTCCATAACAATAATAATTAGATACATTAAGGTGATGGTATCAACAAAATTTGATAAAATTGTATCGTTGGATATATTTGTGTGTGATTTCTAATCAGGAACAGTGAATATAACAGCCAGCTATTTGCAAGTGGTCTTTATTTACAGGGCTGATTCAATAGAAAATACTATTGCAAGGGTGACCTCTTTATATAAAATGGAGAATGGCCCGGGCTGCATGGTGCTACTGCATCAACGTTTGCTGGAGATCTGTGATCCCCAAATCGAATATTATACATTTGATTGTGTGAAGAGAGTGTTCCTGCTATCTGACACTGTTTGTATGCTATTTCATATCACAGTACTGCATATCGGAGATTGATAAGCTCTTGATTTGTTAGCTAAGGAGGATCTAGGTCTTCTAGGAGGTAAGAAGTCACAGAATAGAGGCTTTTGACCTAGATTGATGGTCCTTAATTCAAAGCGAGGCTGCATGTTCAGAAAATTAATGGCCGCCGTGAATTGATGAAAGTCTCAAAAATGGACAAAAAGAAAAGCGAAGAAAACAAGAATTCGGGTACTTATTTATTTAATTTTTATAACTTCTACTTATAAAAAGATAAATAATGGATACTTGAAGATAAAGTTACTGTTGTCACAGATGGGAAAAATGTAACATATGTTGTTTGCACTTTAATGATCGATGAAGCCATGAATGTTGCAATTTCTACTATCGGATGATATTGGTATCGGGCTTGACGCTTTGCAAACGAACCACTAAAGGTAGGAATGTAAAAGCACTCCTATTCGTTCAGTTTGATGAGGTGGATCAGCTCTATTTTGGCTTTAGGAAATTCTCAATCTCGTCCTGGAATTGCATTTGGGATGAAGCTAGGGAAAAGAAAATCGGATTCTCATGAAAGCAGCAAAGAACAAAAAACAAACTCAAAAGATGACGACAAAGATAAAAGCAGAAAACAGTCATCTGCAATTTCACTTGTAATGAATCAAACTGCAAAAAAAGTAAGTCAATCAATAATTCAATATCAACATACTGAAGCTGTGAGATCAATTGTCTGTCCAGGAGACTGCAGAGTTTGCTTTCTGCGGCCGGGCTAAGATATTAGACGCAGAACAATAATTTTAATATTGGTCTTGTTTTACAATGTTCTATTTGTTTTCAACTAAATCCAGCTACAGAACAGAAGAATAGTAACAAAAACGGTGCTTCAAACCGCACAAAAATATGATGTGAATAGGTAAACTAGCCGCACAAATTACGAACTCTGCAGTCTGGCTCCATGCCAGGTTCACCTGAAGTGAGGTCCTGTCTAGCAACACCATAATTCTGCTGATGTGATAAGTATGTGGTAGAAAGAGTTAAAACGAAAAGTTACAACTTTGTAAGGTATATAGCTCTTGTTGGATTATGTTCTACTGTAAGAAAAGTAGCTAGCCGGATCGGAATAAACAGTTAAATATTTAATGAAAAAAGTAAAACGATTCTGTAGCAATTAAAAGGGAGAAAATCACGGTCCCACGATCTAGTCGTAATAATATTGTTTATTGCCGATATCTGGGAAAAAAATTGATTTGATCAATCTGATTGGTTTCAAGTTATGATGCTAAATCACCATATCCTGCTTGCTTGATTTGCTGAATTTTAATTGTTGCTATGCGGGACTTGTGGCGTTTGCTAAGTGTTACATCCCCACAATAGAATGAGCAAATGACACAAGTCTCACAGTTTACCAACATATCAAGACCGTCATAAAATAAATGTGACTTAGAGCAGGTCAAAACAGAACAAAAACAGGTTCGACAACGCAATTGATCTTGCAATTCGACCTGGACAATATATGACAATGAAGAGTTTCCAATTTGATCAAAATATTTCAAAAACATCAACTCATGAGTAAGAAAGTTGTGTAAATGATTATAAAAATGTGGTAGCTAGTTTACAAAGCAATTGGGGCACAGTTACCTATGAGCTATTGATATCTGGTGCATTTGAGTCACTTGAGTTTATTCATATTTGAGTTGAAAACCGGAAGGCGAAAATCACACGCCATGGCGGCACCTGAATTTTTGATGCCTTCTCAGTTCTCCTTACGTGCCCTCTCGAGCACCAATTATCAGTAGCTCATAGGTAACTGTGCGCCAATTTTTTGATGTTTTTGTATGTGCACTATTTAAAAGACACTTTTTAGACTTGCATTTTCAAGTTTACAAACCATAATTGGTAATCTTATATCATTTCTAAACCTTCTTAAAAATTATACAATCAGGCCTGAGGCTCCCAGGATCCTCCACATTGTGGCTGTTGGCAAACTGCTATCAAACCTTTCAGATATAAAGAAATTGAAGACTGGATCAGGGAATCGCTCTGCCATGAAGTGTGACTGATTTAAGTTAATTTTTATATGTAGAAAGAGGCAGCAAAGAATCAGGCGCTATTGAAAAAGCCAGTGGCAGCTGTTTTCAATGAAGACTCGGATGTGAGTATAGTAAACCTGTCTTTAACTACCATGAAGAATAAACAAATTGTAACCGCTTGAATACAAATGAATTGTCAAGGACTTCCATTGAATTTATTCAAAATTATTTTAGATTTTACTCGTTATTATTTACAGAGAACATGCATCATCTGATCAATCTCCTCTTAAAATGTAAAATTGCTATAATTTATTATTTCATTATTCTGCGCAAGTAATCTCCATTTTTAAAAGCGATTGAGTCTGATCCTCTGTAGCCATGTCCTCTATTGCAATTTCAGACACTATTATGTTGACCTCTTAAGACAGGTGGCCCATGTATACAAGGGATTGTTGTTTAAATAGTGCAAATATAAATGGGGACATTGAGTGATATTTTTAATGATGTGTGTTCATGATTTCATTCCATTTACTTTTTTAATATATGCACCATTATAAACAGGTACAACAACTGGCCACTATAATAAGGTGGTTGACGTAGACAGAGTAGCCACCATAGAAATTTGATTTTTTGCTTTATTTTAGAGTGAAGAAGAAGTGATGCCAAAAGAAGCAAAAATGAGAATGAGAAATATTGGAAGGTGAGATGTGTTTTGAAATTAACTATTAGTTTTCAGATTATTCCAGCGACCATGATTGTGGAGGTATTGTAGCCCTATTGTAGGTACCTGTATATAGCAGGCATCTGCAAGAGGTAGATAAATTGACCACTATAGGCAGGGTTGATTCAATAGAAAATACTATTTCAGACATTGCAAGAGTGACCACTATAGACAGGGGACTGCTTTAACAGGTTCCATTGTTGTGTGTTTTTGTAGGGAGACGCCAACATCTGCTGGTCCTAATTCATTTAATAAAGGCAAAGCTGGGTTTGTAAATAACACAAAAACATGGGAACAGTCTACAAAGCCAAGAAATCACTTGGAAAAGAAACCCGATGCTTGAATATCGATAACTCTTCCTTATATACTGGCTGTGCGCGGTAACAATGTCTGATATATTGATATCACCAAATACGGTATGATGTCACCAACGCATACCATATTTAATATGCTGATAATGAACAATAGTTGTTATATTCTCGTATAAAATTTTCATTTATATCTGACTTCAGTATGTTGGAATGAATTTTAATTTATTTTATAACTTCAATTTACATTGCATCTGTATCGATAAAAGTTTTGAATTTGGACAAATTTACATTTTCGAATCAGGAGTACTGTCACACCGAAACAGGACACCCCTGGGACACCCCTGGGACACCCCTCTCCCCGCCTGGAAAGTGTCACGGTTGTGTCTCATTATTTGTGTGCTTATTTAATACAGTATTAACAAATGTTCCTCCCTAATACCCTGTTGATAGACACTACCCCTGATTCAAGTGTATACTTTTACAGAAACAATCAATTATTAATTGTTATACTATTGTTCTGTACCCATATATTGATTATACAATGTCTACAAAAATGTAATCGACCAATTTATTGAAATCTCACTAAAGCACCCGGACATCTCATCAGCTACACTTGCATATAATGCGTATATTATTGCTAGAATCTCTTTTCTAGAATATCTCATTTCAAGTATTTGGTAAAATTCAAATTGGAAATAACCATTTTTGTATGGGAACTATCCGCCTCTTTTTCAGACTTTTTGTTCGTACGTACAAGACTTCCAATATTACTATTTCTTGTGAAAATGTTGTTGTAAAGTCTATAAATTATTATTCAACCTCTTTCAATGTCGAATAACTGCATTTATAACGCTGCTCCCATTTCAAAGATGTCTAATTATTTTATGGTGTGCTTGATTAGAGTTTGTATAGGTCATCTAAAGTATTCAAATTTTAGGCTGAAATGTACATCTTGTATTTGTTTAGATGATGTACAATTTGTAATTTGTAAGTTTGAATAGTGTTTTTGTCGGCTTGTCAGTGTGAGCTTAACAGTTCGTAAAATATTATTTTAGGTATGACTATTTACTAACTGTTATTTCTAAATGATAACAAATTTAAATCAAACATGAAAACGTGAATTTTGAGATTGTTATCATTCTGAAAAAACAGCTGTTGCGTTCCTCATATATCGTTGTAAGAGTTACCTGTTAAGTCTTTTGAAAAATAAATAAAAATAATATTAGAAAACAATTACTTATTTTACTAACAGCTGAAGCACGTAGATATTGAAATATGAGATATTGTAGATCTCGACTTTTTCTTTCTAATGTCAATATTGCCAGATATATGTCAATATTAAAATAGGTAGACCGCCAAATTGTAGTTACAAAATAACAATTTATATTATATTGTTACATTTTATACTGGTTGAAGTAAAGACAAAGTAATATATAATTGATAAGCAACTTCAATTAGAAAACTTAATATGATGTTAGCTTACTGATTGGTGGTGTTTTTGATCTTGGTAATTCATATTTTATCCAACATTTAACTTCCAATTGTTGGTTTTAATCATTTGCGTTGAAACGTCTTATATCAACGCATCTATCAACGCTTTTTTTAAATTATTTTTAACGTTGGCATGCTTGATGAAGTGGTGATTAAGACACCACAAATGTATCTGCAGCTAGCTGAGAGTGTTCCATTTCCAAATTGGAATGTTCTCACGAGAAACTCAAAATTTTCGCGAAGTAATGTTTTGGTGGATAATGTAAGTCTTACATCCGATGAAAATAAAAGATCGGTTATACCACATCAGTATTTGGATGTAACAATGATGAAACCGATAAAGAGATTTGCTCCCGTTAAAGAAACCATCATTTCAACCAATGGAAATTGTAGTTTGACCGAGGAATCGGAAGCATTACCATCGCTACCGATTAACCAGAAAGGAGAATGTTCAATTGGAACAGTTTATCCAAGAAATAAAACAGTAGAAAATCTGGACAAAGAACAACCAAAGAAACCGCTTCCCAAGAGAAAGCGTTCTGCTTCTTATGGTGGAAGTGCGATTCCTTCGATAAGAGTGCATACCGATACGGAAACATCGGGACATCGACTACGTAAATCGAGTTCATTTTCTGGTTATCTGCCATTTTTCATTAACAAACCGATCGAAGAGAAAGAAATACTAGAGAACAAAAAAGAAGAAAAAACACAATTTATACCAATTCAGCGTCAAATTAGTTCAGTTTCTGAAAAAAATTATCGTACGCAACCGAGACCGAGTCTTACAAATCGAAGATCGTATTCACCAAAGCATTTCAAACGATCAGATGATCCAAGTCACTATTTGATGAACTCAAGACGTAGGGGATCATACAACCCAACATACGAATCAAACGCACAATTAAACAAAAGTAGAACTACAAGGACCAAGTCTCTGTTTGTTCCTGTCCAAACATTGGACCAAAATGGTGACGAAGAAGAAGCTACTTCTATAGATAATAACCTGCAACGACAGCAAAGCTCTGAACCAATCGACATTCAACCTAAAGAGTTGAAAATAAAACCACCATTTCTCAGGGCGCAATCTTTTCACGGTGGAGGAAAGTACGATTCAATTGACACAACCAATCATGACATGAAAGATTTTAGAAAAGAGAATGAAATTCGAGGTTTAAATCGCGCATTGTCTAGTTTATCAATAAAAACAGAATATTGTCAAGGAACCATTGACGAAGATTCGATTCTGACATTTGAAGGTAGACAAAGAAGACCATACGAAAATAATACGCATGCCAGCAGAGTGGAAGAATTTGAAATAAAATATCAACAAAAAACGAAAGAGGAGAATGAACTGCAGAACTCTGTCTTTGACGCGGCACGATTAGGCGATTTAAATCGGTTAAGATCAATTAGTGATGTTGATATAAATTGTATTGACGCAAATGGTTGGCCCCCTATACATTATGCCCTTATGGGCGGGCATTTTGCATGCGTTGCTTATTTATTAGAAATTGGGGCTGATATCAGAAATTATTCTAATGATATGACGTTTAAATATTTTAAATAGATAGATAGATAAATATATTGTAAAATCAGTTTATTATGTTGATGGAATTCCCATTTGTTTGGTTAACTTTTAATTTGATCAATAATTTGATATTGTTTCCTTCTTAAAAACATTGTTAGAAAAAAGTTTTTGTTAGAAAAAGCAAACTTCTACGAACTTTGTTTTGAATTGATCTCTTGGCAAGCAGGCACTATGGACATGAAATAAGTTACTCTTTTCAGAATTGTAGTTTTTCAACAGGACAGCTAGAAATTACAATATAATGACGCTCAGTATTCGTTTTCCCGGGGGAAGGGGTAATTTCCATTGCGGTTTCCTGGGGGGTCGTTCATTGAAATAGAACTTTCCAGAATGAATACAAAATTTTGGATACATAATTACGAAACTAGTCCCCAGGGTTCGTTTTACGATTTCCTCGGATCCAATTTCTAATGTCCTTTCTTCGAAAGATACCTACAAAATATAAGGTCATTGAAATGTATTAAAATCATTCGACTGAAGAAGGCGTGGATGGATTGGATAATCACGGCCGTAACTACATGTTAGTTTTGCCGGAAAAATAGGTGTGGCATTTGCATAATTTGGAGCTTCAGTTTTCGTTTCAAAATTGTCCGATTCGTGAATTAAAATGTTCCTTTGTACCCTTAGTAGCCTTATTCCATCACGATTTACAGTCGTGTGGATAACCAATCAGATGGGAGCCACGTAATCTGGATTCGTAAGAAGCTAAATAAATATATGTGCGCATTGCTCATGCTATACACAGCACTCTTACCCGTTCTATATCGCATAATTATTGTGGTTTATGGCTATTTCTTATTTGTTATTCGCGTTAATTTGTTTGTTTGGATACCCTTTCATTGATAAAAAATATTTTTTTAATTGTGATCTAATTCTGAGATCGCTAGCACCAATTTCCTCTTATCGATATCGCTTGCAGTATTATATTCTCAAAGTTAAACAAATCTGATTGTATGTGATGAATCACGGCCATGTTACATCCGATTTGACCCGATGTTACGATTGATTTTCATTTTAAATAATATTATTATGAATTCACCGATATATCGGATTCCTAAAATATCGGCTATCATTATTGGGAATGAAAATGAAAGAAATGACCCAAATGATATGAATTTCAATTATTAATTTCAGTAGATAATATCATCTTGTTTGTTAACAAAATCAGATAATATTCAGTGTACTACAATTATCTTAATATTATTGTTAACATTTAAACAAAAATCATAATTATATACTATTTTGAAAATATAGAAATATAAGGTAGTAACACTGAATTATCGAGTGTTTGTTTCTGATATTTTCAGCATTGCGAAAGAGAGTTCTTTCAGAACCAATTCTCATTTTCGGTTTTTCGTAGATTGGAATCACATCATTGATTTTATTTGCTTCTGAAGACAAAACAAAAATTGATAGATTATAATTTTACATTTTCAATCATATATAATTGTGATTCACAGTCAATGTGTTTGTGTTTATTTGAGACGCTGCATTTTTACACATTGGCATATACAAAGAACGTGTTGCACTGACCAAAAGTTGAGCCCCAGTCCCCACACATCGCACTGACACTCTACCAGTGATATAATGATAATCATCAGTGCTAAATAGGATTTTTGCCATCAATCATTTTGTGAATATTTTCTATAAATAGCCCCTTGTTCGGGAAATCCTGGCACCACCAACTCATTCCAGGGAAAGGAACTCACTAACTTTGGATACAATTACATAGAAGACCTCTATCGCTCAACACGTTTTGAGTTCCAAACTTCAAAACTTGAAACTCCGGCTATAATCCAGCAATACGAGGCAATGCATTAGAACTCTTGAAAAGACATTATTTTAACGCAATAAAGTTGAATGGAGACAATATTGAGATAGGCTGCACGTACAGTGTACACGCAAAAGAACAACTCTAAATTATTTACACCAGTATATTTTGGAAAAATCACAACAAACCATACCAGAAACATCAACAGGCATCTAGGAACTTCCTGGTAGCTTGAATATTAGAAAGAAAGAACAACTTGATGGAGTTCATTGGTTAGTGTCTAACTTACCCTAGCGGGATGGTAACACCACGTCGGATCTGACCCCAACCAATCAACCTAGAAGGAAAACAGATTGATGGTGCTTCACAAGAATATGATACAGTAGTTAAGTAATAAAATTATAAAATAAAATAAATGGATATATACAATGTATAGAAAGCTTGATTGATAAAATCTAAAGATAGGCTCAGTTAAAAATAATTAGATTAAATTAAAATATTCCGTGAATAGATAGGTCTTTATCTGATTTTGAAATTCTTCGAGTGGTGGAAAACATTGATTTCAAATGGAAGACCATTCCATGATATTGGCGTTACGATGAAGAATGCTTGACATCCGTAGGTCTTTAGATTGTATTTTGGCTGGACAAGAAGCATTTTATCCTGGGATGTTAAAGTTCTAGTTGGCAAATGAGGGTAGAATAGTTTGCTTAAATAGCTAGGTGCCACTTCGTGCCGTGCTTTGTATGTGATGATTAAGATTTTAAATTTTATACGTGCATTCAAAGGATATGTCCATCTATAATAATATGGGTTAAATGATCATATTTTCTTGGAAATGTGAGACTCGGCAGCAGAATTCTGAAGATATTGAATCTATTGGTTTTCAGAGAATCCAGATAGTAGTATATTGCACTGATCTATTCTGGAAGATGAATTAAAATTTCACAGTGTTTAAATGAAGCCCAGGGTTGGCAATATTACGAAGATGATAACATGCCGTTCTACGTCAGAGAGCTTTCACTTTCTTTTCCATTGATAGTACATCATCAAACCAAACGCCAATGTTTTTGGCTGATGTTGAATTAGTTACATTGTAGTATTGTACATGTTGGTGGATAGACTGGTGACTGGTTTTGATGAGTTTATAGAAAGAGAGAGATTATCATGCATGTAGCAAATGTTTGATTTTTGATGAAATTATTTTCGAGGTCAAACAGTCAATTTTCTCCCTTGCTCACGATTAGAGAATGTTAGTATTGTTTTCAGACAATTAATCATTTCTGGACCTGGAAACGTTGGTCAACAATCTGCTGTTGATCGGTTCTGAATTGGATGATTCAAGTCGATTTGATTGTATAATTAATATAGAATCTGTGTCTGATTGATAACAAGAGAATATATAACATCATAATGTGCAGGGCTACAATTTGGAATAAGTCATTTGAAAGCAAAACAATTGCCTCATCCCTAATCATTAGATAATATGCGCCCCCTTTGATACACCCCTCGCCAGTCCCCAGGGGATAGGATTGCATACCTCCAATGTCGTTCAACCCTTCGACTGAGCGCAATTTTCTCTCCAATTTCAGTGCACACGGGTTGAGTTAATACAATCTTTCCTAAATCGGCTTTGACAGCTATGACACGGCCACCAGTTGACAACGATCCAATATTAACCATCAAAACTTCATTTTTTGCTAATTTTTGTACCTGGTGCAGATTAGAGAAAGATCTCATTATTATTATTATTATTATTATTAAAATGTTATCAAAGGTGTAAAAACCAAGAGGATATAGCTACTTTGATACAATAACAAGGTAATTCAAGGCCGGGTTTTTAAAGTGGGAATAAACCCCCAGACTATCTTTACATATATAGTAGAACCCAACGTGAAAAAAACAATGGCGTAATTTTTTTTTCGATCTGGAAATTATTTCTTGGTGAAAAATGCCTTCAAAGTGGTGTTTTGGCCCAAATGTCGCTGAGGGAAAAAAAGGGATTGGATCTAGCTTTATGACGACAAAGTCACAAGTCGTGTGGTTTTTCTAATAGACTTTAGATCGGATTAATCACGCGATGTTACGTTTGAGATGGCGTAGCTCTGTGACGGCAATCTATTTTTCTCTCCCACAAAACTAAGGTAAGGAAGAACATATATACTCAAGAGTAGCAAAATTTCAGATGATTTAATGATTTTAAAGTTCACGAATTTGAAGAAAATAAAAATCAGAAAATATTTCATTCGTAGCGCGCGTTATACAGATTATATTTTGACATATCATTCTCACACATATTTAACACATATCAAAAGATTCTTTGGTGACCACAGAAGCTAGCTAAGTAGAATTTATTGCTGTAAGCATATGTCTGCACTGAAAATGGAGTGTTTTCTTTTGAGGGTAAAAATCATAATGTATGGTGGGAAACACTATTAAGAACACCATAGCCGTCGGTTTTATAGTACTCTTTTCACAGAAGCGAAATCTGTCCATCTGATTTCTCGTCTCTGTATAAAGGTATTTTGTGCAAAGTAACTTCTGCACTGTATTACTGCATCCTGTGACGACATGATGCTAACATGTTCTACTTTCTAGCCGAAGGAATGAATACTAGACTGGTAAAATAATTTTGTGGCGTATGTAAAATAAGGAACGAGAATTCACATTGCAAAACCCTAATTTTGTTAATCATATAACTTTGATAGAGAGGATAATAATTTATGCAATGAAGATATACCACAAAACCGACAAATGATAGAATCTGCATTACTGTAGTTAACTAGAATTCTAGTGGCTCTAGTATACGGCTGTAAACTTGAATAAGAACGTCCGAGCCCTCTATCATGTTTGTACTATTTTCCGATATTTTATAGAATTTTATAATGTAATGTATCGAAGAATTCTCAATGGTTTTTTAAATATTGAATGCTTGGTGAATTAATGATGAACACTTTGTTAGACTATGGAGTATAATATATCTATCTATACAGTCGTATAAACTATACGATTACATGGTTCAAGTTTTACTAGACAAACATCAATTTCAAACTTAAACGTTGAAATGATAATTGAAGAATGTCTATTTAATGTTTTAGTAATACTTAATTAAATCCGAAAAAGTACAATTAATACTTTGCAGTACCAACTATCTCGAGGAAAAGTCGTCTGTGCATGCCCTTGCAAATCAAGTCAGTTTTCATTCACATTTAGATCATGGAAAGGATATCCTGTAGAAATATTTACTCAACAACAACTTGCAGATCATAGAGTTAAAAATAGTTAAAACTTATATAGCGTAAGATCAAGCTATTTGGAAGGGTACGTGTCTACTAATTAAGATTTGAAAAGTACTGCGGTCACACAGAATACGTATATGTGTCACTAGACTAGTCACAAAGGAACAGTCGCACCGCCTGACATTTGTGTTAATCCGCAATCTATATCAGATTCATCGCGCTTAATGACGCTACGAGAAAATTTTTCGGCCGAGCGTTTCAATAGATTTTATTCTGCTCCTGAAATCACAAATTGCATCTTTTTTACGTAATTCGCGAATTTATATGTTTATTCATGGCTCAGCCTTGTCAGAAATTTTTTTTGCATGACTTCTCGGAGCTAGGTCACCTCAAAGATTACGTCGCGTGATCAGCCCACTCTTGAGTCTGTTAGACAAACCGCACGACTTGTGACTTTGTCGTCATAAAGCTAGATCCAATCCCTTTTTTTTCTCAGCGACATTTGGGTCAAAACACCACTTTGAAGGCGTTTTTCACCAAGAAATAATTTCCAGATCGAAAAAAAAATTACGCCATTGTTTTTTCACGTCGGGTTCTAATACATATGTAAAGATAGTCTGGGGGTTTATTCCCACTTTAACACTAAAGTCATCTTTCACGATAGAGGGGAAAGTAATTAATGTTAGCACTTGCTAATTGTTAACTTACCAGAGGGCCAGTGCATTATTCATGTGAGTAAAGTTTAAAATATATACTACTAACCTTGGCCGCTTTTTTATCGCCTTCTGTTTTAACACCAAGCAAACGCCTTAGAAGAAAGTAACTGATTTCAAGTTCTGTGTAAATCTCTGGCAGTGCACCAACAGCTCCAAGGACCTTGAATCAAATTACAGAATGTTAATGATAAAGTCAGCACATTTTAAAAGATGTTCAAATCACAATGTGACACTGACGACATATCATCAGAATATTGGAATGTTCTTTTACCCTATAGCCAGGTTACTGGCAAATTCATACATTTATGCAGCTCACCATTATATGAAATTATTGAAGAACTAATTAATCATCTACCTGTCCAACCATACGATCAGCACGGCATAATGTGGGATCAATCCTTGTACCAACACCTATACAAATAATAAGCAATTTTTCAAACCTTGCATAGATAAATTTATTTAATATCCAGTGAGATTTCACATTGTTTACTTGCTGCAATATTTTCCGTCAAGAGTTCACAAGCATAGAAATAGTCTGAGATCTGCTAAAAGTCTCAACTACTAATTTTAGCAGTGTTGACTCTCTATTAACTGAATAGTAAAACATTTGTCACACTTACCAATTAAACCACCAGGTGCGGCATATTGTAAATCATTATGTTCGGCAAATAACGAGACAATACTGGAGAAAATTGGCTGGCATTTCAATTTACCACTGGCATCTTTAGAGACGATTCCTGGACGGATTTCAATCTCTTGTCCAACCTAACACAACAAAATCATGATGTATTATAGGCTATTCTGTGTTAGACGTATAAATATAATATGATCATCACCCTTGTTGTTTATTCAGAAACCTGATAAGCAGCAACATTTTTCAAACAGGGCAGTATATGTATGGAAGAAAACCTAATGGGCAAAAACCGCCTGATATCGAATATCAATTTCAACTTCTTAGTATGTTTCAGAATTCAAAAAAGTTGTAAGTAGGCCTACAGTTTAAACATTATGGTTTTTGAATTCTTTTGACCTAGGCTCTTTATCTGATTCGACTTTATTAATTGTCACAACTAGATAAACCATGTTCTGCCTTGTCACAATAGATGACAATATGCTCAGTAAAACATAAGGGAACCCTTTTGATGTGAATTAAAGTTGTTAGAAAACGGACACAATCAACTTATCTGACAAATTATTGTATACCTGCTTGTAGTATATAATAATTAATAATACTAATATTTACAACGTCATTAAACTAATCACACTTAGTTGTAAATTAGGCACACCGGAGTGTATTGCACAGCGTTGTAAAACTAACACGTATATGATTAATAAAACAGAGTTACACAAGTTATCTTGATGTTTGGTCGTTTGTCTTATTTCGTCCTTAAAACTCTATAATACAATCTTACATGGTGCAGTTATAAAGTTCAATAGATAAAGTTATTTATTGAATCATTGTTATTAATGTTCAACGGACTTACATGGTTATAATCCAGCGAAAACTCAGCATTTATTTCGTGGTTTATTATGGCTAATAAGAACCCAACGAAAGCGGATTTGGAAGCAGAAGTAGTTCAACTCAGACAAGAACTAGCTAATTCCTCGAAAGATCCAATGCTGTTAATCTTACAATCGGTCACTGACCACAAGCCACTGATATCAATAATCAACAACAAGAGTTATGATCAAGTGACAACTCCACGCATCATCCGCCTGAAGGAAAAGCTCAACAGATGTTGTCCGATTGCTGTATGGCGTCCTGGAACAGCACACACTGTTGCTGATGTATTTTCAAGGTATCCAACAAGTGAACCTAATGACGAAGACAAAGATGAAAGTGCATGTATTCATACTTTAGTCAATCAAGTCGCTCTAAACATGCTAGTGGCAGCTGATGCAGCATTGAAAGACGTCAATTTATGTAAAGTCACTGCAGCTGCCTCAAAAGACAGTGCATACATTAAGCTGAAAGAAATCATTAAAGAAGGATTTCCGGCTGACAAGCACAGCCTAGATTTAGATCTACATTCGTTCTGGAATGTGCGAGAAAGTTTGTCTTTGCATGAAGATCTCATCATGTATGGTCAAAGAATTGTCATTCCAATGTCGTTGAGACCAGAGATGTTAAAACTTCTGCATGCGGCTCATCAAGGCATAGAGAGAACACTAGGGAGAGCTAGACAAACGGTGTATTGGCCTCAGATGGTAAACGATATCACTCAAAGTGTGAAACATTGCCAACCATGTCAACTAAATCAACCCAGTCAGCCTCTAGAGCCAATCTGCCAAGCAGAAGCACCTACGTGGCCTGGTCAAGCTATAGCCATGGACCTCTTCAGTTATGCTGGTAAAGAATATCTGGTGATTGTTGATCGTCTTTCTGGATGGCCAGAAGTATATGACCTTGGTAGAGGAGGAAGCAATACTGACGATGTCGTAGAACGCATAACTCAATGGAGCGCTAAACTTGGCATTGCAGTCAACCTAGAATCTGATGGTGGCCCACAGTTCAAGTCACAAGACTTCAAAAAATTTTGTCAAGTGTGGGGTATAAAGCATGATCCCTCGTCCCCATACAACCACCAAAGTAATGGATTTGCTGAAGCAGGAATTAAATCTATGAAGACTTTAGTAAAGAAAACCACGCCTAAAGGAAATATTAATACAAAGGAATTTTTGGAAGGTCTATTAGAGTATAGAAACACCCCCAAAAAGGATGGAATATCGCCAGCACAACGTCTCTTTGGACGCCCAACTCGAACACGCCTGCCAGTTGGACCCGCAATATTTTGTAAAGATATAAGAGAAGAAATCAACGCTGCTGATAAGAAAGCTATCACTCTCCGGCAGAAGGCAAAGGCCTACAAGGACCAACATTCCAAACCCTTAGAAGATTTATTACCTGGTACAGTAGTATTGGTACAAAATCCGAAAACACAACAGTGGGACACCGTTGCCAGCATAATTGAAGCATATGAAGGTCGACACAGCTATCTAGTAAAGACAGAAACAAACCGCCTCAAGTGGCGAAACCGACGATTTCTCCGCCCCTACCAGCAAGACCCCGCCCAAGGCATAGACCAAGGCAAAGACCAAGACAAAGATAAAGACAAAGGTCAACAACAAAGTTCAACCCGTATCCGTCGTACTCCGAATTGGTATCAGCCATAAAGACGAAAAAAGGTATTGAACTTATGTCTCCGAGGGGAGGCATGTAGTATATAATAATTAATAATACTAATATTTACAACGTCATTAAACTAATCACACTTAGTTGTAAATTAGGCACACCGGAGTGTATTGCACAGCGTTGTAAAACTAACACGTATATGATTAATAAAACAGAGTTACACAAGTTATCTTGATGTTTGGTCGTTTGTCTTATTTCGTCCTTAAAACTCTATAATACAATCTTACACTGCTTAAAATAAAACAAAACACCACAGAGCCTCGGAAATTGACATGTTTTGTTTAAAAATGGAATTAAACCACATGACTTTGCGGCGATGTTTATTGATAATTAGTGTAAGAAAGAATTTGATTCCATTTGATTCACTTCTGTTGATATATAATTGAGCAGAGTTAGTCTACTTACCTTTAATACACCTTTCAAAATACTACCACCAGCAACGCCCCCTTTTAAGTCATCAACTTCACATCCAGGTTTATTGACATCAAATGAACGAATAACTAAAATTAAATAAATTACGGAATAACAGCATAAATAAAACCTCTAGCTGTGATGCAGCATACAGAAAAACCAATTTATTATGCCTGCAGCAGTAGCTATATTGTTGTTCTCAAAATGTGCCTGCAGCAGGCGGTCTCAGCGGCCCATTGACCTGTTCATAGTTGACTGTATGGAATTTAACAATGTGATATACAACTCCTTACAACCTCATAAGAAACTTTTACATTTAAAGTGAAAAAGGAGCCCAATATTATCGACATTACGGGAACAGAGTAGCTTTAAGTTGACCTTGAGAGAAGTAGCCTATATTTTCATTCTTGAATAATTATGTGTTAACTTTGATATTGAAGGGCGAAATGCTTCAACTAGGAATGCGGATGAAATGGAATGAAGCATCAAGTTTCTTACCGATCAGTCTTGGTTGTGAGGTGAAGTCTCGTAGTGGGACAGGAATTTTCTTGTAAATATATTCACAAATGACTTCAATATTATATTTTAACTGTGCAGATATAGGAATGATTGGGGCTTCTTCTGCCACAGTACCTGCAAGAAATAACATTTATGTTGCATTCGTTCACGCTGAACGGACTTAACAAAAACATCAAACAAGGAAGTAGATACATCAACATGATTAGTTTCTTTAAAGGACACCTAAAACACGTGACACCTAAAACGTTCAACACAGTCACGGATATCTGGTTTCGAAATGAGGAACAATAGTGAAAATGATATTTTAACTTTGACACAAGAGATATTTAATATAGAACTAAAGTTTTTCGTTTCTTTCAACCTTTCAACAAAACTTAACGTCAAAGTTGGAATGACAAGAGGGTTAGTAAAAAGGTGAACTAAGAATTGTACATGTAAGGACTGATTTAGAAATATGATCAGGAACGGACAGGTCTATAATGACATTAAAGTTACTGAAAATAGTTTACTGAAAAACCCTGAGAATAGGAGCATCATTCCTATAATAACATATAGTGTGGCTACAATGACATCTGTATAAAGCAGTAACCTATTACATATAAAGAAATTGACCACTATAGACAGGTGGCCATTATATACAGGGTTGATTCAATAGAAAATGCAGTTTTTGGACATTATTGAAGTGACCCATATAGACAGATGGTCGCTTCAATGGATGGCCTGTTTGATTCAATATAATAAGGATTTCTGTATATTCCTTAAGTGACCACTATAGACAGGTGGCCTTTATATACAGGGTTGATTCAATAGAAAATACAGTTTTTGGACATTGCAAGTAGAGACCACTATAAACAGGTGGTCATTGTGGCAGGTTTAATTGTAGTTGAATCACTGCAATAAAAACTCCATTTTTCTCGTACCTTTAATAAATCTCAAAATCTGTTCATATTGCTCGCGGGCTTGTGATTCCTTAACGAGATCAATTTTATTTTGAAGAATTAAAATGTGTTTCAGTTTCATAATTTCAATAGCAGCCAAATGTTCTGACGTCTGTGGCTGAGGACACGATTCATTACCAGCTGTAAATGCAAACAGATCACAATAATGTATACGTCATCACAACGAGTCCCGGCAAATCAGGAATCCAGGATTAAAAATAAATGCTGTATCAAGCTAATTGCTGCTTTAAATCATAATAGTATTTCTCAAATGAGTTGGTAAATAATTGATCAAAAATGCCCCATAATAATTGTCAAATTTCAAATGAAACAGTCATCATTATCCAATAGTCGAATTTTGAGTTAAAAAGAGCATGTGGTTTTTTGACGTAAAAATAAATAAATGGAAAATCAAGCCAATTTAATTCAAATTATAAAATAATTCAAAAATTGATCATCAGTGCATAATAATCTCAATGTATAAGTTTTTCTTAGTCTTTTATGATAATAATAATAACAATACTAATGAATTTTTATAGCGCCTATATCATTTTGCTCTGAGCGCTTTTCAAGATTTATATATTTTGATTAACAATTGACATAATAAACTTAAGTTTGAAACAAAGTAAAACGTAAAAAATAAACGCTAATATTAATAACCAATACACATATATGTACATAAAATATTGTCCATAAGTTGAATTACTAACTACCAAAAGCTTTACGAAACAAATGGATTTTTAATTTGCCTTTAAAAATATCTAAGAAAGTACTAGATCCAAGTATTAACGGAAGCTTTTCACATCTTTTCCACTCAACATCAGTTAAATACTTAATTTGACTAACAACATATAATATGATTGTGTTGGTATGGGAATACATTCATGAGTTAATGTTATCAAACAATAAAAATCGAAAGATGTTGTTTATAATTTATGCCGCAGGCATTTCTTTGTTTTCATAGACACATTAGTAGCACTGAACATTCTTGCCTGGACATTTGATGATCTGATTTGCAGCAAAGGGAGTTATGACATGTATTTTTGAACGTGGACCACAGAAACATAATCAAATCACAGGGCATTTAGATACCGTATTTGTTCAACATAAATGTTGTAGAGTGAAACCTGTATATAACGGCCAGCTACGAGAGGTAGATAAATTGACCACTATAGACAGGTGGCCTTTATATACAGGTTCAATTCAATAGAAAATACTATTTTAGACATTGCAAAAGTGACCACTATAGACAGGTGACCGTTATAACAGGTTTTACTGTACTTGCCTATTAAAAGTAAAGCTGCATCCATAACAGCAGCGCCATTCAACATGGTAGCCATAAGAATGTCGTGACCAGGACAATCAACAAATGATACATGCCTATGATGAATACAATATGGAAATAAGATGTTGCAAATCTTTCTGGTAATTTGCATTTATACTTTCAGATCATACTTTCATGGCACTATATCAGATCCATAAAAATTAATTTGCATAATATAATAATATGTAACAGTGTACTGTAACAGTGTCAGTAAACTTATCAAATACACATGATACTAGTAAGTACTAATACTCCAACTTTTCGAGAGCCTATGAAGAGAGAAGGGCTATAGACACGCCTTCCTGTAAAACCAGCTCTGCCATTGTGCCATTATCCATTTGCACCATCAAAATGGATACATAGATGGCATGCAATCATCTCTCTATGTTAACGAGACCAACAAACCTGATTAAACGGAATTTGCCGCTGCAGCCAGATCGATCACATGGGAAGACGTCTTCCTTGCTAGATCCAAACGAGCGGAAACAACCAGGACGAGGACATGCATGATTGTCACAGCGAAACACCTGCAACAACCAACAAAACATCAAACATCACATCAGAACGTTTAAAGGGTGTGGATAAAATCTAATATGATAATATAACATGCCAGCTCAGTATCCACACTTTCAATTTACCCTTGGCGCATCCATGTTTCTTGTCTGTCAATCTGTTTATGGGGCGACTATCTGTTATATATTGAGTCAACTGAAAATGTAATATTATTATTTAGTCAACGACCAACACGTCAATACGGAAATCGAACTAAATTGAGAACAGCGGTCAAGTCTAAACTGTATTGACCACTCTGTGTTTTCTAACCCTTAATTGTGTTTTCATGCTTTAAATACATTGAAATTCATGTTATGATTAGGCTACATGCTCAAAACTTGAACTGTTAATCATTGGCTAAAATAGTTATTGACCTTGGGCTAGATCAATATTATCGGCATAATGACCTCGGCGTACCTGATCATTATCACCCAATATTTAACTTGCCTTCGATCAATAACTACTAAATATACCAACCTTTGCATTTGCATATCCCAATTTGATTGTAATATTTCGTTCAAGTTCATTTTTGAAACGGACAGTCTAAAAAAAAATTAACATACTTCATTTTCCAATGCACTAATATCATTTATAAAATAACAAGAAAAATTCACTTGGGTTCCTTGATTCCAATTCACAAAGCCCGGTCATGCAAGCTTGATGCCAGCTGCAAGAACAAAATCTAACTTGCTTCCATACAAACCCTTGCTATTTCTGATATATGGTTATGACGCTCAAGACGTCATTTCGATTGATTTTTGAAAGATTTTTAATGAATTCAGATGACAGATTGCTTAACTTTTTACCACAGCATCACATCATTATAATAGAGTGAAATTAAATGAATTAAAATCATTTATATGTTACATTGGAAACAAAGTAACTAGCTACACAAGATAAATAATGATGATTTTCCTGGTGATTGTTTAGATCATGTGTGAATCATGCCGTAACAGGAAATTTAATTTCTCCACGATATCCTCCAGTATTATTTTCTTTTTGTCTTGTAAAGAAATCAATTATGAATAACATTTGTGCTTATTGAGAACAATCAAATTAATCCACCTGTTTCTTCACATCAGTTGTTTTTAATTTTATTGAAGAAAACAATAAATATTAAGTTGTATATATCCATGTTCAAAAATAAATAAATCCAATCATAATTCTACGAAAAACAATCATGGCAGAATCTTTTTATGGTCAGATGAATTTTTGAAAGCTAGGATGGTGAATCCCTAGCCATTGGCGCATATCATAAATTTGTTTTTCACAAGTAATTTTGATCACCGTGTTTGTTGAGATGTTACTCACACGGCTACGAAACAGTAATATTACTCTGAAAATTTTCAGCAAAAGGTAATTGTTTTTGGTTGTTATGGGTAACAGCTACTTGCTGACAATTTTGAATAATTAAAAGTCTGATTTACTACGAATTATTATCGGCGATTTCATTTATATTCAGGGCCTTTCAGCTTTTGTTTATACGACAATACCATGTAAAATGTTGCTCAAACATAAATAGGTTTCATACAATCGGTTAAAAATAATTTCTATTGGGGATTAAACCGTTGTTAACCTGTAAAACTTTCTCTAATTAAAACAGATTTTGATTTGACTTTGAAATATTTTTCTGATGTTTGTTTTTTAATGATTTTGGGTAGGCCTGTTACTTGCATTTAACCTTCTTATATTGTAACCAAGCAATGGCTAAGCAGCAACTTTGAAAGTGCCCATGATTAAACTTTTGAACAAAATGGTCCAAAAGGGATGACGAAGACGTTTGATAAAAATCCTTGTAACATATTTGATAGTCAATAAACACTATGTGACAAATAAAAAACACAAACCGACACATCAGACTACATTGAAAGAGTCGCTAAACAACAAGGATATTCAAAGGATCCAAAAGTAGAGCAAATGTTGTTGTTGTTGTTCAGGGATACAAAATACATAGAAATACATCATCAACACTGACAAGCTATATATAGCACTTACTTGAACTCCAGAGATTGCCTTTACGACTGTGGATTTACCATGAGCTACATGACCAATTGTACCTGAAAAGATAGAATTCAATCAAACAGTCATGATGACAGAATATCATGCAATCTCAGGAATGTAGTGCCGCGGGATTTAAAAAAGAATCAGTAACATCATCATTTGCTGCTGGATTTCAAACTTATTTAACTTGTGATCCAGTGGCCTCTGTTAATAGATGAAATAAATTCTGCATCATTGACATCAATACCTCAATAAAAGCATTAATCTTACCGATATTAATAGTTGCTTGACGACTGATAATTTCTGGTGATAATGGATTAAGCTTAGAAACATCCTATATAAAGATACAGTTTGAGAAATAATACCAACCAAATGATAGCAACAAAAAGGAACAAAATAATACCAAGAAAGGCAACAAAAATGAACAATGTTTTTTCAAAATTCATCATCACCATTTGAGAGATACAATTTTATTGGAAGGCTACCGTATATAGTTTAACGTAATATAACGTATATAGTTACGTTTATAGTAACTTAAACGTAACAAATAAAAATAGAGTTAATAATAAATAAAAATAGAGTTAATAACAAATAAAAATAGAGTTAATAACGATGTTTATCAATGTCTTAATGCAGACAAAAATTGTGCTAATCCGTTGTGGGATTGGATTGACTTTCTGCTCTCAGATTGGATTGGACTATCGGAATTATGTCAGATTTCATGAATATGTTTAGATATTTATATAATTATATATTAGAACGGTCCAAAAAAATGAAAGCTTGAAAGTTGAATTGCATTTTTCGATTTTATTGTTCTAGCCCAGTTGCTTGGTAGAAACTTTCTGTAATTTTTTAAATGTAATGAAGTAGCCTATCTTACTGACCAAAATGTGGAATTCCTTTTATAGAACATTAACATTTATAGAATATTTTCAAAAGAAATGTTGCATTATTGTGTTTTTCAGGGATTTGCATATGTCAAAGAACAGGTATACCAATCATGTAGTAGGCCTATACCAAAGCCAGATGTCTGAATCCAAACCGATTTGATTTCGGTCGGACTTGGATTGACTTTCAGCTTTCTGTTCAGATCTGTTCGGACTGACATTTTTCATCGAATTAAATCAGTACCAACCAGATCTAGGCTCGATGACGTTGTAGTGCAGATCATATTGAATTGATACCAAGGCGTAGTACCAATTTGAAGACAAGTATGTGGGGGATATTTTGAATTCCCAAAACACGCAACAAAAATGCAGTCAGGGATCTAGGTAGGCCAAATATTATCTATAACAAAAAGGGAAATTTCAAATTTGGGATGTAAATTTTGGGGTCTGGGGACTCAAGTTACTGGTACAGTCGAACTTGCTTAATATCCCCCCCTCTGGTACGGATGAAAAGCGGGACATTAAGCGAGTGTGAATATTAAGCGAAATTGAAATATGAGAGCTTGTATGGATAATGGAATACATAAATCAGATTTACGTGGGGATATAAACCAAGATGAGATATTAAAAGAGGGGATATTAACCGATGCAACTGTATAAATATGATAAGTTAACAAACTTTTAACTTTCATACATAATTATCAAATGTTAAGTTATCAATCAGGACTTTTTGCATTATTTTGATCACATCAAGCTGTTTGGTTTTCATGTTAGGTTTAAAGTGCACATGACATCAAAAATGTTTTTTCCGGAATCGAGTAGTCCATGCAAAATAAATAGGAATGGCAACAATAATTTTTCGATTTGGACTCTTGTAAGCTGAGTTAAGCCGACAAGGTATCTCAAAGATATGGGCATATCTGTTTAGGAAAGTGGATAATTTATTTTTTGTGAGAAAAAAGTTATGATTTTTTTGACGAAGTGTCTATTTGACCGGCAGTCGCAGCCATTATGGATTCAAATGCGCGTGCGCCGACAGTCAATTACGTCATTCACTCGATCACGTGTTTCACTCGTCCCAGTATTAGGGTTAGGTTTAGGGTCCGATCACGTGATCCACCCGTTTAGGGTTAGGGTCAAGTCACGTGATAACCACTTGGTCGAGTATAAATTCATTTCTGTTTCATGAGCTCTCGTCGGTTGGCGTAGCTCATTAGGATTGAGTCTGACTAGAGTGCAGGGTATGCTGGTTCGAGTCCTGGTCGAGTGTAAGTTTTCATTTATTTTCATTATTTATATCACGAAATGTTTACAAGTTACTGTTCGTTCATTATACGCATGCGTTGGTATCCATAATGGCTGCGACTGCCGGTCAAATTGGTAATAGTCACAGCAAATATCGAACATAGATAGTGTGACGTATACATCTTTGCGCATGCGCTGATGACTGCCGGTCAAATAGCCTTGGCGCTAAATGACCGGCTGCCGGTCAAATAGTCACAGCGTTTTTTTGAAGTCTAGACTTTGTAATTTTTCCATAGTGGGCTCTCTTGTCATTTCAACATGAGTTCCAACTTTCAAAGGAGCACTATTTTTTAAATATAGTACTTTCAACATTAAATAACTCAGCATATAAGAGTCAAAATCAAAAATTATTGTCAACATTCCTATTTATTTTGCATGGGTTACTCGATTCCTAAAAAACATTTTTTGGTGTCATGTGATCTTTAACAGTGTAGGCCCAAGGTTTAGCTATTGTAGGATTTACTTAGGTTAAGTGATTATGATCACTCTTCGTCACAGGAGATGACAGGACGCTCATGGTCAAAGCAACGCTTTTAATGGACCGAATGAATCCGAATAAATCTGATAATAGAGGGTGTCCGGTGAGTGATGACGAACGATTGAACATTCCCTCTTACGTCGAATGTTGGTTGATCTGAATTCTGTCTTCTGACGGCCTGAAGCTAGGAAGAAGTAAAAAGCTCAGCCAATTGTTGCTTTTCAATAGTTATAAAGCTTACCAGTGTTGACAGATCTTGTTTTGCTAGATGAGGCTGTAAGTTAACATTTGCGCCTGACTCCGCCATATTTTATATAAATAAAATTAAAAGCTAAAACTTTAATAAATCCACGAGGAACCAAATCAAAATGGCTGATGCAACAAGACAGACGTCTCGTGTTGATGAATTGCAAATCTACATTGAGGCTATCAAAAATATCTGAAGGACTCTAAGCCTGTACGTAGACCTGAACCAATAGAAAACAGTTGCTTTTGAACCTGTACGTAGACTTGACAAGCATATTCTTTTCTTGAACAATCGAGAAATTTCTCAGCCTCGCTTTAGTTTTAATAACAAAGATGGCGCAAGAAGAAGCCGGAAAGTTCGCGAAAAATCTAGTAATACATTCGACAGAACCTTCGAACAGTATAAATACCGGCGTCACATGAAGGTCCAATTCAGTTGAAAAGTAGCAATTGATTGAGTTCGTAATATCAAGAGAATTTTTTAAGGTACTTATTGAAACTATCATCATGGTATATGGGATGTTTGCGCCTCAAACTTTTTGTTTTGACGACGAAAGTTTTCACTCTCCCTCTTCACAACCTCAAAGATTTCAGAGTTATTATCGGCCTAAATACCGTGGTAACCAATATTCGAACTTTCGATCATACGAAGATGACGAAGATTATTGCATGGACTGTCAACAACACCATCCAACCAATGATCATTGGCAAAGTTTACCGATTATAGGTCTACCTGGAAACGGAATTCATTTTGAAAGAAGAAATGATCTAGAAACTAGTACGCATCAATCTGCTATGCCAAAGCGACACGTAAGTCCTAGTAATCGTGTTCTACGACCGAGAAAAATTAAAATTCGTGATGGTAATATAAATAATGGCATTCCTACTAATAAAACGGAGAAGAAGAAACAACAAATCGAACAAGCTTCTGGTGCAAATATAACTGAAACTTCACCAATTGTAGATAAAAGATACGAAAAGAATAGCTCGTCTGAAACACCTGAGCTAATCCGCGATGAAGAAATTATTAAAAAGGATGAACTAGAGATTAATTCAACATCATCTAATGGTGGAGAAATTGAGACAAACCACAGCGAATTAGAAGGCTCTCAGGATAGTTTAATTGTTGAGAAAAGAATTAATGAGATTGATGGAGTTTTAGCTGAAGTGAATGAACTAACAAATAAAATGTATGCATGTGTTAAAAATGCAAATTTATCAATGAAAGATTATGCGTTTTATGAAGAAATGTTAACAAAATGTCTATTAAAATTAGATTCGATATCAACCAATGGCATGGATGATATTAGATTTCACCGTAAAAAGGCTGTGAAAATAATCGAAGAAACTCTATCTACTTTAGATAAACCACCAAAGAGTGACATTGATAAAGAAGACGGACCATGAAAATAGCCTGTATATTATTTAGAAATTATTTAGAATTAATTGATTATGCTGTAAAAACGATTAACTTTTTTTAGGTTGTACAGAACATTACATGTATAGCTGATGTTTTTGAAATAGTCGTGAAAGCTAAAAGAAGCGTGTTTTGTATTGTATCAATTTTCATTTATTCAATCATTGTAACAGGGTACCGTCAACAGTGGCTCGGTCAAATGATTGCTTGCTTGCTTTCATTAGTTTGACCCAGAATGATATGCGCTGAAACACACGCAAGTAGAAAGGCATGAATTAAAGACCATGTCATAAAATACTCAT
This sequence comes from Haliclystus octoradiatus, assembly GCA_916610825.1. Lineage (NCBI taxonomy): Eukaryota > Metazoa > Cnidaria > Staurozoa > Stauromedusae > Haliclystidae > Haliclystus > Haliclystus octoradiatus. The sequence continues at coordinate 184,066 of OU744451.1, forward strand.
ATTATAGAATTTTAGACGTCGTAACTTGAAGATCACGCTTATCACGTCAGTTGTCCGCACTTTCAAATTGATTTTTGTTCTACTGGAGGAAAGATCGCAATAGAGATATTTAAAAATTTCAAGTCTCCCAGCTGGAAAAATCAAATTGACGGTGAATATTGTCATATCCCGTCTGTAGATATATATTGCAATTCAAGGGCGTGTACCAAATGTTGTCGGCTTGCGAAGAAGTAAGCGATTGTCGTTACTAGTTTATTGCATTTTTTGTTATCTCTTGGATTTCAAAAACGAGATTGGTACTGATCAAGCCTGCAAAAATCCAGCAATACACGCGCATAACATTGAAAGCTTGCTGTCTACCTATATAGCAATTGTTATTAAAGTGTTCCCCTATGTTGGGTTGTATATATATGAAGGTCACGTCCACCCGGTCACCTGCATATAGTTGTCAATGTATCGATACCTCTCGGAGCTGGTACAGGATTCCTTCCAACAATTCTATCTAAAGAGATTGTATCAGAATTGAAATTGAGTCAATTAAGGTATCAGTCTCTTTAGTAATTACTGTTCTTACGTTTGGGTTTGGATTGGGGAATCTTGCGTGTGAGTCTTTCACGAAAGTAATCTCAGACCGGCATTGTAAAAACCGAGGATTGTGCGCAGGTTCTTCTCCTACGCAATAGACGTTCAGTATTTATTATGACGGTATAACCACCAAATTGTTTAGATCCGTACATGTGCCGCCCATGACTCACAAAAAATTCTGAGTAAGTTACTGTCTTAGAATTAGCCTCTCCGAACAACACTTATATCCGCTATATGACGTATATATGCTGCTGAATGACTGCAATTTTCAGTTTAATAATTTTGAATTTTACTTTACATGTTATCTGACATTACAAATTTACGATATGCCATTCTTGTCAAAAGAGAAAATACTTATTATCGTCAAAAGCTCTGCTTGAATCTATATATTATATTACAGCCCATAAATGCATTTAACTGAGCAACGCGGAACACAATAACTAGCAATGACGTCATACTGATCCTAGATGATTACAGTCATCATTTGCAATTTATAAAATTGATGACTACACATTTAATAGTGACGCCCTGTGACAATAATTGACAAAAGTCATAATTAAGTCATACATAATTATAATGTAAGTCATGATAGATACAATAAGATGTCATGTATGAATGATTTTTAAGATAATTTTTGATGGACACGTGGAAATATCGTTATTTGCGTTAAAATACAAAGAGTGATGTTTGAGAATCAATCATTTTTATTAAAGTCAATGATAAATATTGTATGAAAATCGTAAATAAAACTATAAAAATGTCAATAGCATATTGGCTTTTGCGTTGAATTAGTTAACTGTGTCTTTTTTTCGTGACAACAATATGAAGATAAGTTTACATAAGTCTTGTGTGTTAATCTAGGACGGTGTCTCTAGTTAGAGGAAGTTGTCGGTCAATAGAACAATATCAATCGCATTTCTTTTCCACTATTGAAAACAATACGTCGGCCAATAAAGTGCATAGATCTACGGTATTCCTTACAAAGAAAGCTGACACAACGCTATTTGACATCAGAAATTACCGAATTTACTAGTTAGCCGATCTATTTAGGCTAAATATCCCTGGCCGATACGTACACCCGGGATTAACAGTGTTGGACGTTCACGATTGCTCCCGTGAGCGCTATATACTTATTCTTGAAGATGATTATTTACGGGGAAATCTTTCAGATTCTAGTTGCTAAATGGTCCCGGTTGGCTGATTAATTATTTTTCTGCTATATATATATACATGCCTTGCCTGCTCCGTGCATGCTCCAAGATGAAGCCCCGTATATTTCTATTAGCCGGCGCATTCGTTTGCATTGAGTTTTCCGGTGGGTACCCTTTAATGGTTAAATCAAATTCAAGAGCTTTTGGTTCATATAAATAAGTCTCAAACAACGAACAAAAGCTTTTTTAAAAATACATTCAATCAAAAATATTTTCGTCATTTTTGTTTTGATTTCATCAAATATTGCTCAATCCTCGAATAAAATTTAGCCATCGTGGACGTAAATAAGACGTTGATAGAAAGATAAAGTGAAATAATTTGGATTTCATAATTTTAATACGATGGTGCTTGATAAATCTTAGATAAAAGTCTGAACGTTGTCTGTCTGAAGAAGTACGCCATGGTGAAAGTTTTATCGTCTGGCTGATATATGAGATATAGTCCTGTCATCAGCTCCGTTGCAATCTTGTAACCTAGTTGCCACTATTTTCTACATTTTATACAATACCTACTTGAAGTAATTGTTTGTCATACTTCTGTGAAGAGATCGAACAAGCAATCGATAAATGTCCTAAATATCACTACTTCATTTAACCAGAAAGGTGAGATATTTGGCGTCAAATTCGTGACGTACAATCGCGTCAGGTTGTGACAATTTCAAGTGTGTCGGTCCGAAGTACTCCACTCAGTTGGTCACAAGGCACGGAGAGTGTTTTGAAGGAGGAGCGGGCAGACAAAACAAACTTGAATTGAAGCAGAAAAGGCGGACATTGAAAAGGAAGCTGGGCCTTTGTAGGAGCGACACTGTGGGTGATTGACGCCACATATAGACCTTGGTGGAAGTTCGCAAACCATCTCCATATATCACAAACACAAATCACTTCACATTGTAGAAGCGTGCAACACAAGAAGTTTATAAAATGACACAAACCACATTTTCAATGAATAAATTACTTGGCGATACCAAACGGAAAGATGACAATGCACAAAACGATGACAACAATGATGATAATGAAACTGAAGAAAAGATTGAACAATCACCACAACAACAACATGAAAAATTAACAAAAAATGAAGATACAAATAATGCTACTCCAACGATTATTAAGTTAGAACCACCATCGATAAACAACCAAAAGAAAAGTGAGACCGTTACAACTGATGGTGCATTAGTTAATGTGAATTTGGATGAAGCTGATTTATGGAAAAAGTTCGAAACCCTAACAAATGAAATGATTGTTACCAAGAATGGAAGGTAAATCAGAGAGATATCCTGTTGAACAATTCTCTAATTATGTTGTTATTCAAAATACAGGTGCGCAATTATGGCCCGCACGTGGATAGAAATATTAGGACGGTCATGTAGAATATGTTTGCAGCATCATTCATAATTTTCTGCTTTCATGTTCTTGTAGTAGCATAGCTTCAATGCAGCCTCGACATTCTTTTCGTGAAACCTTCAATTCAAAAACAAATGATGCAATATTATTTTATTATTTACCAGTATTCAGCCCTTCACTGATACGAGAATCCTGTCCTAATACGAAAGCTTTTACTGTGGTTTTTAATTGCATAGAATACTTCTACTTCTAAATATCTCGGTAGAATGTTGTGTAGTGCCTTTATCAATTGACGCCCCCCCCCAAACATCCAAAAGTTTATATGTTCTCATTAAAATGGTGATTCTAATTTTGTAAATATAGTTCTAAGAATCATGTTAGTTGTACTAAGTATATGAAGGGATCACATAAGGTTATTAAATACAGTCTTAACATATTCTTGTTAAATAATCATTGAAATGATAAAAGATACTCGTTGAAAGACAGTGCGGTTAAAAATAATTACATTCTATTCACACTGTGGTTTAAATGATAGCTGATACATTCATGTCACTTTTTTCTTAGCATTAGCATGGTGATATTTTAGATAAGTATTTAACAGTTCACGATTGCTTAACGAATACATTACTACAGTAATAACGGTTTGCTATTTGTGTTTCAATAGAAATGTGAGATGTCGTGAAATTGTTATGTGTGCATTAGGGATATATTGAAGCTATAATTTCTACTGTCTCCACTATAACGGAGAGGAAATAACTATAGACTTACAATCAGTGACATGATTGTTTTCTATAAATGCGTTTAGATAGTCTCTCTGTAGTCATCAGTAAAAAGTCAAACAAAATACAAACATACGCCCTTACGTATCTTAGTCAGCTGATAATATTTCCGCATCGTATCACTCGCAATTTTCCTTGCAACTCATCTTTGCAAAGCACAATACATTAACACTTAGAGGATACCATTCGTGAAAGTTAGATCGATATGAAAATCTTATCCCTTAAGTATTATTCATATTTGAATCTGAATTAACCATAAAAACATAATATTATTGATGCTGTTCCTGCTATTTCGTGCGGCATTTTTGTCAGTAAAAAATGCATTTTCGTAATCTTTGAACACACCTATCAAACTGTTTTTACTGTTTCACCTAAGAAACAAACAAGATGTTTACATGTATAAAAATACATAAAAAATATTCTTGCTTAGGAATTCCCGACATTTAATATCAGAATTTAATTTAGTTGGTATTGTTTGAAAGTTTTCTATGGCGTAAAATCAACCAGACATTTTTAGTTTTGACAAATCTTTGCTATATCCGATAAGACAGTTGCCAGTGTTTCAAATAGACAAGACAAAATCAAGAACATTATGTCGCATAGTATTTGCTGCACTGTGCTGTCTATAAATGCCGTTTACCGCAAAACCTGGATGAGAGACGTCGCGCGTTGCCCTTGACGTGTTAGCACAACGTTCAAAGGTGAACATACCACTTTGTAGGACTACGTACGAAGATTAAATAACATGGTCTTTTTGCATTGCGCGGTGTCGGCGTTTGAATGAATGTAATAAGTTCAAATTTTTTACGATTGTTTATTGATTCAACACATATTTCTGTAATTGATTATTTAATTTAACGTATCCTTCACTTTGATCAACTGTAGAATACTTTCAGTTTTTAATGTTTCATTGTTGATTTTAATCAAGGTTGACGATCTTCCATCTAATTGATATAAAAATAACTATATTATACTGACAACACTTAACTGACTCGTTGTCACGCAAACCGTTTAGTGTCACAATAAATTATCTTGCTTCGTGTGTATTTTACTGCGGTTTTACATTTACTTGTTTCAAGATAGCCAGTTTTTGCGTTTGATGCAGATTTTTGAAAGAATGCTTTACAGGGTGTGAAACCGGAAGATGACACTAATTGGATTGAGTAATTTACTGTTGCAGGACAAAAATAAATAATTTGCCTTCTTTTAACAATTTATATTTCAATCAACAGAGAGGAAGTTCCTGCCCACACAAAATCAGTGTCTGAAAAATGTGATGAAATAGCTTCAGAAGTGTGATTAATGATTATATCGTCTTTTCTTAAGTATTTCGCAAATGGATAAAAATGGATAGCGTGTAAAAATATTAAGTATAAAGTCAAAGAAGTGCGCTCTTTTATGCCGCTAATTACTTGTCGTGTTTAAAACATCAAACTTGGTCAATAAACTTTGCCGCTGAGAGGAAATAATGATTGTTTTCTACCGCTCAATGTATGAGCACTGCAAACGAAAGCACATGCGAGGACGGGATTGGTCTAACTTCTGTGGCACCTTTTATTTTTCAACGGCAAAAACTATTCCAATTCTGTAAAAGATTTTTCACATGCATTTAAAAGTAGATTAAGTTGAAATTAGAACAACAAGTACGTGTTGGTTTGAATTGACTGTTCCTGTTTAGACCGACAACCTGTTGACAGCTACTTGTTACTCACAGCTCGCATCTTTATAACATAAACACTCTGCACTGACGCGCCTAAACACAGCGGAATAAACCTTTGACGTTCGATCTTTTTTTGGCCTATGTCCTATGACTTTGTCTGACAACACCGTCTCGTGAGAATCCAACACCTTGCCATCAACACCTCGTTTTAATTCCTTCGTACCGCTAATTATAATTATTTGTGCCTTCACGTATTAATCAAATCATGTGTTTACCGCTGTAATTTATACCACTTCCAATTAAAATCAATCCATTCAAATTTTAACGCGAGAAAAAGGCTTAGTAATATATCATTATCTGAAGCATTGTTGTTGCGATACTGCTTACCGGCCGATACCATGCACATTGCTTGCAATATTTTGAAACTCTTCATTGCCTGCAATATTTTGAAACTCTTGCTTCACAACTTGCCAAGAACGCCGAAAATCATCATCTGTTCTTAATTTTTCAAACACAATTGCAAAATATCAAAACAACAAAATTCCTTCATGTCACCGATTGTACTTTGCCATCGTTCTCCAATTAAGTGTCAAGGTGTGTCTACCTAATAAAGTAACTAGCTTTGTCTGCAGTTGAAATTCTCTTTGAATTTAAAACTCATGGGAATAAACTATATAGAAATAATAGAATCACTGGATTTTCAATGTTCAAATAGTCTGCAAACATATGCTAAAATGAAGCTGATTATGACGAATTTGTTCTTGCTTGCGGTACTTGAGATTTTACTCTCCCCTCAATAGTGACCATCGCGATTATGGTCAAGTACTATAGGAACCTGTCTACAACGGTCACATCGTGACGCCACTGTCATTCTGATCATTTATAGTATTGTGATTTGTGTAATGGTTCATTTACATATAATGTTCTTCAACCTATATAAAAAGAGACCACGTGCGTATAATATCAATTCTCAACTAAAGAAAGTAAAAAAGTTATTTGATAATTAATGCTCTAATTTATTTCATATGTATTAGTTGTTGTCACTTAACTAAACTTATCATTTCTTTTCAGACGAATGTTTCCTGTTTTAAAAGTTCACATCAAAGGATTAGATCCACATGCGATGTATTCCATTTTATTAGATTTTGTGGCTGTTGAAGATCATCGATGGAAATATGTTAACGGGGAATGGGTACCAGGCGGTAAACCGGAACCAACAACAACCAGTGCGGTTTATATTCACCCCGATTCACCTAATTTCGGAGCTCATTGGATGAAAAACCCCGTCGCATTTACGAAAGTGAAACTTACTAATAAAATGAATGGAGAAGGACAGGTAAACATTATACATTATTTTACATTTTATTATACATTAACATTGTTTAGAATTGAAACAAAGATCAAAGCCTTTTTTGTTACTCGGAGTTTCACGAGTTTATGTTGCGATCATCAGCATTATGCTCTGTTTTAACAAACATTGAGCTCTCCCACATACATGGGAATATCTCATATTATACTATATACGGCATAGTTGTTATTCATTATAATTCAGATTTTTAGCGGATTTCAGACTATTTTTACGCTTGTGAAACTGTAGCTAGGCAACGCAGGCCTATTACCCTTTTCTCATTGAAATCCACTTTTGCTGTGTGTTTGCATTCATGTTAAATGTACGAGTTTTGTATAGAGAAAGGATCCTAAGAGTTTTGAGACGAGCATTTGAAGTATGTTCCAAGTTTGTTTTATGTACTTTGTTTAGTATTTTGATCAAATGTATATATATATTTATATCCCGATCCTCTCATTTGTTTTAGGTTATGCTTCATTCTTTACACAAATACCAACCTCGACTTCATGTAATTCGTGTTGGTGCACCAGAAGGAGAACAAACTGTTAGTACTCACTCCTTTTGTGAGACTCAATTCATTGCTGTTACAGCATACCAGAATGAAGAGGTCAGTTTGTAGAATGTTGGCTTTCAATAGAATACAACTCTGATGGCCACTCTGGTCAGGTGGCCTTTCTATACAGTGTTAATTAAGTTAATTAATACAATGACATAACATTTGAAAACCATTAGTCTATTAAAAAATTACTTTGTAAAAGTTTTGGTCAGATTTGAATGTTTGCATTTCTCTATATATGTTTGGTCTACTATTGAATCCCTTTAAACTTATCTCTACTTTGAAAATTCTTCAAATTTCAGATAACGTCGTTAAAAATTCAGTACAATCCCTTTGCTAAAGCATTTCTCGACGCAAAAGAGAGGTATGTAACAGAGTGTAAATTACGTAGTTTGAAAAATAGTTTATTTCAGGCAATTCATGTTAATAAAATGTGTAGTCTATGCGGGCGACATGTTGTCTTTTGACTCCGTCATCATTATTTGCATCTCTGTCGAATATTGCATGACGTTGAGCCCTGTTCTACCCAGAGCCATCTATTTACAATATATGTAAATAGAATTAAATAAAAATGTAAATACAATTTATGTAAATAGATGGCTGTGGTTCTACCTACTAGATGTAATGTCTGTTACAGGATGGTAGACTACATGTTACTCTGCTAACATTAATTGTTAGCAGAGTAACATGTAGTCTACCCAGGAGTCGTTTATGAGATGCAAAAATATAGCTGCTATATACAGGTGGTCTTTATACACAGGGTTGATTCAATAAAAATACTATCTTAGATATCAAGAGTGACCACTATAAACGGGTGGCCACTATAAAAGGTTTGACTTTACTGTAGATAGATACATGATCGGCCGTTGTATAGAGGTGTGACTATGTTTCTTTTTCATTCAGGGCTGAACATAAAGACATGGGAGATCGTGATGGATTTGGTCAAATGCCATCAAATTGTATGTTTGAATATAATTTATTTTATCTTTTGAGCAAACCTTTCAAATTAATTTTCCAAGTTGATCACAAAGCTGTGATGATCGTTGTAAATACATCTTGAAAGTTATTTCTCTTTTCTAAACTGTCGTTGACGATCTTGTCCAAAAAGTTAAACAAAAGAATGAGATTGATACTAAAAAGATGCTGTGACACCAAACTATTAAATTGTTTAATATTAAAGTATTAATTTTGGTTATATTTTTATTCCATACTATTTTGTTCTCCTCCTATTATTCACAATTATTTTGTTTATTCTATTTTACAGATGGTTATATGTATCCTGGCGGGGTTTGCGTCAGTTCAAACGGATCGATCCCAGGCCCCATCCCATTGGATAGATCGTCATTGCGAGGCCATCGTGCGTCGCCCTATCCATCACCGTATCATCAACGTCCTGATTTAATGCCAGCAGGTTAGAATCTAACGTTATTTTAATCTCTAACCATTAAAACACATGAGATGGGAACCCGGGAAAGTTACAGGATTGCAAGATTTCGATGTTTGATTAATTAATGCGCGTTTGGTTGCAGATATGTACCCGGGTGTCGGAATCCGATATCTTGGTATTAGTCATGCAATTACTATTTAGTATGAAGGAGCCTTAGAACCTATACTACAGATATTCAAGACTAGAAATTTCATTCAACGCTAAATGGACCGCAGGTTTTCGCTAGCAAATGTTGGATCTTAATTACCCTAGTTAAGAAACATAAGCAATTAAACAATTTTTATCTAATGATAAATTTGTTTCGATTTCTAGGTTGTCCTCCATATTACCGTCCCGGTGATCAAGCCCTTGTTGGTGGGGCTTGCTTTCAACCCCCTAATTGGTCCCTACACCATTACCCATATCCATCGATGGTTTCAACGACACACCAATTAACGAAACAAGTAAATGAAGCCATCGAAAGTTCACCCTCAAATTATCTACACAGTACTTTTGTCAATGTTGCACAATTACCTACAACAAGTCATAGTAGGCCTGGTGAACAGCCTGTATCATGGAACCATAGTATGATGTATCCATAGTAACATAAATCTGATTGGTTGGTTTCAAAATTGTATGTAGACTTTGATTTCTGCACAGCTATCATGCAGATATTTGTAAAGAGAAGTAAAGATTTATCATGCAGAACTTATCGATAGATCCATGTTAAACACACACGCATTGCACATACTTCTTTTAGTTTTTGATCAATCCCTTCATCTATTTATAATACATCCTTCCTCCTCATATCTATGCATTCACATTTTGCTGGTTAAGAACAAATCAACGCTCTACACACATGTATTTTTGGAAAATTTTTATTTCTAAATTTATGAAATAATTCTAATGTATGATTGTATATTTATTAATTGACGATTTGAAAAATTTAAAGTTAGAAAAATGATGTTAGCCTATTACAACGTTTTATGAAAAAATAAAAGTCATTCAGATATTTTGATTAGTTATATGATTGGGAATGCAAATTATAAATTTTATTATAAATTGACAATGAATGAATACCCACTAAATCAATATTAAATAAATGCATTATTGCAAATCACATTGTAAATAAATATAAATATCTTATAAATTTGAATAGTAAAGATGTATATTTTCTAAGCATGAAAGAAAAAGAAAAATGATACGATTGAAAATATGATATTTTGTATTGTTCATTTCTCCAGTTGATGGTTACGCGTATCGTGCCATAAAGAGATTACATACAATGCAGCCCCGTTAAGATCACCACTGTAAATTGAATCAATTTGGGGGCATACCCGGGGGGCATAATTTGATTTCGTGGATTAAAACGTTTGTACAAGGGATTCGAGGGAAGTTGTCAGTGCCATAGCTTGATAATCATTACTAGATTTTAACATATTTTAATAACCATTTGATCAAAAACGTCGGTGGTAACAGTGAATTTTTATTTTTCACCAACGTTTCGGCTACATTCGTTACTGTTGGCCATTTTCAAGTTATGATATACAAAAGTTAAATTCTATTTATTTACAATTATAAAGGTTTACTATTAAAATAAATACTTGAAAATAATTTTGCTTTGATGGGATGATTGATGTATACCATAACTTGAAAATGGCTTACGAATGCAGCAGAAAACGTTGTTAAAAATAAAAATTCGCTGTTGCCACAGAAATTTTTGCCAGCGTTTTTGATCAAATGTTTTACAAAGAAGCTTTCCTTCAAAATTTTAATAACTAATTTCATTTATTAAATAATTTACTGAAGATGGCCGGTATTAGTTATTTGTGTTGCATAAGCACTGTTTTATGTCACAAAAAGTATCAAATATTATTAACGGACCAACGTTAATTTTTCTTTCCAGTAAATTTAATATTGCAAAATTCAGTAAGTGATAAATTTAATCTTTGTAGAACTTTCTATAGACGTTTGCAACTTCACATAGAGACTGGCGTCATTCGAGGCTGACTTTATTTTTCAGCGTTTTTAAAATGGCGGAGATGATTTTTATTGGGACTTTAGCATTTTTATGGGTAGCGTTTGTCTGGGAGCTTTATTTAGAATATAGACAGGTTTGTTTTCAAATAAAGCTGTTGACTATTAATATAAACTATCAAATGGTATATTTTTATCTTGAATTTTTGATATTTTCAGCACCGCATCTTCAAAGAAACAAAAAAGATTCCAGATGAGTTATCGTCTCAATTGGACAAAGAGTCATTTGAGAAAGCCAGATTGTACCAGTTAGACAAATCGTCATTTGGTATAGTGTCCAGCATCTATTCTCAAATTGAATCCACTGTAAGATCGTCCTCCTGACCAACTTCCAAACATTCCTGAATTATTTAATTTTCTATTACAAAATACATGATGGGATCTCTGTAGCCTAATTTAATTTAATTGGACTGGGCTTAGATTTGAACGTACATCTATGCGCTGAAGATTTCATCGTCATACCATTAGTCATTGTGCCATAAATGCTACTCTTGTGACTAATTGGTACAGCATCGCAGGGATGGGGTCCAATTACTTTTAGTGAGAATATATAAAACTACTTTATTCATCTCAAACTGGTTTTTAGAAATTTTAGAAGTTTATAGAAAGTCAAGTTTCTTTAATTAAAGTTAAATAAGTCGTAAAACTTTATTTTGCTATTTGTGTCCATTCATAAAATACAGAAATACAAAATACTTTATTCTTGAATGTGCTATATTTTAATTAGCTGATATTGGTTTATGGTGGACTACCGTTCCTTTGGGGCTGCGCTGGTGGTATTCTTGACAGATTTGGTTATGGGTCAGAATATGAGGTTTGTGGTTTTGAATTATCTATCATTTATAATTATGATCATTATTTGTAAGTTCTGTTTTAAACTTTTATCATGCACTGGCATTGGGCACCCTACTGATTCATCAAGCGCGGTCACTTGATCTAAATCTCAAGGAATAAATCCATCCCATTCAAACCTTTGCTATTCCTGATATACTGTTACATGACGTTCAGAACCTTATGTCAGTCGATGTTGGAAAGACAATAATGAATTTAAATTCCTAATTTTTTTACTACAACATCACAGTTTTAATAGTGTGAAATTATATTCTTGCCTGATTTATATGCTTTTCAAGTAAAAAGAGTTTGACAGCAAATATCGAATCCTTCTAGTCTGTTTCAAGCTGTGTTCACACATTCCATGTACAGTACTTATAAAACTGGGAGAGCAATGACAGGGCTTGGTAAACTGCAATCAGATTAATAATTACTATCATATAAAACATCAATTATTTTCTGTATAGATCACTCATTCAATGGTTTTCCTGGTGTTAACAATGGTTTTCAGTACATTTACTGGGTTGCCATGGAGCTTATACAGTGTCTTTGTTATTGAAGAAAGGCATGGGTTCAACAAACAGGTGTGTATGGATTTATCACTATAACATGCAAATAAAGCGAAACCTGTATATAACAGCCAGCTATAAGAGGTAGATAAATCTACAACTATAGACAGGTGGCCTTCACATACATGCTCGATTCAATATAACATACTATTATACTTGTTGTGATATTAACAGGAACGATTTTAACAGGGTTAAATTCTATATCAGACATTGGTAGAGTGACCACTATAGACAGGTAGCCGCTGTACAGAGGTGAACATTTATAATGTCAGGTTTGACTGTAAACACAGCGCTGCCAAGCAAATGATAGGTTCCGGACGATTTTGCCGCTGCATTTTGATTGCGAATATGGAATTATATTTGGAAAGCAGTTTTATGTTGGATCGAGAGTAAATTCTAACGAGCGTATTTGAGAATTTCTCCAGGGCCCAAACTAATGAATATGAATACACATACAAACACTCAAACAGGAATAACATGTTCACGGTGACAGCTAGGTTTGTAGAAGGCTGCAGAAGAATATTATTTGAAAATAGACGTTTTGTTGTGCATTAGACTTTAGGATTCTTTCTCAAAGATACAGTGAAGAAGATTCTGGTTAGCACAGCATTAGCTCTTCCAATCACTTCAATTTTACTTTGGATTATACAATGGGGTGGACAATACTTCTTCATTTATGCCTGGTTATTTACTTTCACTGTATCTCTGGTAAGATGAACTTGTCTCTTAACTTCTCTTACTATGCAGAGAATGTATTTATACCTTCTACAAAGTCATTTAATTTTAATTAATGCAAATGTCTCATGATTCAATTTAGCAAATCACGGAGATACACTGTTTGTCGCATGGCTATTAAAAGGGATGTTTGACATGATGATGATATAAACTTGTTAAAGTTAAAAGTGTGTATGACTGACTTGCACCGAAATCAATCCCTTTGTCAACAAAAAGGATATACTGTATGTTAAAATGAAACTGAGACAGATGCAGAGTTGGTTCCATTGTGAATAATTCATTTCATTACACTACAGTTGGTTCATGACATTGTAGTGCATAGTTATTTATGGACCATTTATTTTATTGATTATCTTCTTACATATTACAGAGGCACTCCTGATAGACAGACTTGTAGGCACAATATTCTTTATCATGCAAAAATCCATGAATGAAAATTTTGCTGCTTCAACATGACTTTATATTGATGAGACTGCCAACAGAATAGTTTATGCAGATCTGTACATCTTGACCCCTGCAAAAGAATTTATAAACAGAAGTTTTCAAACTTTCGTGAATTGTTGATGAACACCTTTTAAACAGTCAATGAATGTTAAATGGCGACATTTTCACGAACGTCTTCATGAACTGTTTTCACAGGGACAATAAATCTCCATGTGCTTTAAATGGCTTGACTTTATTGTTGCTTGCTAAACCACCGAAAGTAGAATCTAAATACAAGATATTCTAGCTCTGATGCATTGCTCCTCAATAAAATCAGAATGTTGAACTAAATATGTATCTCTTGAGAAAATTGTATCGATCCAATGGCTTTGACTGAAATATTGTTTTAATTTTTGTTTGGAATCGATATGGATTATAGATCTGCTTGAAGCTTTCAAAATGGTGTGCTGATAGAGCTGTTGAAGTTATTGAATTATCTCAAATTTAATTCATGCAACTAATGAATGCTTTTTTACATTTGTGTGTTTATTTTCATTAACCTATTTTCTCAAGACATGAAATAAATTTAAAAACTCTATGGGCACTTCTTGCCTGCATGGCACCTTGAATAATTTAAATCTTTTTTGCGTCAGTAAATATTAATTTTTTTATTTTTACTTTCCAGTTTCTCATGACTGTGTACCACGATTACATTGCTCCGATATTCGATCGTTTCATTCCATTACCAGAAGGGGAAATGAGAACTGCAATTGAGGCATTAGCAGCGCGTATATCATTCCCTTTGACAAAAATATTTGTGGTAGAAGGATCGAAACGTTCGTCTCATAGTAATGCTTATTTCTTTGGATTTTATAAAAACAAACGTATCGTATTGTTTGATACATTATTACGTGAAAGTCCATTTGATGAAGAGAAGAAAACATTGGTTACGGAAGTCAATGATGAAAATGATAAGGAAGGAAATGAAGATGACAGTAGTTCAGATGCCCCTAAAAAGGTGAGACTTTATTTGAACATTGCCGTGGTAACGTTTTATCCTTCTGGGATCCTAAAACATCTCTCATTGGACCTTCATTGTCATGGATATTTTGATTTGGTGTGGCATTAAATTATTGATTCTTTTTTGATGCACCAGGAAGAAGTGAAAGAATTGAAAGGATGTTCAGTTGACGAGGTAGCCGCTGTTCTAGGTCATGAGCTTGGTCACTGGAAATGTGGACATATGCTGAAAAACATGGCTATCTCACAGGTACAATAGGGTTCTCACACACTTATTTACTATCTCACAGGTACAGAAGGGTTCTCACACACTTATTTACTATCTCACAGGTACAATAGGGTTCTCACACACTTATTTACTATCTCACAGGTACAATAGGGTTCTCACACACTTATTTACTATCTCACAGGTACAATAGGGTTCTCACACACTTATTTACTATCTCACAGGTACAGAAGGGTTCCAACACATTTATTTACCCACTGCACATATACAGAATTGTGACTGCAAAATCATTTAGGCTTTCAAAGCCATGTTGCAGATAAGTGGGGATTTCAGTTATCCAAATTATCACTAAAGCAGGCTACACTGTAGTTACGACTAGAAATATGAATGAATTAATGAAATTTATTCTTTGATTATTGGACTATGGGGCCCACTCACATTACTAAAATACTGTAAGAAGTACAGTTGACAAGTAACAGTTGCTGATTAACAAAGCTACTTCCAACTCTGCACAGATAATACAAGTGAATAATTACAACAAATAACCTTTTTAAGTTTTGATGTTACTTAAGTTCAAATGATCACTATATAGGCCTACAGTCGATAGGTAGCTTTTATTGTAAATTTAATTGTTATGCCTTTTATTTCTTTAACAGACGAATCTGCTGTTATCATTTTTCTTGTTCGGCCTTCTGATGCACATGGATATACTATACACTAGTTTTGGTTTTCACAACTGTAAACCAACTCTTATTGGATTGTTAATTATCTTTCAATTTATTTTCTCTCCGTATAATGAGGTATGGACTTTATTCATTAGGCAGACAACATATTGCACTGTTTCTTAAAAAAATGTTGAAGGTATTTCATTTCCACTTTAATTCTATGAATTTAAGTTTATCCGGTCCGACAGCACAATAAGCTAGATTCAAACAGATCTGAATTTGCATACCTCTACAAATGTGATGTTCCTCTTAATCTACCATGTTTTCCTTGTCTTTCTTCTTCAGCTGCTTGGATTTCTAATGACAGTGCTCAGTCGTCGTTTTGAATTTGAAGCAGATGCATTTGCCAATGGTCTGGGTTATACAAAACATTTACAAGCTGCATTGATTACACTTCATAAAGAAAATCTTGGTTTTCCTGTTTGCGATTGGCTATATTCCATGTATCATTATTCACATCCTCCATTATTAGAAAGGCTTAGAGCTTTGAAATCCAAAAAACAAGACTGAAAACTACAGATTTATTTATTGAAATGTTTGTCAAACGTCTTAGATAACATACTACTTTCAAAGGATGATGATGTGTTAGTTTGAATCAATTTTCTATTGTTGTTTGATTTGCGTTTGTAGCCCTACTCTAAGCAAAGAGTGGACTTAGTAGTGAGGCAGGATCAATCTCATACAGACTTTCATATTTATAGGCTTTAGCTTAGAATTGTGGGTCGTACAAGCTTGAAATATATTTTTGCTGTTTCGCATAACGAGAAAAAATATTTTGTTCGAACATGTTTTCATTTTCGACATCAAATCTTTTCGGATGCTGCATTTCAAGAACACATCAACATTTTAGCAAAAATTATTATTGTTTACATCTGATGTTTACTAACCTAGCAACACAAATGACTCATTGCTAGTTACGAAATATGAATAAATGACAATGATAACAGCTGTGGCAATCATCATAGCTTCTGCTCTGTGTACTTCTAAAGGATGATGCGAAAAAATTTATTAAGTTCATGGAGAGTTCATGAACATTAAACTTTTTGTTTTTCATAAACTGTTTTCACAGGAGTACGTAGCAGATTAGCCAATGCATCCATAAGAGATTTGATAGCATTTGTGTCAGAAATTCAGCATCAAAAATCTTTTCAGACATGCTAATAAAAATTACCACACTATACATAGGCTTTTTTATCTATTAATCCAAAAATGTTGCATACGATGTTCTTATGATTTACCGCACTGCTAAAACAGAAAAAAAAACAAATTCAAAATTGTCTCCATCCTCAAGTTTCACACTAGTGAATACAGTTTTGAAAATTCGATGGACTTCATTAGCAGCATACACAAAATTACACATTATTTATGATTATTGATGCCTATTCTATCTTAATTTGATTGTTAATAAACTTCACAAACATTGAACCGATGATAGCGGTATCTTCTACAGGATGCATTTTACTATAAGTTATAAATTGTCGTTTTAACCGCCGTAAATCAGACATGTTAAGTGTTTTTGTAAGATATATTTTTTCAATAGTTGTTGATCCAACACAAATACTTTCACCAATCATGGCTGTTTTTTGACGATCTAATATACATAAAATGATATCTTGAGTAATTCTATCTAACTCTTGTAAAAAATTAGTTGAACTTAATGGTGTTTGCATAGTTGATTGATTCGGTGGGGCAGCTTTTCTTTGAAATAAACCATCGTCAATCTCTTTTAAGGGGATTGAATCCAAATCAAATACAGTAAAAAGTGGATTATCCCAACGACATCTAGATTCTGGTGTTTCAAAACGCATAACTAATGCATCAAATACATCTTTGTTATACTGTTCATCATTATTTCGGTTTAAATTCCATTCCCAACATTTTTCTGAAGGTGAGGCGCAATGAATAACACAGTGAAGGGTTTTATGAGCTTTTACAAAACAAAATAATTCATATCGAAAGCCTTTGATGTAATTCGAAGAGTCTAGAATAAGTATATCATCTCTAGAAATTTGTCTTTCCACTTTGGATTTTAAATCTCCTCGAGCTCCTTTTTCGCGAATTGAGCTTGCATATACTTCATTCTTATCAAAATCATCTGAAATTATCTGAACACGTTTGTTTTTATTTACAAAATATTCCTCTAATGTTTTGCTGACAGATGTTTTTCCAGAAGATGGGAATCCACAAAGTAAAATAAAAGGCATTTGATATGATAACTTGATGGGTTAATTTCTTTAAAATTAAAATTAAATCCAATAAATTCTGTAGCTCCTACTTCACTTCATTGTGGAAAATTTGTCAGACAGCAAAAACCCGCCCTGTTTAAACCTCGATCTTATGAGTCAGCCTCTATATAACTATCAAAAATGGCTGATTTTGGGTCCTTTTCATATTAGAATTTTAGATGTTCTTTTTTGTCTTTTGGAATTTTTGCTAATCGATTTATTAGGAGATGCGAAGAATTGTTATTATTGTTAAATGATATGGGAGGTGGTAACAAACAACCTGGACAAAGAACTAAAGGAAATGTCAAGGTGAGGTAACCACAAAGCACCATTGCAAGATTCATGGAATCATGGATCATGTCGGAATCGGATGATGCGTCTTCTAGGCTAGGCCGGTGTCTGCGATATAGCTAAGCAAACTAACTTAAGATTAAATTGAAATAATGATGACAATTGACAACTTCAGGATATATCTCTTTTTCGATGACAATTAACAAACATCTTTGATACATATCATCATTATCATCAATTCATCATTATTTATTCAGAAACCTTCAAGTTACACACAACTTTTTTTCAAAAATTTCAAAGAGCACTACAAATCATGACATTGCACAATTGACTCTGATTAAAATCGATCGAGTGCTCATTAATTTTTTATTAAACGTGGATAATACAATAGACACATTCAGTGTGGATAATGAATTGGTAAAGAATTTATCAAAACTGTCTCAGCTCAATTTCAAACAAAACTATTTTGAAAATCTAAATCCAACAGTCTATCAAACGACTTTAAGAGCACATGGTTTTCTTGAAGTTTGAGTGGAATCATTAGTTACAAATGTGTCAACAAGGACCAATCAGGCAACTATTACTTGAGTTTATATTTATATTATTTAATGGTCTCATGAGTGACATATATTGGGAGGGGTGTATCTTTCTTGCAATCTTGTGCGCTTTATATATCAGTCGAACCTTTCTGTATGAGCCCTTTGTAAAAAAGCCGAAAATGTCTTATAAGGTATACTCAATAAATGATGATGATGATGATGGTTTTCTTGACGTTTGCAGTAAAACAAAAATTGGTAAGAAAATATGTGGTGGATATTGTTCTGGCTGCCGGAATGTTGTCCTCAAGAGATAATGTTCCGTGCGTCCTATGCACATGCGTATGTAGATAGTAAACATGGCTGTGTCGATCGATCCAAATTAAATCTTAAATAATTTGTAAAATAATTCGTAGCACCGTAGATTTGATCGACGGTTTGAAATAAATATAAAACAGAAACATATCTATGCATTAATCATTTTATTTTGTGTTTGATTTATGCGACCCAGTGTTTTCAATATTTGAGTGTTGTGACATTTATTTGACGCTCTTGAAAGGTTTCAGAGAATATTTATGTAGCCTAACAATATTTCACAACATTTTTGCTTTGGTAATTTGTAATATTATGGGATAATTACTTATTAGTCATTTCTTTATCCTGTAACTGATGCTATATGCGGCCTACCAATTCTGATTTTGTTGTGACCGAAAGTCAAAACTCTGAAACTCAAAACCGAAGCCGAGTTTGTTCGCTTTTTCTATAAGTTTGGAAGAACAGTTTGTGATCCTATATGTGGCATCTAGCGTTGTGAATCCCTCATATAAAGTGTTTTCAACCTCTAGCTCTTTAAATTTAAATTATTTTATTTTCTATTATTAAATTGATGAACAGAATCGTTATAAACGTGATCGAGGAACAGGACCGTCATCGCCATTGCATCTTGAGCGAGTGTGAGAGAAACGCAAGCAACACATTACGCATGCGCAGAAGACGCACAGAACATTATCTCTAGTACTCAGGATTCCGGCTGCCGGAACATTATCCATTTTGAAGAAAATATATTGTCTTTAGCCAAACTGAAGACAATTTAATTCAAACTAATAAATAACTAAATATAATTATTTAATTGGTAGTTTATAATTATATCTATGTAGAACTTTGTCCAATCAGTGAAGAGTTTCATGACCAGAGTGAATTTCAAAAAATTAAATTTGCGAAAAAAACTTACACATAGACATACAGACATACAACAGTTTTGAAAGAGAAAAAGTGTTCGGATAAATATTTTTTTCAGAAAGAAGTAAAATTATTTTTTTCACAATTTTTTTTGAAATTGCTGAGTGTAATAAATAATTTTAATGTGTTGTAAAAACTATCGTACAGTAATCATAGCTTGATGAATAACAATGCAAATCTGCTCTTTTTGATGTCAGTTATAATAATGAACATTGACATTTGTTTTTTACAAAATCACTCTCCTATAGCTCTCCTAAACATTTTGAGGAGGGTGATAAACATTTAGTCCTGTAAAAGTCTGATTTCTGTTGCCTATAGGTAAAATTATAAAGATCTCAACGCACTATTTCTGTATTCTTGACCATGATTATCCATTCTTATTTTATACATAACGTTAGCCGTCAAGTAGTAGCCGTGCTGCAGAACTTTTAAATCAAGATGGCCGCCGAGAATTTGTTGGTTTTGGTGGCTTAACAAATGCTGTTGGAAATTCTCTTGGATACGTCCCTTTGTCAAGTACGTCACCATCAACTGCAAGTGGCGATGCTGAATATGACGTTGATAGTGATTTAAGAATGCTATTAAGAAAAATGACCAAGAAGGATATGACAACTAAATTAAAGGTAATATTTTATCATTTATTCAGTTTCTCCTGATTAATTTACACTTAGGAAGAGCATCCCGCCATTAGAGGAACGCACGCTACAGGTATTAATCAATTAACCAGCCTAACCACCTATGAGGAATAGATAAGTTGACCACTATTTACAGGTGGCCTTTATACGAAGGAATGTTCAATAGAAAATACAAGTTTAGAGATTGCAAGAGTGACCACTATAGACAGGTTGTCACTTTATATATATGTTACTATCATAACAGGTTCGACTGTTAATAATTTAACTGACCATATTCACGGATGTTTCTGTATTCTGTTTCAGGCCATTCAAGAGTTCAAAGATGTTGCAGAAACAAAAGATTCTGATGCCCTCGTTAAAGCAATTGTATTTTGGCCAAAAATCTATAATAATTTGAGCAAGGTTAGTGATAAGAAATTAATAGTATGTTAAATATTTACGTTATTCATCCCTAAAACAAATAACATGGATTATGTTTATTATTTCAAATTAGACTATTTTTATTATTTCAAATTTTTATACTATTTCTAATCAATCAAGAGCACAATTACCTGCACGCACTTCTTTTTGCCATGGTTAGAGTTTCTGTACAGCTATAGAATTTACCGCTGTTCGACCAATCGAGTTGCTCGATTTTTCATGGATAATTCTATATGCATATTTTTTTTTGTATGTCTTTATTCAACATTTTGTTTTTTTTAACTTCAATATTCCATCAGGAGTATGATCAGAGAGCGAGAGAATCAATCCAACTAGCACATTCTATACTTGTTAAGAAAGTTCAAAGAAACTTAGCAACAGTTCTGAAGCTAATTGCTGGACAGTGGATGTTAGCTCAGTTCGATGCAAGTATATCTGTTAGTAACGAGGCTAGAAAATCATTCAGTTTGTGTTTTCCATCTGAGAAGAAAGTCAACGCAATTAAATTTTGCAGAAAAGAAATCTTTCAGGTACACCTATGATTGTCTCATTACCATTTTACTAAGTGTTGATGTTGGTAAGATGTGTTGATGTTGGTTAGATGTTAGATGTTAGATGTTTTAATTTTGGAAGTGTAAGCAGTGTCTGACAAAATTTGTTTCCTTTTAAAACATTTTTACCTTGTTTGCTTCTAGATTTTTTGTTAAGGTCTTGCATATAAATCAAAAAGTATTAAAGTGCACATGACACCAAAAAAATTTATTCCAGAATCAAGTAGCCCATGCAAAATAAATAGGAATGGCGGCAATAATTTTTCGATTTGGACTCTTATAAGCGGAGATATTTAATTTTGAAAGTACCATATTTCAGAAATAGTGCTCCTTCGAAAGTCGGAACTCATGCCGGAATGACAAGAGAGCCCACTATGGAAAAATAACCAAGTCTAGACGTCTAGACGTCCATATGTGTGTCCGAACTGTACAAAATGTTTTGGTTTCAGTGAATTATTATATCCATCATTCCCCAAATCATGCCCAAATGTAAGACACCTCTCTGTGTCGTCAATATATCAAAGTCTTTTGTGATATAATATTGTATTTTATATATCAGATAAAAAAATCTTCAGCATATTAAATTCATTGATTAAATATAATTCTTAGACAGGATAGCTTTGTGAAGAAGTCGACAACAACCGTTGTCCGTCGAATATAAAACTAGATTAAGGTATGATATTAAACACATTGCGTGTGTCGATTTCATCTTTCTGTAATTGTGTTTTTGTTGAAGAAACGCGTCTGCTGAAAGGCAAACAGGGGGTCATGCAATGGCTTTTAATAGCCAATCATTGAGATTGAAGCTAACAAATCAATGAAGCACTGACGCTAAGCTGCGGGAGATCGACCAAAATAGCGCAATGAATTTTATAGACGTTTAGATCATCATCCGCAGCGAAGTGAATACAAAGCGTTTTGCCGCTGTTTTAGTAGCCAACACCTTCATGCCATAATATGCGTTAATCCAGTGTTTTAACACCTTTTTGACAGAAAAACTCCATCGAAGTCTAATAAAACCTTTCTAAACTCTACATTTTACGTTCAATTTCAGTCATATATGGCCAACAAGGTGTCCCGAAGATATGGGCATATCTGTTCTGGAAAGTGGACCATTTCTTTTTCGCCAGAAAATTTACAATTTTTTGAAGTCTAGACTTGGTTATTTTTCCATAGTGGGCCCTCCTGTCATTTCGGCATGAGTTCCGACTTTCGAAGGAGCACTATTTCTGAAATATGGTACTTTCAAAATTAAATATCTCCGCTTATAAGAGTCCAAATCGAAAAATTATTGCCGCCATTCCTATTTATTTTGCATGGGCTACTTGATTCCGGAATAAAATTTTTTGGTGTCATGTGCACTTTAAATATCAACTTTCTTTTGAATTTTCTATAATCTGGAATTATATTATTATATTATATTAATTAAATATTTTCTGGAAGTTGCTGAATGTAGTATCCAAGGATCCCCCACTTAAATTGCCAGACCCTGTGTGTAAGTTTTTATAAAGTAAAAACATTGTTATTATGTTACCTGTTATAACGGATTGAACTGTTTATAGCGTACTGAATTTAGCTGATCTTCCTGGTGAAATTTATTGTCTTTCTTCTTACCGGTATGAATAATTGGCTATCAGAGCACATCGCATATAGCGTACTTTACCCTAGTGATGCTGTTATAGACAGTTTCTAGAGTACCAGAAATACATCACCTTTATATATGCTGTGCATCAACTGTCCTGAGGTGTCAGATGACTCCTTTACTATTTAATGATAATTTATGAACTGTTCATATTATGAAATTGAAGTCGTTAATGGATTCTTGACATCCTTGAATTCTCGAAGGTGTCATTTGAATAAAAGGTTTTATGCTCTGATTTGAATGCAATAGAATTTGCTTAATATCCCCCTCTCCCTCTGTTGCAGGTTATATTCCAGATATTGAAAAACCTATAGGAATATGAATGTTTAAATTGAGAATGGAACCTGAACTTAATTTGTGTGGGGATATGAAGCAAAGGAGAGGGGGTATTCAGCTGTAATTCAATCAATTTTTGCTTTTACCTGAAATAAATTTCAACCAACTTTTGATAATTATGGATGTTTCTGATTCTTTCAGACAATCAGTGAAAATCTGTGCACGTTGACTGTTGAAAATATTGCAGATACGAAGTATGTTATTATGATTATAATTTGGAAACTAAATTGTATCAAATATATAATTCATAAACGGTTCCTCTATAAATTGAATTGCCATGGATTTTCAATGACTAAAGTTGGAAATGTTCTTTGATTGCGGAGGAAAGGCTTGAAAACCTTTTATGAAACACTGTTTTATTACAGGCTCTATCCATAACTGGAAGCTTAAAATTGCTTTGAGCAAATGTATACAACCATAAAATGTACACAAATGCAAATAGTATAAACTATATAGACTGCTATATGATTTCACTGCAGCTTCAATCATTTCATTTGTGTTTTTTCTTATCACATGACTGCCTGCTCTGAGTTGATAATACAAATCAATTTCGATAAAGGAAATTTCTGTTTATCTGCAATCTATCTTTGAAACCCAATAACCCATTTTCTAGTCATGCCCTTCTCAAACTATGTTGAATGAGTGCAATTCTTGATTTATATATAATGACTTACTTGAGGGGAATGTTCTCTAGAGTTCCCATTATGTTTTGTTTGACGTTGTTGCTGTTGTTGTTATTTCTAGAGTAGTACCAGTCGAAGAACGCGAAGGACAATTTCAAAACGCAGTTGCATCGTCATTGAAGGCATTATCTTATTTTGTCAAAACGATGAGTGAGGAAACAAACAAAGAGTGCATGACTGAATATCAGTCAATATTTGATAATAAACTATTTTGGAAACATGGAAAGAGTTCTTCACCGCTTGTAAGTATAACAATTAGAGTATTTGTCATCTGGACATTTATAATTTGTACGTACAGTCACACCTCTAAAATTTAGACACCAATTCTCTAACAACAATTGAATCATGTTATCATACTAGTAAATATCAATCAAGTATTATATATTATTATATCAAGTAATCCTACCACCAACAACTTTTTCATGAACTTTCCATAGATTGACAAGAATTGCAATTGGTTGGCCTTATTCACTAACAACTCATTGAACCTTAAAACGGCCCAATTTCATGACATCTTCATTTGCTTTTTTCATGATCATTCTTCCCAATGTTATTTGTGAACGTTGTATGGAAATTTTGTGAAAATCAAGGCTACTTATATGATGTTACTTTAAATATTGAACATTTAAACTTACATTACCAACCACGTAAGCCTGATGTGCAGCACTGGTGAAAATGATAAAATATTTCCCTAATTTTTATTGATTCTAATTCTGTTAATTTAGATTCGTTGTTCATTCTACCTTCTACTTTCTACTGTCATTGATAAGTTAAATGAGATACGAGAAACTCACAAGCAACAAATATCCAAGCTATGTTTTAATGCGATTGACGATGAAGATGCTAATACTGTATATTATACCTGGGAGTGTGCACTAAAAATTACAACGATGATCAAGGTATTAAAAAAGTTCAATATTTGATATCTGTTGTTTGACGCAGGTTTTCAAGATCCGGCCCATAGGATTAAGCTATCAAAATCAACTGAATCATTTAGCAAATATCTTTTTTTTATGTGATAAATTAGTACATGAATTACAGTCAAACGTGTCTTAACCAGACACCCAACAGAATGGAGGATTTTGTCCGGATAAGACAGGTGTCCGCTTAGGGGAGGATAATTGACAGTAACAGACTTGAAAAGGTGTCCACTGTCTGCGTTAGACAGTGTCCGCTTAGGGGAGGATAATTGACAGTAACAGACTTGAAAAGGTGTCCACTGTCTGCGTTAGACAGTGTCTGCTTACGGCAGTTGTAAACCTATTGAAATTGTCAACAGCAGACCTTGAGGTGTCCAGTTAATGCAGGTGTCCGCTTAAGACAGGTGTCCGGAAAGACAGGTTCGACTGTAATCATTTTATTCACAACTTTTTTTCATCTCGTTATCTTGTTGATTTCTGTTTCAAGGGTCTATTCATCATTTGATTTTGACATTGAACACTTCCTGTTTTAACAATGTCTGTCTGACCTTAGTAACAAAGTAGGGACAGGAAGAGCTCCAAACAGGAAGTGAATAATATAAAACTGCTTGTAGAACCATATATTTATTTGAGAATCCCTTTATTGATCAATTCATTGTTGTTGTTGTTGTTGTTGTGTTTTCTTTCATCTGATTTCTAATTTTATTTTGTTTTTTTTCACAATGAAATGATTAAGTTTTTAAGTACTGTACCGGTATATCAGACTTGATGTTTTTGTAGCTTTTGGATCCGTTCATCAAATTTGAATGTTAAGAATGTATACAGTGAATGACTAATAATGGTATTTCAGGCAATATAGCGTTATATTAACAATTATGATACTGTGAAGTTAAAATGGGAGGTTAAAATTCGCTCATTGCAGTATCTCATGTTTGTATAATGTTTTTGTGACTCATTGCACACCGCTTGTCTTAATAGAACACGTATAGTCCTATTACATATCGCATAAATATAAAGGGAACATTCAAGCAACAAAATAGAAACACCAATAGCCGCCTAGCTTAGTGTATGCTGGCTAGGTTCATTGATTTGATATATTTTCTTGTTTTCAGGATTGGTCGGAGGTTGTTAGTATTCCTAAACTTGTTGTCCCTAAACTGAAATCAGTTCTTCGCCAATGTTGCTATGGTAATGCTGTCATTGTTATGCCAAATATCTTGCCATTGATTGGTCAGCTCTGTGATCCCGTTGTCAAGGTATGAGCTTGTCGCAAAGGTTTTGGTATTCCGAGAACCACATTTTCAGATTTGAAAGCCTTCTGGGAATTGAGTTTATAATGTTTCATGATTCTGAAGAAAATATTTTCAAATCAGAAAACAGTTTTGACAATTAAACATTTTTTGAATTTGTACCGGCCTCACGGAAAGAATGAATGCAAATTGTGTGTGATAAGGTGTACTGTGATTGTGATATTGTCCTCTTTCTTCTCTACGAGAAAATTTAACTATTGTACAGCATGTTTGCTTATAGCTCGGTCAGCCATATATGATTTAGCAAAACCGGTCTCTATTGACAGGTTGTCTTTATATACAGGATTAATCTATAAACAAATAAAGATCCATGCGTCGTGCTTGTGCGTATGATTGTGTTCTTTTCACGTATTTAGTTTTCCATGAAATGCAACAAGTTATAGCTCAAAATGTTGGTAATAGTCCAAATAGCCATTAATTTGTCCCATATTTTATTGCATCAAGAGATACTAACGATTATCTCCAAAATGAAATTTACAATGCCAGTATCGTTTTTTTATCAAGTAGGTGCTTCTTTCTGTGTTGTCATGGTGCTCCGATGAACGGCGCCTATGCTATTGTTTAAATGTAAACAAAGTTAGATTAACAAGGTTGTATTTATATAAAGACATTTGGAAACAATAAAATGTTAATTAAAATGTTTAGAAATTGCATATCTACACGAGACCAATTGTTCAGGAATTTATTCTGCTGAATCTAACTGGAGTTTGCGAAGAATTTACGATTAAGCAACCGTCTATTTACTTTCAAATTTCAATGATCTATCTAGACGATTTATATCAACAAATGGAGCAAAAATTCTCGCATTTACTAACACATGAAATGTGACACGTTTTAGCTTTTAATGACGGTAGTATAGTACAAGCAGCGAGCTGCGCAAAAAGTACTCAACATTTTTGCTTAATAGAAAGAGATATCAATGTCACCAATGAAAACTAGCCATTTCTTTTGTGCTGCTTATTCATTCTTCCATCGGGCATTGACAGAATGCCAATTTCACATGCTCAAGTGTGTTCAGCAATTGCTTGAGCCTATTTTATTAGCACGACAAGAGCAAGACGAGATAAAACTCCGAACTCACTTATTCAAGAATGCAAGTTGTAAACAGCCACAGATGAGAATTTAGAATTGTTACCAATAGCTCGAACAAAGTGTAAAACTGTAAATTAAAACCCCGAGTGAAATACTCACATTCATAAAACATCACTATAAATGTTAATCATGATGATATTATCATCATTCAAGTTTTAAGTGAAATTATTTTCAGATTGCAAAATTATTATCCAATTCATCTCGGACCGCTATGAAATTATTTCTTGGCGATAATGAAAAGAAGAAATTGCAAATATATCAAAGATATTATGAAATTCAGTTTTAGCACTCATGGTCAGCTATATGTAGCATGCTCAAGGGTTATCCATGGGTATGCAGTAAATCTGTATATTGCCATCAACAAGTCTCACAAAAGAAAACGAAAAAATGTACAAAGAAATAATTTTGCCACTTAAATGTGTAAATAACGTGTCTCATATTATCTGCTGTTAATCAGTTTTTTGATATTTGTGTTTCTTATTCAAATTTTGTAGACCTAGCCTAGTGTAAATGTATATAGGTTTTCCTATTTTAATCGTAGGTCCTCATACATCAAACAATAATCTTTGAATAATGTATTAATTGACATTATTGCCCCCCATGCAAGCTAATATGCATGTAGCCTCTACATTCTACAACACGCATTGCGTGTAACTGATATTCTAGTTACAGCAAAATATACAATTTGAAGCATTTCTTAAATGATTTCTCCCCCTCTATTACAGACAGGGGGCTGCTGTATAGAGGTGACTGCTAGAGAGGGTTTGAGTGTTGAATGATAGGGTGTAATGTAGTTTCTTCTCTCTATGAGAATTGAGCTTACCAAAACCTTAAAGGATACGTGTAACAGACTTTGAGCACTTATCAGTCTCAAATTTACTTGGCTGCATTACACTAAGGCTGCATTTGTATTTTGTATTTTTATTATTATTTCAGGCTGTTCCAGACAAGCTGGCATTGTTTAAATTCTTATGTAATGATTTCCACAGTTGTCTATTTCCTGATAAACCAGTTGTAATTGAGAATGACCAATCAGCCATCGTTACTGTATACACAGAGTTTCTTCATTTTGTGTTGCAATTTAGAGGCAATGATGATGACGTAACGTTTGACAAGAATGAAGCAGCAAACTTAGTTTTGCAGCATGTAAGTTTATAATTTAATCAAAACATATAATTAGCTGCAATTTATTCATGATGGCCTTCTGCCATGTCAACAGTGTTCATAAAATGGGAAATTCTTGGATTGAGAGTCCTGGCATTCACGTTTCTGTAATACAGTGTAACTCCGTTCGCATTACCAATGTTAGCACTTATGCAGCAAAGCTTAAACATTACATGAAATGTTTTTAATTTCATGAACGGTTCAATAGTTCAAGAACTTCTCATGAACTGTACATCAAATGTCTGTGAGTCCATGAACTGTTCATCTATTTCGTAGGGTTGACTTTATGATGGCACTTAACCCTATTACCTAATTTTAATTAATAATTAATTATAACCTTATTATCTAAACCGTCATTCATATTCTTATCCAGGCCATGAAAATGTTTGAAGATTTGCTGGAGAATTTTCAAGATTCTGTTGTAGAGAAATTCTTCCAATCATTATTCAACCTTCTCAAATACTGTGATGTGCATTCTGATTTAGAAAATATCTCACATTTTATCAATTGCTTTTGGAAAGAAATTAAAGATTCAGTATTAACAAAGTTACGTAATCAAGAATTATTGGAATCTAATGATGGCAAAACGATTAGATTGTCTTCACGTTTTCTCATTCATTGCTGTAAGGTTGTCGTTAGTGAATCTTGGAATAGAAACCCAATGATAAAAAGCAATAAAGAAGATGTTACCTTGACTGCAATACAGTCTCAATTGCTTATAGATTTAATACGCAATTCCAGTATTGTTTGTTTAAAGAATGGTTTTAATAAATCACATAATCATCTAAAAATATTATCGGAAATCTTGAAAATTAATTGTAATGATGGTATTGCAGAGTATCTTATCAATGAATGTAAAGAGTCACAATGTAATAGCGGACAAAGAAGTTTAGAAGTAAATGGAAAAGATTTTTATATTTATCTCGTTGAACCTTTACTTACATTATCACGTACGATGGAGAAAGATAAATGTCCATCGCATGATATATTTTTGGAATCTGCAATTGATGTTATTGTGACTTTATTGGATCAAAGACCAGACATCAATGCCTCTGACTTAAACACAATTGTTTCACAGGTAAATAGTTTCTTGAAGTTGCTACTTTATTAATATCCCGTCCCATTCTGTAGCACAAGGAAGATTGTACATTGAGTGTTACGCCGTGTGCTCATTACACTAGACAAGATATCTAAACTTCTTGACATACACAAGGCATACACAATGTGCCTGTGACTCTCACGTTCATAAAGTGATACATTGAATAAATGCTCTTGCCTACATTTCATCATGAACATTTCATGAATAGTGCAGGGAGTTATCCAGAATGTCCAACTAAATCTCATAAAAAAGAACATTTAACGTTTAAAATTGCACTTGCCATAACTGCCTCATCAATAGGCTGTAACAAATTAATTGACTTGTTGGGAATTTTTCTCTCAAAAGAAGGCACTGTAAATGTTTAGCTGCTGTGAGATATTGTTCTTCTTCTGCGGTTCTTGCACAAGTAGTATTACAGTGTGTTACTTGTCTTGTTCATAATGGGCAAACCATCCCTCCTCTCTCCCATCGCATCATTTTTTTGATTTATAATATGCTATTTTGCAGATAAATGGACTTGATGAAATCTATTGGCTATCATACAAGGTTGATATTAATCAATATTGATTAATTAATTAATTAATTAATTGTTATAACTTATTCTTATTACTACCTTTAATCAATTTGAAACTTGATGCAATAACTCAATATTTTATGTCTCTTGACAGCAAATTCCTTTTAATTTTTTGAAATGTTTTATTCCTAATACTCATTGCCTGGACAGTAACTTTAACACTTTTACTACATAAACCACACTCGAAGTAGACAGAATTACCATGGCATTGCTCTTTTCAATTTCCGAAGAGTTAAATTGAGAACGCCGAAGACATTAAAATCCAATTTACATCACAAACAAAACAATGGGATCTACCTTGGGAACCAGAATATTTTTGTCGAAGTAACAATGTCATGATGATGTCATGATGTCTATAGAAATCCTACTAAATTTGTTGACAAAAATTACAAACTTCTGATTTCTGGTCAATCTTATTGCATCCTAGATCCCTGGATTCCGACTTTTCTCGTCACAGGGATTTGGTCTGGTCATGTTTAGGCCTGCAGTCACGCTCAAACTTATTTAATGATTGGCAAATATCATTTTATAATTCTAGATTTCAATGTTGAGTTGTAGAAAACATTTCTGGGAAACACTACGCAGAGGCGATGTAACGTCAGCTATAATGAAAACATTCCATTCTTTATTTGAAACAAAAGAAAATAAAAATATGAACCGTGGATGGGATCTTGCCTCTATCATTTTTAAAGGAGATGAAAACGGTGAGTGGTCATTTATCATTATAGTTTGAACGATGGGTTTAGAAGCCTTCAGTGTTATAAATGTGTGAAAGTTTTTTTATACCATTTGAAAAACACATTCCATTAACTTTTCATTGGAATTTAATTTATCCTTTAACATAAAACGGCTCTTTTTTATTACATGTTTTCACAAACATTTTTATGGCTATTGACACAAAGATTTAGACCATTCAACGTCCATGAACTTGATTAACTGCCTTTTACATTCATTCCCAAAGTAGCATTGTGACTTTTAAGCCAATCAAATAGGATAGTGCTAACAGTTATTTGATTTATATATTTGTATATTTTTGCTTTT
Source organism: Haliclystus octoradiatus (assembly GCA_916610825.1). NCBI lineage: Eukaryota > Metazoa > Cnidaria > Staurozoa > Stauromedusae > Haliclystidae > Haliclystus > Haliclystus octoradiatus. The sequence continues at coordinate 215,296 of OU744451.1, forward strand.
ATTTCTCTTTTAGATCGTCTCGTCTCTAATGATTGTTTGAATGAATTCTTTCATCTTGCAAAATCAAATTCAATTTTCCTCGACAGATCCATTTTTATTAATTCTGATTCAAGTAGATTCCTGGGGTTATGTGCTACAATATTACCGGTTCTAAAGGTCAGTATATTCTTTCTATTTTCAATAATGTATGTTTGTGATTGCCAGTAAAGTCAGTTCCGTAAGCACAAGTTCTTCTTTTAGTTTAGAGACATACAAAGAACTGACAGGGAATCCAACCCTGATTTCCTGCAGTTACTCTGCCATCCAGCTACCAGCGCATATTAGATTGAATTTGGATTTTGTGTCTTTGTGAATCCACTAACAATTACCGTATAAATAAAGACAAGACTGAGTTGACCTTTGGGGATCTGAACCACAGTCCAGTCTATCATATTTGACGTCCGACTGCCATGAAATGTATCAAATGGTGTTGCAATTGTTTATTGGTGTTGATACCGTTTGGCAATAAAAAATGTACACCATTTTATGTTCATGAACTTAGTTTGCAGGAGAGTCTTCTATCTCAGCAGATGAAACACCTTCAGTAGTTACTAAGCAACAGAGCAATTTCTAGATTGGATGATTTCTTCATTGTTTTATCTTCTACAGAATGAATGTGCTGAGTCATCACAAGAAGCTTTGCTTTCCTTGGTAATGTTATCATTAGATCATTTCCATGGTAAGTTTTGTGTGATTAAAAATGATGATGATGAGCTTTTGCAAATTGTTTGCCTTGAGATCTACAACATGGCAATAGTAACTGAGACGGTAATAACGCCCTACCGAAGGTCCCCATATCTCTCTTCTATTTCTAGAAGAGTTGCTCTTTTTGCCAAGAGCAATGGCTGTAAATGCTCTTTATTGATCTCAGCTGCGACACTGCCGATCAATTTCAACAGACGTCATGACAGGCAGAACATGATTGTCAATCTGAGACTGCAGTATAGATGTGGTCGTGATAACATGGCCGTGTGCATGCAAATGTCTTTCTATTATAAATGTCTATTTATTATAATTGCATGTTTCCTCTTTATTTTTGACAGATGACATTCAAAATGCAACATCAAATGTATTGAAGATAGCATTTAATCAGTTTTTAGCCCTTGATCATGATAATATCAATGTTTTCCTTCAAAAGTTAAGCAAAGGATTGACAGTAAGATGCCTATCTTCATCATCAAATCATCTGAGGTATTCTTGAGATATTATCTTTCTGCAGAATTACTTATCCTCTTGCTGTCAACGGTACAGTTTTCACAATCATGAATTTTTAATAAATAAATATCTTGTTGTAAAGAGTTAAGACGAATAAGCCAGAAAAATAAGCAGAGTCAAGTTCCAAATTTAGACGCTTTACCAAACATTTACAAACACTTGTGATATGATATGAAGAGACTGGATACTACAAATATGGTAATAATAATAATAGGTTATAATTATAATAGTTATAATCACTAAATTAAAGAGAAACTCAACATTATACTTGTACATCTTACTTGTGAACTATTGATGAATTGTTCGTAAACTATATTCACGGACAGTTTGTAACCATTTCCAATTGTGCAACTTGTGACTTTGTCGTCATAATAAATGTAGATTAAAAGCAAGAGCCAACAAACAGTGGGGATTCACCTAGATCCCAGAAGACTAGAGGAAAATCCGAAGGAAAATGATAGCTAATCTCCAACACAAAAGTTGTACATTTTCTAGGATTCCGTAAGGCTAAAGCTTTTGTTAGTTACTGATCAAAAGACGACTTTGAAGCTATTCTTCCATCCTTAGAATCTCACCATCCACTATTCCTGATCATTTTTTTCTTTCTATTTCTGTCCGTAATGTTATTATTTAGATTTCATTTGTTTTGGATTTTAGTGTTACATCTTTGTCAAAAGTGCTTAATTCTTTGTTGTCAGCTTTGGCTGCATTGAAAGACTTGAAATATTTATCGCAGTTTATCGATTCTATTGTTCCAAATCAAAGTCAAATGATATCGCTTATCAACAGCTTAACTATCAATGTAAGTCGATTTGTTGTTTTCAGTGTGATGCAATACTGATAAATTATAATTAAAAACTAGACAAATTTACAGAGAATATATGTTTGTTGTTTCATGTAAGTGCTTCACAAGGAGACGTATGAATCAATTTTAAAGAAAGTTGTTTTTTCACAGCGGAATGTTCTTTAATAATATGTTGTAATTTCTATCCCTCTACAGCTCTGAACCGCTGACCAAGTTTTACTTTATGAAATTGTTCAAAGCCGGAAATTTTTTACATTATTCATGATTTTGAATTTCCATGCATATGAAGCAGTCAATCAAATTGAAGGAATATGATATCACATTTTATAATATTCATTTAAATAAATAAATAGAGTCAATAAATGCACATATTTTGAGTTTTTTATGCAATACTCAGAGATTACGAAAGAAACTTGTGATCTTTGTGCATTCGAATTGATGTTTTACCCATACAATTTCTTTGTTTCTACTCTACAGAATAATTGGTTTGAAATTGATGTGATTGATAGCAACATTACATGCTTTACAGATTCTATTGGATCATCCAACAACATACACAATAACGAAATGGAAAAAGCCATAAAAATATCTGGATTTGTAATTTCAATGATGACAGCGTTATTAAAAATAAAGACGGATGAAATTGTTGAGTTTTTGAGTCGAAAAGATCTTCTTACTGTTTTAGTCGATTGTATGGCAATGTTAAAAATAGTTCAATCTTCGATTGGATTGAAGAACAACAAGGTTTTTATTTTATTTATCAAATAGATTAGTGGATTACTGCTCAGTCAATCAGAACATTGGAAGAAATAATTTTGTACCACATGTAATGTAATACTTAATTAGATTGAAGCCAAGAAACAGAAACAGTTGTTTTCCTCATCTTTGTTTCTATTCTATATTCATCATCATCTTTGATTGAGAATATAAACCTTTAAGCCGCCGCTTTAATGAGGGGGCTTTTGTATACTATGTTTAATTTCTGATTTGTTTTAACAGTAAATGTGTTTTCTTGTTGCTATTTGGAATTTGAAGTGTATTTTTAAGGGCCTTATCAAACAAAGCTGTTGCTCTTATGAATGGCATTTTGTTTGTGTTGCTATTCTGTTTTTACGTTGCCGGACACAAACATCAACAACAGCCAATCAGCAATCAGTATCAAATTCAATGATTTTATTAATTATTATAGAGAATTTTAAATTTTTAAATTATTTAATTGTAGTCTTACTTGGTTTGTGCTAAAGAAAACAGTGGTGACCTTTGCAAACGGTTACATGGTTTGGAGTTGATGATGAAGAATTGTATTGAAAATGATCAACTGCCTCTTGCCTCCGTATTGGATATATCAATTAACAGGTAACGCAATCTTAAATGTCACCAGCAGTATTTAAAACACACATTTAGCTAACAGTGTCATAACTAGGAACATTTATGTCAACATTGAAATGTACAGTGTTACATGTATGCTATAACAGTCAGAATTGACCACTCTAGATAGTTGGCCTTGTATACAGCGTCGATTCAATTGAAGATACCATTTGAGACATTGCATGAGTGACCACCACTATAGACAGATGGTTGCTGTATAAGGGTAACTGCTATAACGGGTTTGATTGAATCTAGATAATTCTCAGACTTGCCCATTAAGTTTGTGAACTTGAAATGACACATTTTCCTTTCTGATGAGAATATGCAGCATGGAGAAAAAAGACGGGTGACGCAAAGTACTTATTTTAGCCCTCTTCTTGTTGACATTTTCAAAAATATTTAATGTTTCGACTATCAACTCTTTTGAAATCTAAACTCTAAACAGTATGTTCTCACTGCCATTGAAAGATAGATTAAATAGGATTTTCCAGCCAGTGAAGCGAGATTCAACTATTTCAAACATTTATGAATAATTTAAAATCACAACGTGAGAAAAGGAAATAAAAATAAAAATTACTCATTAATAATGCAACTTTATCTTAATAATTCTCTTTCATTAGAGAAAAATATGTTTCATTTAGAAACAAAACTGTTCAAAACGTGAATTGAAATTTCAGGATTTTCTAGCAGTATTTTGGTCCTTTGTGTCAGCCATTATAGATGCCCATGGTTGCTACGTGTTTTTCTTGAAGTCTGTCAATGGAATCAGCAGTCTATATAGGTCTATGGTTCATATAAAGTTCATTTAATCTTGAAGCATATCACTGTTATTAAAAATATTCCCAAACTGTTTATTTATGAGAAAACGTTATTCTATGTTCATTTGTTATGTATTTCAAAGTTAATAATTAATAATTAATGTCATTTCAGCTATTCAAATTCCAAACCTGCTCTCGGTTGTAATATCCTAAAAGATATTCTCAGTTTAACAAAAAGAAGGAAAGAATCAGAACAATTCATAGAAGCTTTGGTTGCTAAGGTTACATCAGCATGTCCATGTGAATCCGAAGCAGTCTCATCTGAAATTAAATCTGCGTTGAAGGAGTGTGGTAGTCCGTCCGTGGCACGTCTTGCAATTGAATGTCTACGAGACAATGTTTTTGATGACTGCTGTGGAAAATCAGTTCAACGTAAGATGTTTTTATATTCTCTGATGATATCCATTAGAAAACAGCACTCTCTACATCTATAAGATATCAGTAGGCAAATGTTGTTTTGATTTGTACAAAGAAGAAGGATTTATAAAAAGATTTTTGGTGTTTTTGTGTATTTAATGCAAAATATAAAAACTTCAAACTAAATTATTATACTTTTATGTGATACGGTAAGACCTATACAATTTAGCTAAATTTTTAATTGACCACTATATTTTATACAGGTGACCTTTATATGCAGGTTGAATTCAATAGAATCTAGCTCTTTTATATATTACTGAAGTGGCCTTTATTTGGAGATGCACAATATAACAGATTGACTGAATTCAAATATTTCAATCTTGGGTCATTCTATGGCAAATCACACGGTTACATATTCATTTACAATGATGGACAATAAAAATAATAATATAAAAATCCAGAATCAAATTATGTATCTGAGTACTGAATACAGCTTTAATGGCATTTTTAATTTGGTCAATTATTGACAATGTTCACACCTTTTCCTAAAGTTTGAGGTGTTGTTAAATCGTTACTTTTTGGAATTTTGAAGTAAAATTTGGATTTTCTGACTTCACTCAGCAAGTCTTGCTCATATTCCAACTTTCAAATAAGCGGTAAAGGCGAGAGTCAAACTGTGTGATTTGCCATGGAATGAGGACTGACCCTCTTTGCTTCTATTGAAGGAGACCAATAGACCAATGCTGTATAATACATTTGATATTGTATATTTTTTTATCTCCATTTATTAGATGTTTCAGTTGTCCTTGATTTGTTTGTTACTGCACTTCAAACGTGGTACTCCCTGTACGGAACTGGTCCAGATGCGCCTGATGATTTATCAGCTAGTCTTATTAGTTTCCTAGAGCAGATTCTATCATGGAAGGAATCCACAAACGGTGCAATGATGCTAACCACTAGTACGCTACATGACGCAACCAATTTATCAGTATCATTCAACGTTAGCCTCATGGAGTTTATTGGTTTGTTAATTAAACGATGTGCGGATAAAATGAAAAGCCATCTGTGGGATTTCATTCTTTGTGCTGTCTCTGGATGGTTGAATGTGAGTTATTTTTATTATCACAATTTATTAAAACTATGTATATGAAATCATCTTTTTAGTTTATTTAGGGCAGAGTTAATTAGGTGGTCAACAATAAACGTTTCAACGAAATTGATGTGTTTTTCAAATTGGACACCCAATGAAATTTGATATCGAAATGAAGGCCATCAAATAAATACAGTTGAAACAGTATATTTATTTCTAATGACATATAACTCAACTATCTTGCTTGCAAAGTGGCTAGACACACACAAGGAGACTCTCGTATTAATAAATAAGTAAATAAATTGTAAACATTCCTGACATTGTTTTATCGTTTACGTCTATTTTATAGACATGCGAAGAGGCAACAACTGACTCAATTTCTGCCTACCACTCATTTTTCATTGGCAACAGCTGTGGTCTGTTTGACACTGTCTCTCGTTTCTTCTCATCATTGAAAGGTACAATTATCTATATTTCACATGTTTGGGCTAGTATAAGTCGTATATATAAACAGAGTGTAACTTGTGGGATTTATTAGTTTTTAACTACGGAAACGTTTTCCCGACTTTTAAATCCTTGATTGCATGGTCATGAAGCTTCTCCAGGTTTTTGTATTGAAACTTTATCTTTATCATACCATCGTGTTTGAATTTTATCGAACCCTTCCTATATTGTGGTTTCTCAATGGCTTCTTTGAGCTATCTCAGTCCAGCCCCCTATGAGTTTTCTGAAATGATTGTTTCAAAGCACGTAAGACTCACATCAGACAAAAAGCAGATTTGTTGCGTGAAAGTTGCGTCATTTGCCCAGGGCTTTGAATGTTAGTAAGCTACGTCGTTTGATTAGGGTTTGGAAAGAAAAAATATTTTGCAGCATTGTTTCGTACATGTGAGGTCTATGAATTGTTGCAAAGTTATTATGTTATTCATAGCTTAGAGAGATGGGTTTGATCAATAATTAGTTAATTGTATTGTTCTGATCTCATTTCAGAAATGCCTGCTGATGAAACTGATTCAATGACCATTTCGTCAAATAATGAAAATCCTAAATACGATGTCAAAGTACATGATCTTCCTGATGATCTGATTTCTGAATGGAGTGAATTCTTTCAACCTGCTATGCATAATAGTATTCATCAACTGTTTAATAAATTCTGTCTTGATCAAGGTACTTAAGGTCTTTCAACCTGCTATGCATAATAGTATTCATCAACTGTTTAATAAATTCTGTCTTGATCAAGGTACTTAAGGTGGAATGTCAGTAGTGTAAAGCAATGAAGAAGGTTTTTAGATTATGTTTGTCCCACCCTATTAAAGGACATTGAGGTTGTTGTTACTTAGTGTAGTGGTTAGGGTGTTGCAATTTTACGCGCAGGGTCTTAGGTTCAATCCCTGGCAGGAGTGCTATCGGTTGGCATCAGGAAAGGGCACCTGACTATTAAATGCACACTCACTTCAAATACTAATCAAACTAACCAAGCACCCCAGTGAAACACAACTACTAGCAAGAGCTACTAATGAATATAAATAATTGTTGCACTGTTCTGCCTGGTTGCACCTTAGATCAGATACTGCCTTATTGTTCTGGAAAAAAGGGCCACTCCTGCATATCTGCGAGAGTGCTACAGGCTTGATTTCTTGGAAACAGTGAAAATAATAAGCAACACCTCAATCAAACGATACGATTGAACATAAGCGAATGTAGCCATGAATTATCATATTAAATGCAGCTTTGAGAGTCACGAGAAAGGCATCAGATCACTACCACGGCTTGTGGTTTTCTTATGATGCCTGTATTGTGTTCTCACTATGCCGTGCTCTTTGCAACTTCCTATTCATTACTTGATAATTATATATTGCATATGTCGTAACTATCATTTATTATATTTCAGCCCCATCTTCTAATGAAAACAACATCGGTATTTCCAAGACAAATATCACGCGCTCTGTATCAGGATCATTATTAAATATACCTCAGAATTATTTACATGGTTTGATTATTTCTGCTTCTACTGATGCTGAAACTGGTGCTGATGTTATAGATCCATTATTGAAGATTAAAGTGATTGACTTGTTTATGAAAGGATGTCCACTGTTGACGTCCAAGAATCATACGTTACAGCTGGCTTCGTATCATCTCCTTAGCAGGTTTGCTCAACACGTTTTTACAATCTATATGTTATCAAACATACAGCCTCTCTGAAACCAGTTCATGAAATTTTCAAAAATTAATTAACAGTTCATAAAAAATACTACTCTATAATAATGATTGGCCACAGCGGCTTGTGATTTGTTGATGCCTTCCAGTTTTCTCCTTACGTGCCTCTTGCTGTGCTATGAGACCAAAATGTATTTGTTTGGAGCTAATTTTCAGAATTTTTGCACATTATCATGTCATCGACTGGCTAAACAACAACTGAAAGGATATATAATTCATCTGTCATTTGAGCATTTATACTTTTGTATTTAAGGGTTGGATAAATGAAAGCATTTGTTATTTTAGATTATTTATTTTCATTTCAGTGTTGCAAATCAGGTTGAACTGCCAGAAGCAAAGCAAGATGATGAATCTATTACTCAGTAAGAACTTATGTAATACTAAATGAGAGTAGTCTCAAACTGAGCTTTATTAGTTGGACGTGCCTTTGACCCAGATGTGTTGACTTCTATAAGTAAGTAAGTAAGTAAGTATTCGAAACGGCATTGCCCTACCAAAGGCTCTATCTCTCTGTCTCTCTATATGTACGTATCTCTCTTCTGTTTCTGGCGGAGTGGCTCTTTTGCTAAAAGCAATGATTGTAAATGCTCTTTACTCATTTAAATCCGCCATCAGATCGAAAATAGTACTCATTTGAACATAATTGTCATAGCCGAGAATCAATCAGTATCTAACTTAGATCCAAGCCCTTGCAAACATTTTTGAAATTTTACACCCTGGGACTAGTCACATGTCTTTTTGTCAAGATTAAGTAGATCATCTTGAAACTCAAACGTGCTCAACCGATTTTCAAAATTCTTTTTAAGTCTGCTACCTTTGTACAATGTACATTTACTATAAACCTACCTACCTGGAGTTTTGTTTAGATACAATGAGAAATAAAAAGTTAATGTAGCAAATGTTAGTCAGACAAAAATGTTAACCATAAAGTGCAGTTTCAAAGTGTCCAAAAAGAATTTTGAAGACCAGGAAATTGGCGCAGTAGATTTTACTTTCAAGAGAACATCCTCATAAACAAGCTTGGATATGGCTCAGAATCAAAAATGCTACATTCATTACTACTATAGTAAGTACACTGGCTACTTGACAGTGTTTCAAATAGAGGTTGATTTGCAACTAGTTTTGCTCAAAATTGTAATGGATCAGATTTTGCAGAAACATGTTTTCGGTAGAATTAATCTTTCGATTTTTACTGCAACCATAGACAACTTTCTCACTTAGCTCCATTATAAATTTAGAAACCAGTCAAATGTATTTCAATTATTGATGCTCCATCACACAATCCTATGCAGACATCTAAGTTCACTTCTTGGTCAATATATGTGTTGTCATAACTGGCGGTTGATACGTATTTTTTGCTATATTGAATGCTTGCTATGTGTTTTATTCCAAAGGCTATTACCATCATCTTTGTTGAATATATTGCAAGAAAATACTGAAAAGACACACGCGTTTGTTGACACTCTTCATCTCCATTTTGGCGATCACTTACCTAAAGATCTATGCAGCTCTACGTTATCTCAACTCTTGAGTCATCTGTTAACATGGAAATTAGCATTACGCATATTTAACGGAGCTGATAGCAAGGGAAGAGTGAATCTTGCTAGCCACCTTGAAAAGGATTGCAATATTTTCAAGACGTTGAATTATTTCTTTAATATTTTGCACAAATCCAAAGATTACAAATCAGTGATTGTCATCCAAGGTATAGTTGATTAAGGCTGCTATGTTTACTACACTATATATAATATATTGTAGATACTACGCTATGCTATGTGATGATGCGGTAGTACCACCTGTGTCAGATCATGCGAATCACAGCTCATGAAATTCAAAGTAAAGTTATCTCGTGAAACGCTAAACCATTAAGTGGTTCCCTTTTGATGAAATTTTCGTAGAGATTATATTGCTACAGTATTTAATATGTTAATAACAGGGCTAGTGAACATTTGTCATCAAAGCTAATGAACGTTATAACTTATGTTTTCATCAGAATTAAAATCAGGGGAGACTTTCTTGGATGATTTATCAAAACGGTTTTGGAGAAGTGCGATGCTGATGTTTCATCTCGTCCCTAGAATAGCTGTCCCACTTTTTGATTTTTCATTAGGCCTCCAATTAGTTAATCCAACAAACTTGTTGGATGACAAATGCTACCTTCTAGAAATAGCGGTGCTCAACTTGATCTTCAACTCAATCCAATGAAAGAATATTCTTTAAAGTTAACTTCTATTGTTCAACCTCCTATCTACGATACAGACATGGAAGAGCTACTGGAAAAAGCTGACTTTCTCAGGTGGTGACAGGATCACTAGCTGGTTTCTAACATGAATCATAATTATATCGCTCCCACCCTTCAAGCTCCAAAACACCAAATGTAATAACTCAGTTCCTGTCACTCAACAATTTGAAATGTTGAAATTAATGTAAAGCAAAGCCTCTTAATGTAAAGACATCTCTGCAGTTGATGATTGATTGCATTTATTGTATTTAGTTAAATTATGTGAAGGTTTTTCATTACTTTTGACTAATTCCATGCATGGCAGTCAATACCCTAAAAGCAGCTGAGTTGTATTTTCTAAATTTAACACTTTTAATAAATTATGTCTGCTTTTAATTTCAGATCATGAAATGAGTGTTGCTGACTTGCAATCAATAGCTGCTCATGTTTATGCAATGGCCTTGAGTTGCGTACCGGCTGTCGTTAGAGTGTGGCTAAACAGTTCATTAGACAGACGCTCAGCTGCCATTGTGGAAAGGTGAGCAACAAGGCTAGAATAATATATTTATATTTAAATAATAATTTGATTATTATTGTTCATAAACACATTAGTACTTAACAATATTTAAAATCCTATATTCTAATATCGTTATCTAGTTATACATCGGCACAAGTCTCGCCAGTCTTATGGAAAAGAGAGATTGGTGCATTGAAAGGCTCTTCTAAGCATTTCAATAACATGACCATTCGTTCTAGACCAGCCGTTGGAGAAGCCATTGCTACATATACACTAGATGAAATGTCTGTCGAACTTGTTGTTAAAATGGCCCGAAATCATCCTCTTGGTCAAATGACTGTTGATAGTGGTAAACGCTTGGGCGTCTCAAATGCGTTATGGAGACAATGGATGTTACAACTAGTTACATTTCTATCTTACCAGGTAATTGTTATGCTTTATGAATAGACTTTATTAAGCAATTGGCGAACAGCCACTGTAAGCCATAGTAGCTTTATCATGAACGAGAGGCACGTATGGAGAAAACAAGAATGCATCAGAAAATAAGGAGCACCGAGTGATTTCCCCTTGTAGTTTCTTCTTAAGAATATCTAATGCGCCATAAAGCTATGGTTTATATAGAAGCTAATCGACAGTTGTTGTCTAGCACACTTTTATAAACTTGAATTTATGATTTTCTTACTCATAAATTAATGATTATCAAATTCTTAATTTTCATTTGAAAGGTCAAGAGCAAATTGAAATACCGATTGTGTTCATGAAATTGAATTATGAGTTTTTCGAACCTGTTTATATTTTGAGTTGGATTTGGCATGATAGCTCTAAACCAATCAAATTGATTCCATCATTCTCAGTTTTATACAAATGGTGTTTAACTGATAATCATGTACTCACTGAATCCTCCTGTCAAGAAGTGCACTGCACTTACACAGAGAAATGTTTTGAGCCAAGATTTCTTGTTTTGAGACAAGACTTCTCATTTTGAGCCAAGATTTCTTATTTTGAGCCAATATTTTTTGTTTTGAGCCAAAATTTCTTGTTTTGAGCCACGCTTTTTTGTTTAGAGCCCTGAGATTTCTTGTTTTTAGCCAAGATTTCTTATTTTGAGCCAATATTTTTTTGTTTTGAGCCAATATTTCTTGTTTTGAGCCACGCTTTTTTGTTTAGAGCCCTGAGATTTCTTGTTTAGAGCCAAGATTTCTTATTTTGAGCCAATATTTTTTTGTTTTGAGCCAATATTTCTTGTTTTGAGCCACGCTTCTTTGTTTAGAGCCCTGAGATTTCTTGTTTAGAGCCAAGATTTCTTATTTTGAGCCAATATTTTTTTGTTTTGAGCCAATATTTCTTGTTTTGAGCCACGCTTTTTTGTTTAGAGCCCTGAGATTTCTTGTTTAGAGCCAAGATTTCTTATTTTGAGCCAATATTTCTTGTTTTAGGCCAATATTTCTTATTTTGAGCCAAGATTTGTTATTTTGAACTAACATTTTTCGTTTTGAGACAACATCCCCTGTGAAATAAATCCATGAGTTCTTGAACACTTCATGAACCGGTTGATGAACTGGTTCATGGTTGTGAAATTGCCCGAAAGTTATGTCTTGAGCCAACATTCTGGCTTTGAGCCAACGTTTCTTGTTTAAAGCCAAGCATTTTTGCTTTGATTTTTGCTTTTAAGCAGTAAGTTATTTTTATCTCCAATTTTCAAGCGATTTGGACAAAAATTCTAGATAGATGGTTCTCGTATTCAATCGATTGTGCTTGAGTCAAGTAAAAGTTTCTTTTATTTTAAGATTTATGTTCTTGCATTTATCCTGTGTAATTTGTTTGGCAGATAATAAAGATGATGTTGTGGTTAATTATGATGATTTGTTTACGATTTAGAACGGTTCAATTCTTGATGGTCTTGCTTTATGGAAAAGAAATGTTGACAAGAAATTTGATGGTGTTGAAGAATGCACAGTTTGTTTCTCTGTGATTCATGGTAGTAACTACACTTTGCCAACAATGCGCTGCAGAACATGCAAAAAGAAGTTTCATCCAGTTTGTTTGGTGAGTACAGTTATGTTCAGATAAGAGTGTTTGAGTTAATATGCTTGATTAAGTGTTTGACTGACTGTTGAAAAATAATGGAATAATCACAATTGATCGCATGAAATGTTGAAGTAACGTTGACTATTATATTATCAAAGTGAAAAGGTATCGTTCGTTTTATCAACTTATACATCAAGCTAACACATGCAAGAATGAATACACCATATAAGTCATTCATTTGAGACAGGGCGAAGATGCAAGGAAGTAGTGAAATAAAAATACACAAGAATACACAGCCCATGGGCAGGAACAAAATGCCTCAGACAAACGATGATTTGATTTGATTATACAATCTCCTTCCAAGATATGTCGTTCTCAAAATAGCATTAGTGCTCGGTTAATCATGATGTCTTGTTTTTGGGTAATGAACATCTTTTGTTGGGAAAAATTTGACCAAGATCAAACGATTCCATGCAGCCACCTCTGCAGATGCCCATTGGCATCTGATGGCATAATTATATCCAAACGAGGTAATTGCAGCCTAGCAATTGTAAGTAGGACGCACTTTGAATCAGAGGTGTTCTGTTTCGTTATAGACATTTCAACACATTTCTGTAGTATTTATGACTGTGAAATAAAGAGAATGGTGATGAAGCTGTAATGATTTCATTGATTCTTTTTCTCAATTTATCTGTTACATCAATTTATTTTTTTTGTTATGCAGTATAAATGGTTCAACACAAGTAATCGATCTAGATGTCCACTTTGTCGAAATGATTTTTATTAATCTACACAAATGATATCCACAATGACACTAGTACAAGGTATGACCATCATCTAAAAACGTACCTTATACCATGGGTGTCTGTAGATGTTACGCAGCTGAATTCTATTATTGTCAACTTGAAAAGGGTTCATAATTATTCAAAATTATTTCCCTTCATCGTTCTTTACTTATATTTTCTCTTGATGAAATTTACATTCCATAATTCACGGTCATAGCGTCTTCATAATGTTCTTTGTATTTCCACGGAATACATCGGGTGGCTGTCAGTCCCAATCGAGTTCATGGAAGCGTAAAAATACCACCACAAAGTTGGTTGGCGGAAAAAGGAATGGAAAATATATTTCAGGCATAAACTATGAGCGATTTCACGGAGTTTTGAAGTTGCTCAGAGGATCCTGCTGTTTTGATCTGCAATGCTCCCTATCTTGTCATTATTACCCTATATGGCTCATATTATTTGAAAGAGAAACATTTTATGTGATATACAATTATTTATCATATGTATTTTGATATCATGTGGTCAATTAAAATAATCTATGCAACATCCAAATCTAAATCTATATATGCGGCCATTTTTAAAAACGATAATAATAATAGTAAGGGGAATATATAATTGAACATATATTTTATCATAATTATTATTTTCTTTTAAAATAATATGTATTATTATTAATATAAACGTATTATGTAGTTACAATAATAGATATAGGCGGGTATGCAGTATCATTGATAATGTATTCACACAGTAATATAATTTTAATAATATTTAAATTGTATTGGCCCATATAATTATCAGTCACTTTCATACATTTCGAATCGAATGAAAATAAAATATTGCTTATTTCTTCGGAAACGGTTCACAAATTGTTATTCTTTTTATTATGGAGATGATAGGAAATGAAATTGTGACGTTATAACATCGATGTGAGGTAATTAAGACGTCGTATTGTCGTTGTAACGTTGTATTAAAGACGTCAGCTGCATCTCACCATAACATATCATGATTCTGGTGTTTTCCCCAATCGTGCTAACATTTGCTGTAGCATAAGTAGTTTCTTATGTGGCAGATTAGCAGGTAGAGTTATTTGAGCATTAGCACCTAGAAGCAGCTGTGAAATGTTTATTTCTGCTCCAGTCATTGGGTCTTGTATCGGTGGACATTCTGTGTTGCACTGTGGCATTTCACAGCTGTCAATCAAGCGATAACTACAATGTCTGATTGGCTGAGACGACAACAACGTTGTAGCATTAATGTCTTTTGTAGGATTAAATCTACCAAACCAACATCTCATTGCATCATCTAATGTTGATCCCTCCACCCTAGTTCGTAACCAATGCCTAGCCACAGAATGAAAAAACGATGTCATATATATAGTTATCCAATGTTTTCCCCAACTTTGGGATATAGACAGACATGGCTTCCATGGCAACGCAATCGAATACATGGAATACCTATTTGAATACATCCCTTAATGCACTGGAGAAAATGGTCAACACGAATGCACGTAATTTCATAACTGCAATAATAACGGCTGTATACCCTACTGATAGTCTAAAAATAATAATAATGGCATATCACTCTGATTCCACATAGCAGTTAAAAAGGACATACTACGTATTGCTAGGAAATATGTTCTTTATGTGAATACGAGGTTTCAAGCGTATCGTTGATATTGCTTACCGTTTTGTTAACACAGTGTGGGCGATGCAAGATGGTGCAAATGCAGCGCTGTTAAAGTAAAACACAAATATCAACTCAAAATAACATCATTTCATGCCAAATGTCATATATTGCGTTTTAGTCATCGACCAACATGTCAACATAGAATTCGAACGAAATAGAGTAGCTCGATTGGCCGAAGTCTTTGCGTTCTTAATGTATTCAAATACATTTAAATCGAAGAATAATTTACATATTAAGATAAGATAAATATCCAAGATATATATATATTTTTAATTTCATTTGAAAACTACTTACCTTACTTCCGCCCCTTCTAAAGACGTTCGTAAATTTTTTCCTAACTTCAAAATATAATTGACATATTTTGGTGAGAATAATTGCTTTGGATCCGTCACCAATCCTTTGTTATCGTTTATAATTTGTGCAATGTCATAGAGCCAGTTGAACAGCATAATTGGTCCTGGAAGTAGAGAAAACAGAGGCTCTAGTATATAGTAGTAGTATTATAGGAGTGTGCCATCCCCCTTTAGTTTAACTGAAACTCTCAGTGATCATGGTAGTAATTCGACAACAACGGACACCATTGCAGATCAAATTCAACTATGTCTAGTGATGCTAGTGGTTATTAGGACTTCAGAGTCTTGATTCAACCCCTAGGATGGGGCATCCAGCCACCTCGGTGATAAAATGCATCACGATTATCCGGTTTGCGGATAAATAAGAATTGAGATGTCTACCAAATATTGGAATGGTGCTGGGGCAAATATAGTGGGATAGAAATATAAGAGGGCTATCTGGAGAACAAATGTAGCTTCACATTGTAAGCCTACTTTGCCACAGCCAAATCAACGTTAATTAAGTTCAAATTATTACTCACGTTTTACTGTCGGATAAAGAACGTATCCATAGTAACAAAGATGACGTTGCGAATCAGTTTTGTTTGCTGTACAAGCGGTTGGTAGAACGGAATCCCAATAACTATCAAGAGAGTATAAGCATACCAAATATACAACAAGGATAGCAACATTATCAAAAGACTCTTTGAAGTTTGTGTGCAATTCTTAGGAAATTGTGCTGCACAGGAAACTTCACACAAAATCAAAACTAAAGGGCGTGTGTTAATCATTGTTGAAAAAGAATAAAGAAAATTGGTTTGTTTGTTTACCTCACTGCGTCTCCCATACTGTTACTTGTCGCACATAATTCTGGACTAGTATTACAATGTACATTCGACATTGGTTTGTTATCAAGGAACCATCCAGAATCAACCAGGCCTCTAATATCAATACCAGGTGCCTTCTCTTCAATTATGTTACTCAATCGATCAATATTCAACATAACCGCTGCTCCCCCAGCACTGTAATGGAAAAGGAAAGGAAAATCAGTAAATATCAAATATACAGCTACTATACTGTATATCCATGTTCGACTGGATATTGTTCTGTTACTTTTAGTTACGAAACTTGTGGGTAGAAATCTTTCACGAGATAGTGACTAAGTGAGAGTGGAGTCACAAGAGTAACGCTAACCTACAGCGACTTAAAGAAAGTTAAACTATGGCAATCAAATATGGTATTATACAAATTCAAATCAAACATTTAGAACTAGATTTTTCCATTACTTTGTTATTATTATTATTGTTGTGTAATCTCAATTGTCAAACACAATCGGATCCGAATTGATTTATAATCCAATCTTTAATGAAATTGAATAATTGTTGGATATCAGTTAATTAGAAAATTAATAATTGTTTTACTACCTGCTGCCAGCAAAGAGCAATCTGTTTCCTTCGTCCAGTCCCTTTTTCAATAAAGCGCGAATAGTTTCTTCTAGGATACGACTTCCATGGAAATGAAACTTTTCTATGAGAAAAAGCGTTCGTTGTTAGTATATGAGATGAATCCAGGCAAGGCTGTTGCTATAACAGGCACCTTCATACGGCGACCACTTCAGTTTTAGCCGTACGTTGGAGTTATGGAGCAGTTGAATTCAGGTCTACAAAATACGAGGGATTAATTTGGAGTTATGGAGTAGTTGAGTTCAGGTCTACAAAATATGAGGGATTGATTTACAGTTATGGAGCAGTTGAATTCAGGTCTACAAAATACAAGGGATTGATTTGGAGTTATGGAGCAGTTGAATTCAGGTCTACAAAATACGAGGGATTGATTTGGAGTTATGGAACAGTTGAATTCAGGTCTACAAAATACGAGGGATTGATTTGGAGTTATGGAGCAGTTGAATTCAGGTCTACAAAATACGAGGGATTGATTTGGAGTTATGGAGCAGTTGAATTCAGGTCTACAAAATACGAGGGATTGATTTGGAGTTATGGAACAGTTGAATTCAGGTCTACAAAATACGAGGGATTGATGCTGAATGCAGGCAGTGTGATTGTACATTCGGAAGCCAACCATACCCTTGTTCTATATGAAAGAAAGTGGCAATTAATTATTAATTGATTAATTAATTAGGACATCTCTATCAAAACCTTCGATCTATTTACATATTTCATTTATTCATTTTTTTACACAGGACAAGCATTGATAACAACAATTTGCGGGTGTTTTTATCGTTTATAAATAATAAGAATAAATAAATAATTTAAAGTGGCATTTTTTAGTTAATTGATAGCAATTGTGATAAGCGGCCAGTAGATAGGCCGTGATTGCCCATGCGCATTACGCAGCGTTTTACAGTGCGATTCCCCGGACCATCACGATGGGTAATATGATTTGTTCTTGGAGGGGATTGTTTAAGCCACAGACGATCAGAATTATAGTCCATATTATTAGAGCTACTTCGCCGTTGATAGTTGTACACAATGAAATACCTACTTCCTGCGATGACTCTGGTTGAATTTCCAGTCCAGACATCACTCGAACAATACGGGATGTACCTATAATGAGACCATTAGAAAAACTGACGATAGTTTTATGAATTTATATTGCCATAGAAACACAAGACACTTGCATAATTAATGCCTAAACAACGAAACATGCGATTAAACTGTGAGCTCACGGAACGATTGACTGCAATAGATATAATCATGGTATTGACGACAAACGCAGTCCTACTTCAGACATTCCTTATAAAATGGTCGTCTTTGACAGTTGACCGTTAAACAGAGGTGGTCATCTAGGTATGTTGAATTATTTATAGACAACGATCTATAAAGCTTGATGGTTAGTCGTCTAGCTTGCACAATCATAGATTACGTGCTTGTTAAACATTGATAAATCCGTGTTGACGTTTGACTACTGAATGGAGATGATCATCTCACATCTTGTATGTCCGTTTGAGTGTACTATTGACTCATTGTTGTTGTTGCTGCGGCCTTTATTACACGATTGTGGATTATGCGTCTGTCCATGAGACACGCCCCTATTGGAATACAAATGCTGCAACGCTAAGGATATTTATTTTATTTTCTGCAATACGTCATTTCCCGCTAAGATTGAATGAGGGTCTGAATGGGATTGCTTCACTCAAGAAACATTTAACAAGTGAACATGTGTCATGGCATCATAATAAAGTGTTAAAGCCACTTGCGGTCTTGTGCTTTTACATATTGTGACATAAAGTTAACGGTCAATTTATCAGAACACATAAAGATTGAGGGTAGCTCTTAGATTTGCCGATTTCATTCGCCAAGAATAGTCACATCGTGTCCATTGTTTTAAATCAGCAAAGATATATTCTTTCCATGGAAATGCCTGAGTTCTAATTGGGATCCATTGCATACAATTCTCCTCTGATTAGAAATAGTGAAAAGTGATTTTATTTAAATTGAAACATCACTCAACACTTACACATGATTAGCAGAAGACCAAGTTGGATTAATCAATTTATCAGGTGATAGAATACCATCACCTACATGAAAAAAAGATATTTTTATATTTTCACTATTGTAATGTGGTATATAATTCAACTAAACAACATGGGAATGCGTATTACAAGTTAAACGAATGGCGATTGAGAATATTTCAATTCGATCCATCATGATGATCGACGTGGTTACCATCCCCCCTCCCCCCACATTAAACTAATTTCTAATTTCCATTATCTATTTAAACTCTCATATTTTGTGCATTGCATCTACAATCATCGCTATTAGCAAAACGAGCCATTCCTCACAAATAGTAGAGTGCATGATTTTGGTACCTTCGATGGAGCGACACCGTCTCAATGCCTTACTACAGTATACGGACTGCAGATGGGCGACATACACACAGAACGATCAAGACTCGAACATATGGCGTTGTGTTGTATATAGAGTTGCATTTATGTATGCCGACCGCAATTAAAAAGAGTATAAATACGTTTTGGTTTTCACGTGATATTAATTTGATTGTTTGGTATAAAACCTTTGACATTCAAAAACATCAAAGATTATATTATCTCTCTTTCTTTTCTACTCAAAAATACTCGAACAGTTCGAAGTTTTCAATTATTTAATGTATCCTTTTTACATCCATATTATTATTATTATTGTTGCATTGGCATTTACCGTCTTTCTTTGGTGACCATTTATAAGACGACGTCACAGAGAACCTTCGCGATAATGACACTCTTTCCAAACATGTTTTTTCGTTATAGCAATACCAACCACCTAAAATAGAAATAAGAGAATGAAGATGAAGAGGATGCCTAGAAATGATTCGATTGAGTTATTTCACTTCTATATAGACATATCTGGCTTTTAATAGCTGGTAAAATCATGTTATAAACCCCATTAAGAAAAGTTGAATACACAATGAAAGCAACGTATAGTATCGGAAGTTCTACCTTTTAATCTGGTTTGACAGGTTAGGATTACAGGATTATGGATTGATACGAGGATTGATATTTCCGGTCGAGTTTAGCATCATTGAAATATTCAGGCTTTCGATAGGACTAAGGGGTATGGCAGTATGATACCTATACCTATATATATTGGACAAATATTTAATATTAATTTTCAACCGACTGAAGTGACTGCATGGAAGGTTGTAAATTAGTAAATACAACTTCGCTTGCCTGCAATGCAATTTTGAAAATGCGATGAATTCGTATATGGCTTGATTTGCAATTAACCGAGTTCCATGTTATTGCTCACGGAATAGCAGGACACTATGATAGCGTCACTACAAGAGACAATTTATAAATTACTGACTATTGTTCTATCTGATAGATTGTATCACGCTACCTCCTAACTTCATGACATCATAGTGTAGTGTATTTGTCATACTGTATACCTCTGTCAACAGTCAAATATATCATATACCTGCTATAAAGACCACCCATCTATAGTGGCCAGTACAGTAATATACAAAAAGTACTTTTCTATTGAATCTATCCTGCATATTCAGTAATACGCAAATCATTATTCTGTTAGATCAACCCTGTATATAAAGACCACCTGTATATAATGACCAGTAAAGTAATATAATAAAATCATTTCTCTATTGAATCAATCCTTATGTAAAGTTCATCTGTCTGATGTGAATGTGAAGTTGGGCCCTTTTATTCATATAACTTAGTTGCTTATATGGATCAGTCAGTATATATCGGCTCTCCAAACTGCTATGTATACATCGCTTAAACCCCTGAGTTGACAAATTCAATATTTACGCTGTTGTCTGTCTGTCTACCCTGTGTCGACCAAGTATCTATATTACCTTCAAGAAACACTAGCCATGTTTTACTGCTTGTATTTCGTCTAAGATAATACCTAAGAAAACAAAATTAAAATCAAATCAAAACTAAACGAGGTAGTGACACCTTTGATGTTTGTTTTAATTCTCGGATCCCTTTATCTCAAATGCAAACTGACTCTCGCTCTTTATGGTCTTTATGAGAAGTTTATCGCTAAAATAGCCGTCAGCACGACATTGAAAGTGTCACGCTATATTCTTAACTAAAGAGATAGCTTCTGTCGGCATGGTATTCAAAATATGCTTTAGCAAAGCCACGCCCTCAATAAATGTTGATTTCTTCGTTAAGCTTTTTCAGGGATTTGTCATTTGACTGTGAAATGATTTTGCTATTTTTAACATTTATAATTATTAATAAATTAGCAGCAATTTTCTGACTATTTAAACAAGTTATCGTTAGCTATTTATGGGACTGGCGTATCTCGTTGGGAAGTCAATTTTAAATTTGGAGAATCAAAAACTTCATTTTAAATTGACGGACAAATTATTGTGTGAATGTAGGACGGTGTCAAAATAGAATTTCTATTGAAGGATTTATTTTAGTTTGATAATTTGGCCTCGAATATTCTTAATGAATTTCCCATTATTTTAATGGTATAATTCGATTTTCAAGATTTTGAAACGATTAATTAATTATAAGATTCTGATCTTTTGACTTGGCTCTGAAAAGGGTTATCAAAATGATGCTGTACGTATTTATGAATATTGTAGCATTTATCTCATCAGGTGTTATTGGACGAATTCAAATAAACATGACACATGAATTATCAATAAAAATTAAGTTAACAACATCGAGAAGAGTATGTTACAGTTTGAAATTTTATATATATGTTTTTGCAGAATCATTGTTGGCATCAAAGTAGGATTAATCACAAAGCCTGATGATTGTAGGTTTTGTGACGTACGACTTAATATTCTCATAAAGAGAGAGAGTATAACTGTTCCATAGATTGTAGCTTTATGGTCAATAACTGACCTTACACAATCTTAGTTAATGTTTATTAAGACTTACCCAGCACGGGAGCCATCATTACACGATGTTTGCGTATTTTCAAGACGGTGCAAAGTCATCCAGCTATGTGTGTTCTTATTTTCTGGTTCACAACCAAAATATTTACGGATTAATTGTGCAGGCAATCCAGTAAAACTCACACTTGAATTTAAACATTTTGGTAATCTTTTTGCTGCAGTCGTTTTAGTAGCAATAGTAGTAATAGTTACCAAAATATAGATGATGACGTTGAAATAATTAGCCATGAAATATGTTGCAGTAATCTTTAATGATGATTATGTGACGAGTGAGTTGAGCGCTGTAATTGTAAAAAGTATGCTGTAATTATATTTCCTTGTACACATATAAATAGATAGATAGATATATACGTCATGTGTGTTGCTGCTATGTTTTCTTTACTGTGTGTAATGGATGATAATGGCAGATTATCGTATAGATAAGTTTGTCAAATATTGCGATTAACGAGAACTATATAAATCGAGATATTTAAAAACCATCATCTATAGTGTTGTTAAAGGTTAGCGGTTAATTCTTGTCGGTGTTTGACCTGACATGGGTGTTCGATGCATTAAATTCAATCCAACATTCATAAAAAATACCACTATTTAATAAAGCGTTACTGTGGTTGAATGTAGTCACGTGATATTGTGACGACATTAGTTGAATGGAATGTCGGTAATTCTACGACACGCGCCGAATGCCGGTCTCAGTGGAACCTAGCTATACGGACATTAAAAATGTCGGCATTTTTCTAAACATGTTAAAAGCTATGGAAATGTTAAGTAAAAACGCAATCAAAATGATTAAACATTGCCAATATCCCCTTGGTTTGTTATCTAGCACCGACATTAAAACTACACGACAGCAAATGATGCATCTATACTTGTAGATTCTATTTTATGTTTGTATGCTCAAATATGACCTTAAAATGCTACGCTAATTTATATAGAGTTATTTCACATTCTGCGAATTGATAACATAATTTCATCTAACCGCTAAGTTGTCCACGTTGATGGTACCTAGTTATACCGGGACTCAACAAAATTAATGTTTCAAGATAAAATACATTAAAAAATGTTTCTCGCTGTAATCAAATGACCTACCTGAACATTAAATTAATTAAGTTAACTTAATTTCTCATCATTTTGTTAACCAGTATGTCCGTTCTCTCTTGTGATTTCTTCGAAATGATTGAATTCGATTAAATACCTCCAATTTTATAACAAGAATTCTTTCAAACGCCCACAAAAGCTTTATAATTAAGAATTAACAGCACACACATAAATCAATATGAGGAAACCTTAAAAATTTACAGATTTGAAATTTATAGCTTAAATTTCACTTAAATTCGTCGTGATGTCGGTAGGAAAAAGTATTACTTACTAATAAACACAACGGGACAGAGAGTTGACATAGGAAATTGTCGCTTTCCACAGAACACCATTGTGCGGTATTTTACGGCCATATTATCTTAAATATCCGTGTCGCTTACTATAACAGTATAATGTTAACCGACTTAATTAACATTTTTATTTATAATAGTTTTGTCTTTATATAACTTTACTAGATAGATAAAGGGCAGTATACAAAAAGTAAAATATTAAATGATAATGCATTTTTTGATCAATTATAGATGCGGCATTTTCGTACCGGTATAGTCAAAAGAAATGTTGTGTTTAAAAGTTGAATAAACCGCTTGTTTATTATAGGTACATTAATCTTAATATTTTATAACGTTAGTTTAGTTATAAATGAAGTGGCAAACGCTTAATGGCTATCTTTACAGTATAAATATAATTGTTTAAATACTTGCGGTAAACATGTGAAAAAAGATTTTGAAATTTGATCAAAAAGTCCTGAATGAAATATTTTAATGAAAATCACTTTCGTATAGGTAAATCCTACAGGTGATATTACAGAGCGGTATCATTTCTTCTCGTTTTTGGTGGCGTCTTTAGAGAGCGTATTGTCGTATTATACAAATCAAGCATGGCGGCGTTGAACAACAAAGGATTGTCAAAGTATGCCGATACATAAAACATTATTTTAAAGTCATCAACTGGGGCTTCGACCAACTGTGAAACACATCGATTAGCAGATCGATTTCATTTCTGTTTGTAAACTGCTGTGTAGCGTGCCAACCAATCACTGAATGTTACATTTTCTATTGACCAATAAGATTTGATAATTCACGTACTTTCTACCTCACTCACAATCATCCAAATCTCGTATTCACGGTTTAAAAAAACAGTGTTTTCCATGATTCTTCATTTTTATTTTGAATTTTAATTTATATAAATGATTCTCCCATCGAATATTGTTCTGCATTTCATTTGCAACATTCCTCAGGTTGGAGCGTCCCAAACTTGAAGAGTGGTCCTTCGCAGTTTTATGATCTAACCTGTTTCTATAACTTGTGTCTGATGCCCTTTGTTATTGGCTTGTGACCAGGGATGGATTTTATTGATATACGTTTTCTCAATTCAAAATTTGCTTAATAATTTTCATAGTATTACCACACAGAATTTATTGCTAAAACCTTAGTGTCGTGGGCAATAGTTTCTAAGGCTACAATTGACTATTAACTTCTCGCTGTAGTAAATGCCGATATCAAAAGCTTTAAGCATTTCTGAACCGATGGAATACCCGAGAATGCCGATTTAGAAACGCAATCTAATAACTTTAAGCTATCTCGTTTCATGCTGCTAAAATTAATAAGAACTTGTTTATTGCAATCGAGGCTTGGTTTCATCAAGATTGACGCTGGGGACACAATTTTAATCTAAATTTATAGTCACCGCCGTCGCAGTCGAGTAATAACTCAAACAGTTATTTTAGCACAGATGTTCATGTAAAACACTGGGGATTTTTGTGTACAAAAGAACGTCATACAGTAACAAAACACGATGTAAATTGCAACAACCTGACAGTGATTTACAGCTTCAGAAAATATTTTATAAACTTAACTACGCAAAATATTGTTAAACTGTTCTCTGTGACAGATGTTTCCATAAAACAAAGCAAAACACACAAGTATTATACTTACATCTGTGACAACCAATAGAAATGTGTATTACAGTTGTAAACTCTCGAGTGGTCTATATATAGCTACAAAGCAAAGTCCATGGATAATACCCGTAGATTAGTTATCTTCATCGTAATGTTACAAGACAACTTCTACATAAACATCGGATATCTTCAAATATATCCTATAAGCATATGATGTATGTGTACTGTAATGTATTAAATGTATTTCAGTTCATAATGACAAAACATACCAAATCAAATCAAATGATTCGATTATTTTTGAACTTATAGAGAATAATCACAACTTCGATATTACTATAAATTTTATTCGTTTTCAAGAAGATATTCCTTGTTTTAAGATTTTATCCCTTTGTGTACATCACTCAACGCACGTATTAATAACCAGATAGAAAAAGAGAGAACAAGAGAACCACGCTGAGTGAATTGTTTACACGAAGATTCTTCTGTTAAATGATTTATTACCACACAATTCTTCATAGGACCATTTATCATTTTCACTGACATCGTCGTTGTCAATATATCTATAAGAGATCAAAATGTTGTCCTAATTTGGAAGAAAAATAAATATATGTGCGGTATTTTTTCAGAATATTTTTCTCACATTCTTGTCAATCTTAGATCTCTCAAAAGTGTTTAATTCATGGTAAATAAATACATTGGTAGCGGACTCGGAAGAAAATCGTCTTATTGTGCTTTCATGGTCATTAGGAGAGAAATTATGACCCCGGATATTGATTATTGAATTCTATGAAGAGTTTAAGCTCCGGTTTTATTTTTATGAAAAGGTCACTCGACGAAACAGAGAAATCGTTTCCTTCCGGGTTGCTCAGACCTCAGATAAATTGGCTCGTACTTTGATTGAATGTACATTACAGTACTCAGCTGAGCTTGATCAAAGACGGGGGTGTCGTGCATTCGTGTGTATACAAACCCTACATACAAACCCCCATGCACTGCCTGCTAACAATTGGGTCATATAAGACAGTAATTGTATTCTCTTGTTTCAATTTTGGAATATGATCAAATCATAGGCCAGGCTTGACATTATCTAAAACATTAAATGAGTGCCATCTAAGGATGGCGGATGGAATGATCCAGAGGGAATTGCATTGTTAGCAGCTGCGGCGTATTGCTGCGCATTGACAATCAAGTACTATAACTGTTCCTTATCCGCTTTTATCATTGCACGGAGCTTGGGTTTATAGAAACTAGATACTAGATAATGTACACACTTCATTATTCGCTATTATCAGTTCAACTGGAACATGATAGAAGGTATAGTCAACTGGACGGTGATTGTTTAATTAAGAATTATTTCAAAACAATCTTTTATTAACTTTTTATTTGGCACATTACCAGTTACCTGCAGAATTGATTATATAAAAGCATTTGATTGCCAAACCATCATACATCCACGTGCGATCAATGATTCTATTCAGAACATGATTCTATTAAGCGTAGGATTAAGCGTAGGTCACATGGCCCGTGCCGCCGAATTCATCAAAACTTCGTCTCCAAATATATATAGGATTATGTTCGACACATGCAAGTGATACCAGTTATAAATGAATTGGATTCAAAGCTTTATTATTTTGTTTTGGGAGAAAATCGAATCGCGAACATTGCATTTATAAGATTGCAATTTAACCGATAAAATCTCTTTGATTTCAGCACGATTAAAATCAGATTCAACTGTTTATAATTGTTTATTCAATCCTTATTATATTATGTTGAACATAGAAATCCTACAATCTATTATTTATACAAATAAAGAAATTATAGACAAGCAGGGTGTCGCCAGCGGGATGAAGGATTTGTTCTGTCGTTGTTTATAGCTCGGGTTTTCAATTTGAATATAGATTCTGTAGAAGCTTTGTTCTGCTTTTCTTTCCTGTTTTAAGCGAGGGAAATTCTGAATATTGATTAACTGATCGGATCAATCATCGATATCTATTGAATTTGAAACAAAATAACCAAAATATGTAGAACGTCAATTGCAATGTAGCGTTTTTAATGTTGCTGCTCACATGAATATTTGGACTCCGTTAAACTCGACAATTGCATCTAGAGCTGGTTTGCCCCTTGCCTCAGCGGATGAATTAATTTAATTGAGAACTGCGATTATATAACGGACACGATGCTCCTTATTGAGCATGCCTAGATAGTAATGAACCTCACCAACAAACAAGGCCAAGAGCGCAATCTTCATATGCGATACAACAATTGACAATAATGGTTAAGCCAATTCTACAAATGCAAATAAAATGCCAGCCAGCAACCTCTCATTTCTCTCACAGAGTAAAATTCATCTATCTGCTGTGTCTCTGACAGGATCCCTGAACAAGGTCTTTTTTACGATTGCCGCACAGAATTCTTTCGGATTCTAAATGCCACTGTTGTGTGGACAGCATGGGTACAAGACCACACTTGAGTGACCATACTAGTAGATGTGAACGGATCATTGGATTCTAGAGGAACAGTATCATACCTTCCCCGCTATATTCCCCCTGGCAAACAACTCTAATGCCGATTATTCCCACAGCTATGAGGCTCTTGGATCATGTCATTAACGATCTGATGCTCTGAGCCAATATGCCGTACTTGGGCATCCGTAGTTGGCAGAGCCATCTATTTGCAAGAGTTGAGACATTCTTTCATGTGCCGCTATCGTCTCCTATTGGACAGATGCCAGTCATGTGATTTTTTGGACGCCATTCGTGTTCTTTCGGAAACAGGTTTCTTGTTTTAAGCGAAGCGCGCGAAAAAAATACAACTTCTATTAGTGAAAACAAACATAGGCTATTAAATTATTAATTGTGGTGTTAATAGACGCGATAGTAATCGAAAAAAAAAACAGGTAATCGAAATAAATGTATTGTTTACTAGAACTAGAAAACAGGAGTCTTTGACTGCAAAGAGTAAGCGTAAAATGGTAAAAGATGTCGTCCACAAACTCCTTTCCATTTAGCAATTCAAATAGCATTGATCTGTATTTACTCTCGAGCAACATGCTGATGAGATCGATAACATAGTATACATTGAAGTAGATATTTAAGCTAAAATGAGAGTTCAGCAAATAAATATGGAGAAACACAACTATTAACTGGTTATATTAACTCTTGTTAAACGATCGCAAACCATTTCACACAGTTCCAAAATGGCTGAAAAAAACACAACATTCTCCTGCACATGCGCACTGCTAAAAACGTGCTCGGGTCCAGGCCAAAAAAAGACAAAAATGGCATGAGTGTCCCAACTCTTGTAAATAGATGGCTCTGGTAGTTGGGCACCGAGAGTATTGCTTCAATCGTTCTTAGTTGTTAGTGATAATAATACAAGGTATTAAATTGTGAAAATATACCAAACCCTGCTAATGCTAGATATGAAATAGAATATCAACCGAAGTATATTATTAGACAACGCCCTGGAAACAACGTCAAGAATTCATGACTTATATAGCACATCATGTTTTACTTTGGTATAGCTGAAATACTTCTTGATTTCCCGGTAACGGAATATCTGTATCAGTTCGCCATTGCGACGTACGTAAGACGCGGACAGACCACAAATAAATAAATAAATAATTTAATGTATTAACAGACCGTAATATTAAATAAGAGGATAATTAATTTTGTTACACTGAGAGATGAAATATACAACAAGGTGTGCTGTGCAAGGAAAATCGCATCATAAAAACCGCAATAACCTTTAAGAAGGAAAAGCAAGTCTAAAAAACCAAATTTATTTAGTAAAATGTGATAAACTCCATAAGATTGATGATTGATGTAGCGACAGTTAAGTTGGCAGAGACAACGATGTCAGGATTGCCACAGCTTGATTTAATTAACAGTAGTGTAATCAACATGTGTGGATTTTGATCAAGGAGGAATGAAAGCAATGAATGTTTGCATGTAATCTTTTACGATCTTTTAGCTGTTACGATTGTTATCATTCCGACAGATTTTTATTGTAGCTAATGATGGATAAGTCGTAACAAACAAACCAATCAATTATAATAGCCATCCCACATTATAGATAAATTAAATCCAATGGCACTAAAATGAGCCGGAGTGAATATTGCTGGTATATAGTTGTTAATTTTTAGAAAGAAATGCCTTCTTGCAATTGTGTATAATAGGTTTTACTAGGAGTGTTACAAAGGACCAACGAGAAAAGTTTTTTCTGTGGGCGTCTTTCTACCCTAAATGACATAGTCACAGTCACGTTGTGTTACTGTTAATAGATATCTGCTACTATATATAAAGTGTATCTATTTCAAAGGACATTTTTACTATTATTTCTTCATCGTTCCTCTTAATTATACAAGAACAATGGAACATTACTATATATATAATTGAACAAAAACAAATTCTATGCCTGCATAAGTTCCCATGATGCTATACATACTGCATAGCCAGTGACACTGAAAGAGCAAAGTTTTTGTGCGGGGAAATCATTAGCTATGGAACGTATTTGTGCACCCATATCTATTTCCAATTATGGAAATTAAGTTTAATTTTAAAATTATTTACAGTTTTCGCCGAACGGTTAACTATAGAGATAAAGAATTGTAAATAGTTATACAGCCTAAGGCAACAGAGTATCGACACATAATTATTGGTATTGGAATATAAAAAGTTCATCATCAGCTTCAACAAATTTATTAATTATTTTAAAATATAAAATCAGATCAGCAAACATTCTTCTTTTTTCCAGGCTATCTAGGTCTATATTAACAAAACGTTGATTGTATGTGTTAACTCTGACTGAGGCTCAATATAGTAAATCATTCTCATAGTAAATAATATGTTAACTCTGGATCATTATAGTAAATCATTCTCATAGTAAATAATATGTTAACTCTGGATCATTATAGTAAATCATTCTCATAGTAAATAATATGTTAACTCTGGATCATTATAGTAAATCATTCTCATAGTAAATAATATGTTAACTCTGGATCATTATAGTAAATCATTCTCATAGTAAATAATATGTTAACTCTGGATCATTATAGTAAATCATTCTCATAGTAAATAATATGTTAACTCTGGATCATTATAGTAAATCATTCTCTTAGTAAATAATATGTTAACTCTGGATCATTATAGTAAATCATTCTCTTAGTAAATAATATGTTAACTCTGGATCATTATAGTAAATCATTCTCTTATTAAATTTTCTTTCAATTGTTTCTATTGAATCGATGTCTCTTTTTCGTGATGGTGGAAAAAAAACATTTCTCCAACAATAGCGAAAAAACTGAAATGCCAGGAGAAATCGGGTGTAATTGTAGGAAAGATGTCTGCTATATATATATGCTGGAAAATCACGAAGCCTTCTCGTAGAAAACAAACTGTACATTTTCACGATAAGTTAAACTATTATTAAACATCCATGTTCTTATTCCTATCCAAATCCCCTTCTTGTTTTTAAGTTTCTCTATATAAATAAATATTATAATAATATAATATATAATATGAGGTGAACACATATGTATGTGAGAGTGCTCAATGTTTGTTAAGACAGAGCACAATATAGAATAGACACAAAGATGATGCAAAAGCCTTTTCCGTTACTCGGAGTTTCACGAGTTTACTTTGCGTTCATCTGACGGTTTACTAAAAAATTAAAACATACCACTATACAAACGCGTGAAACTCCGAGTAACGGAAAAGGCTTTTGCCTCATCTTTGTGTCAAATCTATAAATAAATATTATAACTTTTACCATGTATCAAATGATGATGATGATGATGGTTATATGTTGGATTCATAATATCGAACTGACTAAACTCGAGCGTGTAAAATCGCAATGGGTATATATCGATTAGTTGTTATTGGAGGATTACACGGGCAGTTACAATGTTCAAGCTAAGCTCGGCGGTTCATCAACAGGCCTCAACAAGGATTGTTAAATGTTTTTGTATTTCTTTCTTGTAAGACCTTGTAAGAGGCTCTCCAATGAATTGTGTCCAATGCTATCCATTGTGCTTTAGTAATGATATGCGCGCATAGACGGGAAATTCACGTTGACATTACATAACAAAGATTTTACACGATTACCGGTGATTTGGATCACGATATAGCCGATTATGATACGACATCACATGGCAAGAAAGATACTTTAAACCTGCATATAACAGTCGTCACTCACCAGTAGTAACCAGCAGTCTGTATAAATTGACGAATATGCACAATGGTCTTTGTATATTACTGAAGTGGTCACTAGACAGGTAACCGTAAAGCAGGATCCTAATATGGTATAGTTGACTGCTATTTTAGAACGGATCAACCTACCGAGTGCCTGAATTACTGGGCAATGGGGGGAGGGAATTTGTAAAGTTCCTCCATGGTTTATATACTTGCGCACATTTGATCAGTTTATAAAATACTTTGGAAAACATTTAGACTAAAATTTTGGTTCTCTTTTGCGGGAAGACAATACTGTACTATTATTTTCAGAGTCTAGAAC
Organism: Haliclystus octoradiatus; assembly: GCA_916610825.1. NCBI lineage: Eukaryota > Metazoa > Cnidaria > Staurozoa > Stauromedusae > Haliclystidae > Haliclystus > Haliclystus octoradiatus. The sequence continues at coordinate 246,669 of OU744451.1, forward strand.
TCACAAAAATTTCAATAAATTTATACATATAATATCAATCAGTATGATCAATTCAAATAATGATGAATTATTAATGAAAATATATATTTTCGTCTCGTATAGTATTCTCATGAGTTTGTATATATTTTATAGTTCTTTTAAATGTTATCTAAAACTTTTTAACGATATCCTAATCTGAGATGATACTGCAATCCGGCTGCATGTAATCAGATATCTTTATAATCAAGACTTTTTTTTCAATGTTTTAAGTTATCTTTTTAATTAGTTAGATACAGGGTGTATACGTGTTTGTGAAAATAACGAATGGTTGCCATGGTATCACTATTGTTGACAATGATTACGTTGAACGTGAGCCTGAAAAATAATTGAAAATAAATTAAAAAGAATGATAACTCTATGTTCTTAAAGCATATATGGTTGAGATTTAAGAACAATGACTCATACACACACACGCTATTCATTCTATGAGAACTATATTACTCAGTAAGAAAGTTCAGCTGAGCTTGCACTATATCCCTGGTCGATTTCATGAAATACTAATAAATCGGTTTAACACTCGCGTGCTTGATTCACTCGCTGCTTTTTGTGATCAGTAATTGCCCGTTCTAATGATCCCTTTAAAGGGGCCTTAGGGAAGGTTTGCTGCATCTCACCTGGTGCAAGACTGTCACAATTGTTTGTTCCACGATTGGCGCTATATCCAGGTGGACATGATTTAAGACAATAACGCTGATTGTTGTTCATTTTAACACTCCAATATCCAGGATGACATCGAAGGCACCATGATGTAACACAGCCACCTAGAAGAAGATACGATATAAACATTATTCAAATAATGACGTCAGATATTTAGCATAATATTTCCATGCTTACTAGTCCGCGACCGTAATTTGTCCAAAAAGTAAGCACCCCTTTCTAAACAACGCGCATGGATCATTGAATGCAAAAGCAGAAAGAAAGAGCTTCGTAATAATTAATCTTATTTTGGGTTGAGCACCATTTAGCGTAATTAATCATACTCATACGAGTTAGCTTGCATAGTTTTACATCACAAACTTGATGGCAGTTTACGGTAACGATAAAACATGTTTGAGTTTCACGTACTGTACTGATATTATTTTACTGTGAGTGAAAACATCTTGTACAAGCCATCCGTGTGCCTCCGTGCATCAAAATGTGTTTATTCGAGGGTAACCTTCTATCTATACACAAAAGCGATTTTATCTTGACTTAACTCTATACCTGTATCTGATCTCTTTCGACATGCTCTTGCACCAAACTCATCATTATATTCTTCATAACCAAGCATGCATCGATGCTCACAAATTGTTCGTCGTACAAAAATTGTAAATTGTTTTACAAAACCTTCACTACAGACGGCACAATATGTTCTGTTGAGTGTTCTTTCACAATTGGGTAAGCGAAATGATCCAACTGTAAAATAAAAATATAAAAATCGTAATAATAGATGTATTTTAAATATTGGTACTTTTTCGACCACATGATTTATTAACAATAAAACGGCAATTAAATATGAAGCATGGTTCAACAGTTAATCAGCGTAGACATAAAAACTATCCCAGACAAAGCAAAACTTACGGTAATAAATTCTCTTTTGAATAACACGGGGGTTTGAGTACAAATTTGCTTTTTGTCTTTTCCATAATTTTAATGGTATTATTAAGCGACGCGTGTTGCAAAGATTTCCCTGTTTAATCCTTTTCCCCGCTGTTTCTCAAGGTATTTTAAGTCTAATCTGACCATAATCTGACTGATTCTTTGAGCTTTCAAGTTCTTGCCTCAGATTTTACTTTTATCTGAACGGTATTTTTATTTTATTACAATGAGATCTGACTTATCAAATTGTGTTTGTTACATGTGTAAATCCTTTTTAAAATAATAAACTCACGCTAATTACAGGTATTAAAAGTCTATATCTCCATACCTGTAGTCTCAGCAATGGTCTGACTTGGGAATGTTGGTTCAACTGTAGACGGAGAGGATGTCGTCGTCGTTGGGTTGATTGTCGTCACTGGAGATTGAGTCGTCGTCGGGGTTGTCTTTGGGTTCGTCTTTGGTGCCTGAGTAGCTTTTGGCCCTTCAGTCTTGGGTATTTTCTTTAGCCAGTTTGTTTGATAATCTACATTAAGATTTTTAAAAGGTCCATTCCTTCTTATATATGAATCAACAATGACTTTCAGACGACGACAAAAATCAGCTTGATCATTCTGTGGTACGCTTCCATCACCAAGGTTCAAATCATTCCCAAAACATTGGACAGTGAAATCTGTTACAACATTATAACTTTCACACTTCTCACCTTTATTATATGGCATAGAACATGCTAATTGTGCTGCACAACAGACTATTAATAAAGGAATCATTCTTACTATAAAATTATATAAAATTACTTTTTTCTCGACCTCTTTTTTCGCAGCTGTCCTCTATGAATGTCTGACGTTAACTGAATCATTCATCAACCGCAAGCGATCTTTTTATGGCCGCGGTAAAATTTCAGAAGCTATAGAACATTTCAATGTTATCACTATTTAAATGATAGTAATTGACGTTTTTAATAGTACTAACTCACAATAAGATAACGACGTATCATTTCTAATTACGTAGCATGAGAAAAACAACGTATGAAGATTTTCATACATACATATAATCATGTAGAACCTGCTAGAACATATTGACCTCGATTTCAATGTGGTTTATGTCTGTCCTTCAAGTTTTATATTTTCTGTTGTTTTATGGATAAAAATTATCTTCCTAGTTTATAGTTTACATAACCCTTAGCCTAATTCGTGCTAACTACTAAGCTGTAATTTAATTTGATACTAATGTAATTTTTCGAAAACATATAGCTTTGGATTTGAAATTTCTTTATGTAGCTTTTCTTAACCCATCGTTAATTTCTTTTGGAAAAATAATAATAGTCCAAACTTCCAAATGTTCAACAATCTCAACCTGAGGGTTCTGAAAAGTATTTATGCAGAAAATGTCATAACTTTTCCAGTCCTGGAAGAACTCTTTTGAAATGTGCTTAATATAATCTTGATTCATGAGTTTGTATTCGCGAGTGACATTAATAAATTTTCCAAGTGAAATTCAAAAATATAAACGGATAGAAAAATGACGCCGGAAGGAAACCTACCTAAGGATCTCGAAGCTCTTCAGATGTAGAGAGAAAAAAATATTTCCAATGACGTCACCATTAGATTTTCCTGAGAATAAATTTTATTCCATGAATGAAGAGAGATTTTCCCTCCATTTATAGATTCCTCCTCTACGCGGCAGATCAACCATCTAAAGCAGGTAATCTTAAGGATTTTACCCCGTAATTTAACTGGAGAATTACATTATTTAAACATAATCCTTTTGTCGACCCTGATTTGCAAATAATCTTGTAAATTGTACATTAATACGTGCCCTCTTTTTCTATATAATGATTATGATAATAATACATTTTATAACGCTTATCATATCAAGCAGTTCTATATAATAGTCCTAGCACTATAATATATATATAGGTAGATATAGTATTTGTTACAGAAAATGAATGCGTAGTCTATTTGACTCGTGCCTTATTATTAGTCATCATCGAATAGTAGTATGTCCGTTGTATGTCCTAATGCCCTTTAACATATTATAATATTAAACCCCATGACGATGCATCTACGGCATAAATATAGACATCCATTACGTCAAATAAATGGCTCTTATCTGACAATAGATCATGTTGTTTTTGAATTACCAAAAACACGATAAATATTAATCATAAACCGGAACATTTAATCTAGAAAGAGGATGTCTGTGCAGTTAGACACCCCCGCGCAATTACTTATTACTCAAACTGCTCTGTCTGTAACTGCTCATGCAGGGCATTCGAAAAGTTGTAATATTTTGATGTCCAAATCCTATTCAGGTTTTACTCCATCCAGATTCAAATCTGATCAAAGATTCGAGATAATCTATTCTTATATAGCAACTGTCCCTCCCTATCAAGGGTTATATAAGTTGTGGGATAGACGTATGTATGTATTTCTGATTTGTTTTTGAGCAAGCTAAGATCCTGACATGGATGCACCACTAGGATGATGGGTCCTACAAAGTTCATTGGATTTAATATAGGTGCCCGGGATAGGTGCACATTAAGAAGAACGATATTACCACACTATATTGTAATATCCCGCTGTAGTTACTTACAAACTGATTTTTATGTGTCTCTCAAATAGACTATTGATTTCGCTAGGAGTCAGACGATTAGTAAATTATAGTCGGAAACTACTTTAACCGCTTCAACCTACTATGAAAACCGGTTACTAATCGTTCTACATTTAATCGCGATATACTGATAATAGTCATTATGATAAAGTTACTTGTGGTCGAATAAAAGGTCAAACGATCACCCTCAGGGACACCATATCTCTCTGATGATAAGGGTACATTTTAATGGGTACATTTTTAATGCAGGCTGCTTGCGTTTGTTCTATTCGTAATGCTGAATAATCGTTGCAATTGGTACTACTCGAATCATCGTATAGTTTGAATTATGCGTTTAAATTTATAAGGGCTTTGATTGTTTTGATAAAATAATTCAAATCGTAACAAACTGAATATCTTGTTGTATCAAATTTAGTCGCTCAATATATACGTCATATTCTTACCAGGAATTCTCACCAAACGGCAGCCTCATTTCTATACATGCAATTGACAGTAACGCAAGATCAAACATTTATGCTAGGAATGTAATCAAATCACGCTGCATTGCAAATCTATTGTAGCGGTAAAGAGTAAGTGAAGTCGTGAGTTGTACTATGGATTAAACCTCTATAGAACGTCCATCTCCCTCTATTTAACGGCCCTTTCATATTGATTCGAAAGCAATCTATGCGTTACTATCTATCTACCGTAGGAGATATACAGAAGACACATTAATAATTGCTACTATAGTGTCATGTTTAATGCAATCATCAGAAAAATTATCTATTATAAGTTATTTAGTTGATTTGTATGATTTGTCTGATGAATGCGTTAATCATGTTCAACTATTAGTAACAATTACGAATGCGTGTTCTTTGACTCCTTTTATAACATTTAACTCTATCAAATGCTGACACCGAGCATTAGTTTTTGCTGTAGAAAATATCTAATAAATGAATTACGATGTCTCCACCCTATGCTACACAGTTACCTACGCAAGTGGGAACACCTTCATCATACTATTTATGAATGAATATATTATTTCATTGATATTCCTTCTGTAGAACCTAAATATTATATAGCAATTAAAATTATAAGTAAGATACGATGAGATAATTAATAATCATAGGTAAGGGGACGCTTCCAATAATGCGTAGGATTAAACGATGGCCCTCCCAATTTTGCAAACCAATAAAAGGACGATGTAAATCTAAATGATTTAATTAATTAATTTACCACCAAGCAACATAGGTGGGGGCACTTAAAAACGCACGTTTTGTAAGTTGCGTTGATTGCAGATAAATGATTTCATCAGTTGACATATTCATTGTTTAATGTTTGAATTAAACGTTATTATGTTTTTAAAGTTGCATAATTAGATTTGAAGGTTTGAGCGGGGGTTTGAACGTCCCTTCCCCCGCGTTTCATTATCGTGAAGATTAAGATAAAGAGTAATTAAGCAAGCATTATCAAATAATATGAAATCAAATTAACACTTAATTTAAAGTATATCAAAGTAATGAGCGTTATCGAATTCAGATTTCCTAATGAGTAAGAAAGGCAATAAAATAAAATAAAATGCTACACCCCCATTTAGAAACGACACATGAGAATTTACACGGAGACATTTTATAACTAGGGCAAGACGAGATATAAGGCGTTTGAATTCTGAACATTCTATAATTATATAAGATATACTACCTACAATTGATTATTATTATATAACACACGCATCGTAATAATGAATATAAATTTGTTCTATTTTTCATGTCTATATGGATAAATTAACTATTATATTTAAAATGTCTCTTCTTCGTCTGTATCGTTTGCAATAATTGGTTTTTGTTCTTGCGGAGGTTTTCTGTAAACAGCAGAAGAAGAAATTAGTATCACGCTGTAGGCTGAGTAGACGGGTCATGGGGTTCTCATCGATCATAGCTGTCGGCATCTAAACCGTGATTGCCTCTTTTGACAGCCTATTTAGTACTGTTCTAATGACTGTCAACCATGTTGCCTAAATTACTTTTTTTTTCTTTTCATTTTTCAGAACAATTACTTGCAAATAGAGGTATTTAATTATTTAAAATGCGAAATCTATTAATACTTCGAGTCACGCGTGAAACTAATCATCGCCAGCTGCCGCACAAATATGTACCCATATAAAGGTTCCACAAAGCAGACAAATTATAAATATCGCCCTCCTAATAATACATTCGTATCTTTCGGATTGTATCTCTACTTTTGATCTATTGCTTAGTTTTTCATCCCAATTTCTAGCAAATAGAAATAGAGAAAATAGAAATCAGTGTAACAAGAAACGGTTCCTGCTCTTTAGATTCTAACATGTTCGAACCTGTATTCGATTTTAGATAGGTATTGCGCCATCAGACTTAAATTCAGACCTGATTGATTGTTGGAATACATCATACAGATATATATATATATGCCCTCCATCTCTTGTTTATACAACGATAATAACATCAATGCAAAATGTTGCTCAAACATAAACATGTCTCATATAATCGGTTAAAAATAATTTCCATGGGGATTCCACTGTTGTTAACTGATCTTTTTTTATATTTTCCCGCCAAAGCTACCAAATATCACGACGCCATTGTTTTTCCAACCAAAAATGGCAGAAGTCGACGACACTGAGGTCACGTGGTTAGCGCTCTATATCTTATACCTCTCTATTGAATACACTAGCATAAAGCCCCGGCCAAATGAATTTTTTATTTTGCCAACATTCATCGGATAAAATCCGATGGATTTTTGCGTTTTTTCGCCAACATCTTGAGGCTGGCCAAATGACTTTTTATTTTCGCCAACATTCATCGGATTTTGTTGAGTTCATTTTCGTCAACAGCGGTTATATAGGAGGATTAGCTCAGATGGCAGAGCAACCGAACTTCAGGTCGGATCATATCTGATCGACTGTGGTTCAAATCCCCCTAAGGTCAACTCAGCCTTGACTTTATCTGAAACATCAAATGAGTACCATCTGAGGATGGCGGATGGAATGGTCCAGGGCGAATTGCATTGTGATTAGCTGCGGCGCATCGTTGCGCATTGACAATCAAGACGTATCTGCCATGAAATCTGTTGGCATTGATCTGCAGTGTCGCGGCTGAGATCAACAAAGAGCGTTTAAAATCATTGCTCTCAGCGAAAAAAGCCACTCATCTAGAAATAGAAGAGTGGTACGGGTGCTTTCGGTAGGACGACAACGTCTACATTACTTTTTTTAACAGCGGTTGGTATTTTGAGGCTTGGAAGCTAGTCAATCGAGTCCACCAATCCTGAGACAAGCTACGTCATTGTTGACCAATCAGAGGAAGGTTCAAATTTTCAACAAAATCCAACAATGTTGGCGAAATAAAAAGTCATTTGACCACTTCGCCAACATCGGTAGAGAACAATAGAACTCAACAAACTCCGATGAATGTTGGCGAAATTTTTGAATGTATTCAAAATCCAAATTCAACATCAGCCAACAAAAATCCGAAAAGGTGAGGGTAGCCAAATGACTTTTTATTTCACCAACATTCATCGGATTTCGTTGAATTCATGAATGTTGGCGAAATAAAAAGTCATTTGGCCGGGGCTTAACTCTGATGAATGCACAGATCGAATCACCTCGCGTTTGAAAATTCGTACTAGATCAATTCTTACCCGACTTTCGTAGAAGAGTGGATTTTGCTTAGGTAGAGAACCCTGGCATACTGGATCATTTTGGTATAAATCGGTACGAAAATTAACATCGGATGGCCCAGCCTATCACTGTTAAAAGGGAGTTACCCCCTAGAGACATACTCACCCGTATATTATGTCTTCATCTGTATCATATATCAAACGGAATGTTGCTTTATCTTTATAATTAGCATCTATAAAACAACAACAAAGTTAAGCAAATCACTTTTAATCTAATCTACAAAGTCTACAAAGTATTGAGCTGGTCCAAATCATCAATATGTTTACTACAAAGGACACCCAGATATTCTCATTGAGAAGTTTGAAAAATGAATTTAACTTAAAAATGACGTTCAAAGTATCAGCAAATAGATTATGTGTCTACTTAGTCTGAACAAATCCACACGTCACGTGATAAGGCATTTAGTGTTGCAAACGTGCCTCTTATTATTCCCACCGATCTGCAATGAATCTATGAGTGGCATTTGTTGCTCTGATTGATGGAAATTATCATAACAGTTATTTGACATCTGACCCCCCCATGTCCCATTCTTAGAGATCAAATAAAATCATGACACCGCTTGTGGTCATATCCTCATACCAACCACCTGTCTATAACGGTCACATTCAAGACAGGATCATCAATTAATGCAAATCACTGTTTACTTGAAAAGTTTATAAAAACCAAGTAATAATCATTTAACATTGCATCCCTCTTTTAGTAATATCATCATACTTTCTTTTCATATATAAACTTGGGGACATGTCGTTGAAAAGAAACTCGCTGCGAACTTCGCAATGATTTTCTTCGCAACGACCATTCTTCGCAACGACTATTCTTCGCAATGATATGAATTCTATAAACTTATAGGCGTGATAGATTAGGGACAGATTTTTATGATCATGCCATTTTGCTACAATTTTTAGGCTATACTGTATAGATCAGAGAAGAAATTAAATTCCTGTATTTCTTAAAACTGATCACAGATAGTTGCATCAAAGCTTCGATCTTCCAATAATATATGTTTATGTTCACAAAGAAGCCAGCCTGTGTATAGAGGTCACCCTATGGAACAGACACCTGTCTATAGTGGTCACTTTATAATGTTACACATCAGAGGTTTAATTTCTATTGAATTTAACCTTTAAAGAAATGGTCCCTTAAGTGGTCAATATTATATGATCTCATAACAGGCTGTTATAGACAGGAATCACTGTACTTTATTCACCTTCAACATTCGTCTTTGCTGGCGAATATACAAATGCCATGGTGTACAAATAGAAATTGAACAATCCATAAAATAGTAAAAATTCCGCAGGTGAACATTTCAGTTAAGGTTAGAAACAAAAACAACGGCGTGGCTTTAAACTTTCATAAACAAGAGAGATGATGAACATTTGTTGATTTTGAAAAAATATATAATTGAGATGATATCGCCTTAACGAAGCGCCCGATTTTAAAAGAAAGCTTTAATAATGCGAATCATGGGGTCAGTTTTAATTTAAAGGAAATAACAATCGTTGCCGTAATACAGTCATCCAATAGAGGAGTGCTTCTCGAGGGTCAATTATCAATTTCAATTTAAAAACATTCACCATAGATTTCATATGAATACTATTATTATTATTATTATTTCTATTGGATCAATAATTTCAAAGCAGAAAAGGATATAATTCTTGTAGTTTGTTGTTATTTCTGATACAAAATTGTCTTGCAGCACAGCAGTGCCAAAACGTAAACCAACTGCAACTAAACTGAAATGAACAATATTGAAATAAAACCAACAGCTGGCACCAATGTTTCTCCTCTTTGTTATTGGATAAACTAGTACATTCAAACCTGCATATAAAGGCCACATGTCTAGTCTATAGTGGTCAATGTATCTCGTCACATCAAGGTCTCGTTACTGACTGTTATATACAGGTTTCACTGTAGCTTATTTTCCGCGAGTGGTTGGTTAGTAATAACCACTACTCATACCACAACCATGAAAAGGCGTAACATTCCATGGCGTTTTCATGACATGTTCAAATGTTAATATTGTGATAATGGATGTTTTTATGGTTTTAAAACTTTTCATGGCTTGTTTTTACGACACTGTCCTGGCATTTTCATGATTTTGGCGTTGGTAGTGAAGGGGTTAGCCCATGTGGTAGAATACAAGCACTTTATAACAGATAGTCTGTGGTTCAAATCCATGAAGGTCAAATCAGCCTTGACTTTCTAGAACATCAGATGCGTACCATCTAAGGATGGCTAGGTCTTCAAATATGACGATGGTGCACTCTAGCCATAGTTTTTCAACTTTAAGCCCGCGAGGCACGATGGTCAATTGTATGCCTTTAAGTTTATCTGTGAATTTTATAATAACCAAAATAATCAAAATAGAATTAGATGTGCTCATTAGATTCTGAACGATCAAGGAACGATATCTGAAAGTGCCATAATTGACCTATCATTGATCGGCATAGGCAACTTTGATAACTAATTATGTATGGGATATTAATTATGCAAACACCAACCTTGTTATCAAGACGATTGACATCAATACGGTCAAGAACTTTAAACGTATATCTACAACAGAAAATCATATGATGCATGATCAAGACGTAAAACGGCAATCTAAAAATTATGTCAACAAATTAGGAAGTCTTCGAGGTACATCCACAAACAGTTCATGAGAAGATGAGACGGTAATACTATTAGTAATTAATACGGTCGCAATTAAACATGTGAAACTCTGAGTAACGGAAAAAGGCTTTTGCCTTATCTTTGTCTCTTATTCCATAATGCTCTGTTTTACTCCATATAATTGATTTTTAATTTATCATTATCTATCCTATGTATATATAAATTATTTTATATTATTGATATCAAAAAAGCCACTTACCAAAATAGGGCATACTTCTGAAGTTTTGAAATGCTTGAAACATGAGAATTACAAGATATGTTACATAAAGTCCTCCGACGACAAAAAAGATCACTTTCAAAGCCTGGAAAAACGGGAGACAATGGATTGATAGATATTTTATTTTGACACTCACAAAACAATTCAAGTAATTATAAATCTACATCAATCGACTATTAATAACAGTCAGAGAATCAGACAGTCATGTTTGCTACTTGAAGTTTCACGCCGAGGCGATCATCAGACCATCTATTCAGATTGACCATTATATACAGGTGGTCTTCATATAAAAATATAATCATGCTTTGTGCATATTACTGAAGTAATTAGCCGTTATAGATAGCGAGTTTAACTGTAGTAAGATATATGGTATTCCACTTATTGTACATCGGGTTAAGACAAGGAATAGGGCATGAGAAATGTTTTGCTAGTACAGTATCTGTGGTTTAATATTAAACAATTTACCATAAAATGACCAATGTCTGTTTTGTAGTTATAAGAAGGATCCTCAATTTCATTATACCTAAACAGACAAGACATACAGTATATCAACGATTAAAACGTGGAAGTTGCGTACTATACAGTATAGCCTATAACCCACTTGAACGCCAATCTGAAATATCTGTTACAGTTTGGTGGTAACATGTGATTATATGAGCAGTGACCATGATCATATAAAACAATATATAAATTACAGCATACAGTAAAACCTGTCTATAACAGCCAGTTATGAGATCAGAGAATATTGACCACTAATAGGAGGTAACCTTTCTGTAGAGGTTAAATTCAATATAAACCAATCTGTTGTCAATTGTAAAATTTAAAATACATACTGTTGCCATGACAATAGCGCACATCCAATTACCAGGACAAGACCAACAATGATTAATTTGGGTAAATAAAAACTGGAAAACTTTCTTTCTTGCTGAAATAATTGAAAATAAGATATCAAATGATGGGAAAAAATAGATAAAATTTCATGATACTGAAATCGAAGGTCTACAAATGATAATAATGAAAGTAAAAGTGATAACTGGTTTAAACCTGTCTGACACCGTGATAGGCACACAGCCAAAACAATAATAAGGCAGAAAAGAACATTGTTTGGGACACTCCATCCAGCATACCAGGTAACCAACTATGAACAAGAAAGTTCATAGGAAAGAGAGGATCTGAAATATAATAACAAAGTACATCAATATGCCTACTACATGTCAATACAATGTAGCAACAGTGTCATCGACTTGAGTGCAATATGCCAATATCTGAGATTATCTTATCTTATTATTATTATTATCCTGGCTTAATTCAAGTGAGATTTCCGCTTATCTGCAACGTTATACTGAAACTCTATCAATTACTTTGTGTTCAAATTCTTGTTAAGCAATTTTAGATAGGCACAAAATTAGATAAATGCAAAGAACATTGTTTGAGTTGTACTTAAAATTAAGCAGGCTACACCATACATTATATTTGTACTTGGTAATTATCACTTAAGATTATTAATATCAATATTAATATTATAAAAATAACAGATTGATTGCAATTGTTTCATTCTTGTTTTTTTTCCATCAAATTACTTGATATTCTTAAGTCATAATCTATCCTATGATATACTAGATACTATCTAGTTATAACTTGCAGTTGCTGAGGACAATAGCAAGATTGATTGGAAATTGCTTACATGGAGTTGCCGTAGCTGATCTACGATTATGCTTACCGTTATATAACAGGAGCAAAGGCAATAAAAATGATATCCACTTCTGTTCAATTGACCATTCACGCAGTGGAAAACGCCTCATATTATGCGCAAAAAGACACTAAAAGCATAAGAAACACAGTTAGTTAATTAATTAATTAGTTAGTTAATATGATAGTTTCAGTTTACAGGATAAACACAACAATCTTAAAATGTTTCTATTTGTTTAAGTTAGAAACAGTCTGTATTTTTTATCATGAACAGTTCATGACCTACTAAATTCATGAATAATTCAGAAATATTTCTGGAGGGTTCAAGAGCAGTTCGTGAAAAGTTCATAAAAATGGGCAAGTTCACATTTTTAAACTTGTAAACTTTTCGCATGAGTAACTCCCAAGGAAGAACATTGGATGTAACGCCCAAGGGTGTCACTCACTGGGATAAATACCAGTTGTTAGACAGCAAATTAATAAAATAAACAACAACACAACATTTGCACTATTGGTATCAATCATCATCAGCGTTATGTATTAAACTGGATTTAAACAGGTTAAACTCGATTGAATAGATAATTAGCTTACCGTTACTGTGAATGATAGAACAAGAAACACAAATCTAAACCAAATTTCCATTTGCGTAAATTCGGGGTTGTAATACTTGAACTGTCAATATGAAAACAACATAATAATATCAGTTAAAAGGTGTTAATTAGCTCTGTGAAATTAGTTCTTGAAAAGATACATATTCTTAATAAGTGCTTAAACTAGAATACTTCATGATCTTTTCATGAACTTGCGTTTATGAAGTTCTAATTAAGATTCATGAATTTTGTGCAAAGAATACAATAGTATACAATGCCATACATGAAATGTTTTGGAGGTCATGGAGCTATTCAACATTTCATGAAATAAATTTTAGTCCTGCTCTTACATAAATGTATATACCGGTAATTACTCAGCATTCTGTAAAACATACCCTGTAGGATAACTGCCTGGTTCAACTTGGACCTGCAGTTGAGTTCGAGATTTTAAATAAATAAACATGATGATGAACATCTAAGCTTACAAATAAACACATTTACAGAAAAACACAAACATGCGTGAAAATATGCAAAGTTTAATTTATTCAATTATTTGACATACCGTAAAAACAACATTCCTAATTGATAATCTTCTTGGAAGAGCCAAATTATAAAAATTAACATTTACAAGGTATGAAGGATAATTGAGGTATCCAAGATGCATGACTACCAAGCGGTTGCAATTCTGAAATTAGAAAAGAGTATCTTGTCAGCAATGAGACTATTTGTGTGATAGTCATTGAGTGTATCAACAGTTACAAAATGTGCATTGTGTGGCCCCTTAGTAACTAAAAAGTGGAGCATCTCAGAAGGGACAATTCGAATAACTATGGAAAGTTATAGGGGGATATTAAACATATATATTTATAGAATATATGGGGTACTATATATCATTTGTATACACTTCTTCTTTAAACACTTTTAAATCAAATAAAAAATTAGTTTTGATTTCAACCTAGATATGTAGTGGTTTATATATATTGTAACTTCCGTTTGTATCAGTCATTCTCTACATGTAAATAATCACTGGCATCATATTTAATCGCCTTCTTTCTATATCAACCTTTGTAGAGTCAACATCTATCAAATATAATCTTATACAAAACTCTGCAGATATCATACGCTTATTTTACATTTACATTGCTGTTTATTTTACACAATAAAATCTTGAGAGTTTCCAAAACCGTTTGTTCACCAATCAATTTGTCAATTTTCAACCACATATTTTGAAAATTGTATCATTATAACAAATCCTTCTCGTAGCTTTCTTTTGCGGTTGTGGACCTCAAACTAACAAAAACAACGGTTGTCATCATACAATGTTTATAACCACTACTATGCATCACTGGTGGTGAAAGCGTCAACATTCTATTGTGTTCTTCTAATTTACATCTTGCCACACCGTTTCATTGGATCGTTGGGGTATATTTCTGAGGTTATAATTATCGAATAAAGTAAATTTGGTACTAATTTTGAGATCACCAAGCAACCTATGTGTGGGTAACCCATTGCTAGTTTTACATAATATTGTAAAGAGGTCTTGCGTTAACTTTGAATTAACAAAAGAAAGAGCACTATATAAATTAGTATATCAAGGTCCAGAAATGAAAGTCTCATCTGATTTGATTGTAGACACTGGACATTAAGTTTAAAGAGGATTACATTTGATTCAATAGATTATTTATTTTGGAAGTGAAAACAAAACAATAAATCAGTTTATACAAGGACTTCTTTGATGTCCAATGGAAGCAAAGCGGTTTGATTTAATAGAATTACTGATTCGGTCCAATTTACTCACTCTACTGTGACATGTGAGTTTTCTTGAATGGTTCCTATTCAAATGAGAAATCGTTCGATAACTGCTATCTTTTGCTCTTCCAGATGTTTTTACTGTCATCAAGAAATCTGATTTCACAGGGAAACCTAAACAAACAAAATGACACATTGTTTACTAAAATAGAATGATATGTTTATTCAATAGTTGGTTCTATGAACAGTGGTGAAGGTTTTGATTACATTCTTTTTTCACTTGCCTGAAGATGATTTAAGAAAGAATTGACAATTATATTGTGTATTTTACCTGTCGCTATTCAGTATAACAAACTCGTCAGTCAATTATCTCTCATTCAACATATATCGAAAAGGCTCATCGAATACAGGACGTTCTTAAACGTTCATGAACTGTCCATAAACTCAGTAAGCTTTTTCGGGTTGGTAGATAATTTTGACAGTTTGAAATATGATTTCTCTTAAAGAATATTTGGTTACAGCTTGATTTCATTTACCTCTCAACGGTGTTCCTTGTAATTGGATCATACAAAGCAGCCAAACCTGTTGATTGAAAGGTGTCACGATACCTGTTTCCATGGTGAATGGACCATGCTATAATTTATAACAAAAAATTGAAGAAAGTTAAATTACAAAAAACAAATTTCTGTATAACAAGCATATATCGACAAGTGATGCTAACAGAAGTTATGAAAGGTTAATAAAACATTTATGGAAGAGAGGTCATCAATAATCATGAATGTCTCATGTTAGCTGTCATGTACTACTCAAGAAACGTTCACAAACAGCAAATAAAATACTTAAAAACTGTTGGATGGGGGAGGGGTGCTATATCACACAGGGATCTCAACGGGGGTCTAAAAAAGTTGCATTCAGCTGAGACATATCATATCTGCCGGAATCGTCACCATCATTACAATTTCTAAACAGGGCTTCAGATTGATTCCTTATGACAACGTAAGACATTGGAATGGTCTCTCTTGCAATTCTCTAAGGTAAGGACGAAACACATATATTAGACCAACCGTATCAACATGCTGATCTATTCCAATTTCTTTTACGTTTCAAATCAATGTTAACATTCTGTAATTGTAGGCTTTATTTGATTTCAAAACTTACATTGAATTTATTTGGTGGAACTTGAAGTTGACTAGCAGTGAATTTATTTTGAGTAACAATTGATGGACCTGTTAAGGAATTTATAAAATATTCGGTAAAAATGTTCACAAACAGCTTTTAGAATCACATAAATATGCAAATTCATTGCCAAGGTCCATATATGGTAATAGCCTAATTAATAGCCTACAGATCATAATCAATTCATAAGTTACAAAATTTATTTTCTCTTTCACAGGTAATCAATTTGGGCAGTAAAGAAGTACATCTCATATCTTATACTTCTCTGGTCTGCTAACACTATCGGACTATTGGTATAACGTAAGATGTGTTGGAGCCCAAGAAACAAGTATAGATCATTTCAAATTCATCAGTGAGATTGGATTTAAAATGGCAGTTTGGATACAATGGAATAACTGACTAGGCCTACCTTGTAAAATAAAATAACAAAGGCTTTCAGCTCCTGCTTTTCACAAATACACATTGATTGTTAATGTACATTAAGTTCATAAATCATATTTGTTTCAGAAGTTATTTTATTTTTCAGATTTATTCATTTTGCAAAGTTCAAATAGTGTGATCTACGCAGCCTGAGTATCTTTCACAGGCACGCCAAGGTTAGAAAAGGGTTACCATAGGCATGCAAACGCTTGTATCCATATTTACAAAACTCAAAAAAATTGGAAGACACTCTGGAGCCTAAAAATCACTCTTGTCTCCCAACTTGTTCTCGTTTAAATTAACATCATACCTGCTAATCCAATGATGACGGTGGTGCTGACGCATATTGCAAAACCAACAAATACCAAAACAAATTGACGCTTTGTCAACGTGTAAAGTTGCATTTGCACTGTTCTATACAAATAAAAACAAAATAAAATCAACTATTTGATATCATGAAATATTTTTAAATATTTGATAGATTTGCTAAGCCCTACAATGTGTAGACATTTCTGTCGCAAATACTGCATAGATCATCAGAGCAGAAATGAGTTATCGTTATATCTGCAAATTTTTTTGTTTACAAATCATGACATAACGATTAGGTAGGCCTACGCTTTTGGTATAACCCCCTCACCCTAACTGAGTGCGAACTGGATGAATAACCCCTTAGTGTTTGTTTATCGTTGGAAAGTTAGAGGGTATATGTTGTTACTATATATCATTTCTACAGTGTAACTCCCCGGTGTAACTCACATAAATTCAATTCCGATTTAAGTGAAATTCCTGTTTATCCGCAACCTGTCTTTGAAACAGTAGGCCTATTAACCCTTCTATAGTGAGGGGCCTTGCTAAAGAACTTTGGGTAGCCTAAGTGCAATGAAAATAGTTGCCACTTAAAGACCTTGAAATGACCATCAGCATTTGCATATTTTTGTCTTTAAAATCTGACCTCAGCTTTCAACCACTCATTTTCATGATACACGGCACGCCTTTATGTCTCCTCTACACACACTCTCGATGTTAGTAACCAACATTCAATACCAACATGGAAACATCTCTACCAATGCTTTTTATCAATTAGTTTGAAAAGTTACAAGGGCAATGAAGTTGGACTTTGTAAAGGCATTTGACGCTTGAAGAAATTTGTATCATGAAAATCAATTCATTTGCGACCAGCATCATAGAAATTCAGACAGAGTCTATACGAAGACAGAGTTTGAAAGCCAGGAGTAAAAACAACAGAGTCTACGACTGATTCACAGTTTCAACTTGGTGTTTATACTTTATACAAGAATATTGGGAATCAAAAGAATGTAAAGGCCGAATGGAACAGACTTGTTAGTAGCCTAATCAGAATCTAATTTTATCACCAAAACGGAATAACCAATTACACAAGGTGATTACTCTTTTTTAATTTGGATACTTTGATCGTTGACAAAATTTAAAAAAATATGTTTGTAATTACATCGGTTTGATCTGAGAATTTTATTTAGGTTTTTCTATTGCATTGTTTTTCTTTCCGCTGTTTTGGTTTGCGTCAAATTACCAGATAAATTGTGACTCCGCTATTTATCAATTATTTGTGAGCCGTAGGCCTATGTATTTGTTGGCTATCTATAGACTATTAGACATAAACTTTGAATTTCGACATAGGGGCCTGTACTAGCACCTACCATTTCAATGTTTGCATTTAAAAATTAAAAATTAAAGTTGATAAACCCTGAGACTATTTTGTGAAGCTTTCTGTTGCACCTTTCCGAAGCAACAGCCACAAGGAGAACCCCCTGACATAAGTGGGTTAGGGGCCATCCATAAAGTATGTACTCAGTTGAGGGGGAGAGGCCATACCAAAGGTGTACAGCTGCGTACAGGGGGATGGGTATGTGTCAAATATTGGAACATTTACTAAGTACGTGCTTTATAGATTTGTCATACACTGTATTATGCTTCGTATAAGTATTGGGCGGTTAGTTGTTTTTAAAAGTAGATCAAGTGTCATTTCAATAGATCTCCAAATGAGGTATTACTCACTTTTAAATGTAGAACAATGGTTAAATCTAATGGAAATAGATCTGAAAGACAGCCATTAGAAAAAACTAGGCCACTGGCCAGCACTATTTTGTCCATGAAACAGGTTATAAATCCATCGAAAGTTCATATACGGGGTTATTATTATTATTATTATTATTATTATTATTATCCTTATTATTATTATTGAGCCAGCGTTATAACTTGTAAGAAATGATTGATCATTGATTAAATGGTCTTTTCTATTGGATGGTGATTGTTGTTATCAGACGGAACAGCAATAACCTATCAAACTAAATGATTTCATCTAAACGGCTCTGAAATTAATTCAAAACGGGATGAAGAAGTATAGTAGCCTACGGCTATGACATAAAATATACAAATAAAATAGAGAGTTAACAAACAAACTTACGAGTCAAATTTCATTCTTTTAGATGGCATTTCAGTTCATAAATCAAATATAGTATACAATTAAAATGTAGTTCATGATCTGATAAATGAGTTTATCTTTATTCCAAAATGAACAGCAGCTTTTAAAAAACGTCATTTACATGTTACCCATTGATCATTCGTTCTATAACAGCCAACGTGCAGCCCACAATAAAGCCACCATCACAAAACGAACAACAAACTTTTTTGAAATAAACTAGACTCCCTGTGATGCTCTTGATACCACAGGGAGTAACAAACTAATATCAAATCTCAATCACGCCGCTCAGAGGACCACATAATTTTATCACAAAGTTTTATGAATGCAATGCCCATATTATATTATATACCCATCTATATATACCATCTATACCATTCGTTAATGCGTCTTCAGGCGTGGTGCATGGAAATTCGTTTTGAGTTTATGATCTGCCAAGCAATAATGTTTCGTCAGCTGCATCCCAATTTAGGACCTTCTGCTTTCTTTTAGATGGATTGTCTCCCTTTCCACCTTTTTTATGTGAAAAGAGGTATTTTATCTTTGGGGAATATTTTGTCAACGAATCGTTGTGATTAATTCATTCTAAATTAATTATAATTTATAACGCCGTCATGATGTATATTGTTAATAGGCACCGACTTGCGCAAACTAACATTCTAAAATGCAATATAGTTCCCTCCTCTGCTCTCCCGTATATTTCAACAACCGAATACGACCAAGACAAGATCTCACACCCATAATGACATATACATCAAGTCAAGCCATCGCCACTCATTTGAATATGCTGGTGCTCACAAGTGGAATGATCTACCGTCTACAATGAAGGAGGTTTCCAAGAGGAAAAGTTTCAAAAGTCCCCTTGAGAGGCATTTAAATACCAATAAAATTTCTGCATTTTAACTTTTATAGTTCGTATTTGATTAACCTTGCAGCTGTATATATGTCTGTGTTATTGTAATCAATTATTTTATGTTTATTCCTTAGTTTATTTCATAAATCAGTCCTGCGAAAAAAGATATTGTAAAATTTATCAGGTTTAATAAATGATGGATGATGATGATGATGATGATGATGATAACACTTCCCCAGTAGTCTTGATGCTAATTTATGGCATATTTTTTGCTTTAAATTTAACCTGTAAGCGGCCGGGGGGTAGTGTTCACGTAATATTATTCTATCACGTCGAAAAGAAATAAGTTTTTGACTCACGTAATGAGAGATGCTATTTTCTATTTCAGGTTAAATGAAACTGCCAACTTCAAAACCATATTTAGAATAACCATGAGTCAAGAACTCAACTAGCCCACAACTGTAGTCGTTGACGGGTGTGCTGTTCCCAGAGTCAGTCACAATTCTATTCGAGGGAAATCACCATTTTTTCCTGCTTAACATAATTCTCAGTAATTGATCTAGTTGAACATATTGATGATGATGATGATGATGATGAAGTTCACTATGAACTAATGCCGACCTTCATATTTGGAGAGTTTTTCTTTCATCAAAATTTCTTTGTGCTCTCATGACGTCTACCCTATTCAAGTAAAAGTTTCTTTAAAATAATAACTTCAGGGTATAATGAATTATCCATGTCAATAGTTACAATAAGTTTACGATCTATTTGAGGTACAGACCAATTCCATCGTTTGCTATTCTCCATCATAAGATAGATCAGAATTAAGCCAAACTGGCGAGCCCCTCTTTTCTATTGTTTATTGATCGGATGAGTCTTAATTGTTGCTTCGATCCGTTTCAATGATGTGAAGCCGCGCTTCAAGGCAGGCCTTGACAGAAAGGGATAATCATTATCAAATGAGTGATCATTCATGACATGTCTATTCAGAATAAATATTTATAAATGCACAACACTATAAATAAACGCAAAATGATTAGAAGAGATTATGTGGTTTTAGTGCCAGCAAACTGCAAGAATTAGAGGCTATCAAAGAGCTGTATGCAATGATACTTAAATTTCTACAGGGCATTGACATAAAAAGATACGTTTGCTAAGGTACCCCTTCGTCAATTTGTCAAAGGATAGCCCGCTGCTTTTTAAATGTTCCACGTCTACTGTCACGGAAATAAATGTAGCATGGGCATGTTTTGTGGGAGTACAAACCCCCAAGTTGAGTAGGAGCATGATATGAAATATTCTCCTTACCTGGTGTAACTGAGGCAAATTATATGTGAAACAGTTTACTAAATACTATTTTATAACAAACGTATACGTTCCAAATGACGCGTATATATGAAAGCATCATAATACGCATAAATAAGCTAGAAATTACCTCAAATACAAGTACAGTATTGAAGTCAACATGACATTAAAAAGTGGTTTAATTTACGTTTTGCTTCTTAAACGATTTCCAAGTAAAAATTCAAGTAATAAAGTTATGTGTATAACAGTACTATTTGCATTGTCAATTTCAACCTTCAAGTTTAAGGAAAACAAAATGTCTCTAGTGTTTATAATGTGGAGAAGATTGTATGTGTTTGGCATACTTTGTAACTATGGTTTCCAGTTGTCTTCTCTGCTATTCCTACTCTTAATAATTATCCCCGTATAGGTTTGACTCTCTTAATTCCTAGTGAAAAAGAGGTGTCACTCAGGGCACAATGTGAATCCTTTACCAGTATATTGCATAACATGTAATTCTAATGTCCTTATGAAATTAGTCTCCTACTAGACACAATGCAGAACGATCTGGCGTATATCATTTCAAGTCTCTCAGTATCATAATATAGCTGGTGTATGCCAGAAGCTCTAATAATTAATGAACGGACTGCTAACTGAGTTATATTACGTCCATGGATTTACAAAAGAGTTTGAATGTTATGACTATGATTGTTACTTATCAAGTTTTATTTTTATTTTTATTTTTTGTTTATTTGAGGTCATAAGAATTCTAATAAAAGTTTATTTCATTCAGAAAGTTTGAAAGTTCTGTCCTGATATTCCATCGACGATACCACGAAAAAAACTGAATATCTTATGTTCTCGCAGAAGGGCATTAAATCGAATATTATATTATCTATTATCACACGTTAGCAAGAGAAGCATTGAGATATCAGATAAAATGTACTTTGTAGATCTAGGTTCTCCATATTGAAATGGCGTGGCTCGTGTGAAAATTATCTTCTAACGCCCACAGATATACATAGGCCCACGAATGCATGTGACTGCAGAGTCGCTGTGTTATTGGTGTAAATGAGTACAAAACTGTTTTATGTGCCCACTTGAACCAATGTATACAACACTATTTGAATATTACGACACTTGAATGTCCACTGGTCTGCATTCTTATTCTAATCATAAACGAGCGAGAGAGAGAGTTACATCGGACGATCGGTAAACCAGCAGAAATTAAGACTATCTGAATTTAATATAAATCTGTTTCATAAATTCATTATCTGGCTAAGTACAATCGAAGTAAGTGCAATAAATCATTTATTAACAATATTTAATATATTGAATTTATATATTTATCTTATCTCTACATAATCTTTTTAAGGCAGAATTGTTTATTATCTCAACGGCGTTTCGGCTATTATCTCTAGCCATTTTCAAGAGAATCAAATTTTTAAATTGTATTTAATATATATAGGTTTCAAAATTCAATAGAATTTATAATTTGCATTCTAAAATTTTATATTAAATAATTAAAACAATACTGAGGGCATTGAATCCGCTTGGGAATTTAAGTTCGGTTTCAGGTCCTTAATAAACATCATTTCATAATTGTTCAGGCCAATCCCATTTTGAATCGCAGCGTCTCAAGACGCTAAATTGATTGAATAGCACCGTTCACTGCTTTCCTGATGCTCTTTCACGTTTCGTCCAATCTCCAATGGCAAAAGATGACGAACTGGGTGTTTTTATTGTAGGTCGGTGGTTTTATTGGTGGTGGTGGTGTTTTTATTTAGGTTGGTGTGTTTTTATTGTAGGTCGGTGGTTTTTGTATATTCTACATTGCTCGAAGTAAACAAGCCACATTTAAATAAGCAAACAGCACATGTCATGACGATATCTCTATACATAATCATTATGGGTGTATTTCTCCAAAAGTATTAGACGTGTCCCTGTTTTTGAAAAGGCATGTCTCACAGTCTCAATATACATGAACTGTAACTACTATCAATTCATTTATTTTCTGGAAATCATGTTTCATTTTATAAGAATCGGTAACTTTTGCTGTCAGGATTTAAACGAATGTTCTAGACCCTGTGGGTTGTTTTCAGATCCAATATTTTTGGTTTAAAGTTCGATGAGACTGTTAAAATGTTATAATATGCAAATCGCTCTTTTCAGTGTGTGGCCAAAAATTAATCTCTCTATCAAAATGTTTACATGTCAAAGTAGATCAAGTTTTGTCAAATTTATCTTATATACGATATATACATCTGCAAGCACCTAAAAAGTTTAGCGTCAGAGTATTATTTCGATGTATTTCAGATTTCTTTGTGTGGATAAATTGAGATCCGACTTAAAAAGAACTTGATCTATTTCGATATATATGAACCTTCACATAATGTATATATTGTGTTATAAATATATGAAATAGAACATAAGTGTGAAAACTAGATACAGAAAAACATAGAAATGATGACTCAAACATTACAATTATGGGGGTTGAATTTTGCCTAATTACGCTGTCAGACATTCCAGTGTTCTTCTCTGCTCTTCGTGTTACCTAAAACTGTACGCGACATATTTCAAATATATTGAATATATGTACTACTAATTCTGACATACTCTTTTCTGCCATTGATAAAAACGATCTTTCAACCGGTTGTCAGCATTCCATATAATGATATAATATACTATTTTTATAAAAAAATAAACAATGGCTGTATAATAGTACTGAAAATTTCTTATAATTTATAGGATTTTAGTACCAAAGACGAATTTCAGTTTAAATTCATTTTACTTTTCTTAACATTTTTGAACAGGCTATAATATCAATATTAATGTACGTAGAACTTAGAGGCGGAGCAATAACCAGAAATCAATCTAATACAGGTAGCGATGGATGGAGTGTCGATCGGACCATCCGATCGTTATCCGGCGTCTGTGAAGACCGTTAATCCTGCGGAGACAGATTCGTAGGAAACCTATTTTGCGACGCAACTGAGTAACATCATAACAAAACACAGAACATTACAAGTGGAACTGACATAGCATTTCATAATAGGAAAGGGCTAATCTCAATGTTTCCATTATATGTAAAACTTGTTATATTGTTATGTAATAATGATAGGATATAATATAAGTGTATTTTATCGAGGCTATAACCTAATAGGAGGCTCAGCTAATTCAGATATATTTATATACAAACAATCGTTCTATTTGTTCTAGTTTTAATCCTGGATTCTCAATTCTTTGACCAACCGTCCCACAGTCAACCACTCACTTGCTGAGACACTGTCGAAAGTTTACCAAATAAAAATACGTATGATAATAATTATATTGTCAAAGCATGGGGTTAAATCTGAGAAGTTGGTTGTATAATAATACTGCAAAAATACTCATCGTGGTAAGTGAATTGTTAGATTTGTTTATTTTTTATATTTTATTAATCGAAGCTTGGCGAACGTTGCCGAAGGGCTACAATATCGCCTATAACCACATGGTTGACAAGAGGTCACCGCGACAACGGAAACCATGACGAATTATACAACAATAGAATGGCTATTACATTGATTCCTTTTCAGCGTGATATATATATTAATATATTAATCACGATCACAGTCACGAAAGAGAGGTTGTGGCCAAGGAAACTGCTCATTTGTACAATTCGAAATAATTTTCAGTTTTCAGTTCTTGCATTATTTACGATCTGTTTAGAAAGTGACTCGTTAAGGGATCAGGTTAGATACAAATTCATCATCCCATCTAGGAGCATAGTCTAACGAAATTTGAGTTAATTCCTTTAATCATGAAAGAGCGCATGCTCATGCTACTTAGGTGAATAAGAGTTAACATTTTTTCTCAGCCGATTTATCCAACACCAATTAATTAGTACTCCAATGAACATACGGGTCTCATTAGGATTGATTGACCATGATCTTATGTGATAAAAATAATATCCAACGAAAAATATCAATTTTGAATCATCACTTCGACTTTTTTAATTAAATGAAAAACATTATTTTTATCCTGAAATATTTTGATTTCAATTCTTTTGAGAAGATGAGATATCCGCTGGAGACACAGAAAAATTCCGTAACTGCAAATATTTTCATATCGTAAATATTTTGATTTGTAACTAGAACTGTTAACAATTATAATTTTCATTATTGACGTCATGGATTCAAATTCCAATCTTGTGCCTTACAAAATAGCATAAAGAACACCTTCTGTTCACATGAAACAGATTTGCGGCAGACGGCGACCTACCAAACAAAGTCATTATTGTCCTCAAAAATCTAAACTTAGCTTTATCCAAGCTATTATTACTGTCAGTTCATATATAATTAATTATTTTCACTATAGTAAAACTTGGTTAATATCCCATCTTTTAATTTCCCACCTTGCTTTATATCCCCACATAAAACTGATTTCTACTTTCCATTCTCCATATACTAACACAAACTCCATAATACAAACTCTCATAATTCTACCTCGCTTAATGCCCCACTTTTCATCCGTACCATAGGGGGAGATATTAAGCAAATTCGACTGTATTACAGATATTTGTGAGTGAAGATTTATAGTACAGTGTAGTATATGAAACGGAATCGCAATTCTGAAGGCGCCAGTAACGCTATCACTATTCTATTTCTAGAGGAGTGGGTCTTCTCTCCAAGAGCAAAGATTGTAAACCATGACACTGTCCATCAATTTCAACAGATATTCATGGCAGATATGCCTATATCGTCAATGTTCAGCGGTACGCCACAGCTCTCCATAAAGCAACTCCCTTCAAAACCTTTTGAAATTAAAACCCCTATAAACCTCTATATATGTGACTCTATATGAATGATTATCCTTTTCAAAGTCAATTATCGAACATGTAGCGTATCATTAGCACAATTTTTAAATGATTTATTTAGGCTAATATATATGTAAGTGTAATTAATTTTCTTTATGAGCCTGTCAAATTCTAATTCGACAAATATGCCATCCATGTATATAACCCTTCGCGCGGTTTGATTTTAGTGGATATTTGCATCCCATAATGTCAATCACGCAAAGAAAACTCTTTTTGCTCAATCTATCACTACTAAGACAATTCCCAGCAAACACGGGAACGTTCCTGCAACGTTCCTGGACGTTTCTAAAGGTACGCAGAAGGATACAGGAACGTTCGTTGGAACGTCCATTGACGGTCGCCTTGTGGGCTATTTGGTATGTCTTCTCAGGAACGCTCCTGTGGCGTCCTGGGGACGTTCCAGAAACCATCAGAAGTACATCTTGAGACTTTCGCTGGACCAACTTACTAATGATTTATTTGGCATACGACTATTTTGTTTTAGCAAACTGGTCAGAAATTGCCATAATTATTTCTAGTCTTGTTCCCTTTCGAGTTTTAATGACTTGTTGATTATTCTGATTCAAAATGATTTCATAGGTCGTTTGGTTGCTTACAAATACTGGCCTATTTATATGGGCGTTTGAAAAATATAGGACAAATCCTGAATTTCATTATACATTTGGCATATTAGGGGTGAGTTTCATATTGATATTTCAAACTTGATTCCAAATTAACATTTTTTCTTCCCGCATTAATTAACTATATCTCATATTTAGATTTCGCTCTCTGTATCACGTGGTGCAGCACAAGTGATTTATTTCAACACGGCCGTGATATTATTACCAATGTGTAGAGCAATCACGTCAAAGCTTCGAACAATGACAGGACGGGTAATAATTTTGATAGTATACACCGCCGGTGCTCCCGATTGTATTCTGAATATATACCCTAACCATGTAATAATTAAAGCGTCAAGATATATATATATATATATATATAAATATATATATATAATCACTCTTTCTATAGAGGGTCCCATGTAGGAAAGAATACAATGGCTCATGCAGCTAAGTTGGTTTTCTGTTGGAGACAGAATAATCTTGCATCAACTAATGTTTACTCATGAAATTAAATTTAAACTAGCTACTCCGAACGATCTACCGTCTGCAATCGAAGCAGGCCTACTTTCAAATGTCTCCTTGAGAAGCACTTGACGTTCTTAAGATATTTTATTCATACCACTCTTTCCTATTATTTAAACCCTTTATTACTTAATGTCTGTTTTCCTGTTAACTTAGCTCAGTCCTTTTGAAAAAGGAGTTATGTATAACTTAAAGGTTTCGGAATAAATGATGATGATGATGTTATGGTAGTTTTATTCTACATCATATTTTACATATTTTACTTTACTGTTTTCTAGCATTTGAAGAGTACGACACGCAGGCTGCTAGACAGCGGAGTCAGCCTTCACATTCTCTGCGGTTACGCCATTTTTATAGCTACTCGTAAGTCTACACTAAGTCCAGCCTCAATAAGAGTATTCCAATATTTCAATGAAACTATGATCTATCTGGAACACGTGATTTTTTTTCATCTTTTACAGTTGCACACGTCACAGGACATGTATTTAATTGCTTTCATTATTATGTGTACTACAACAAAGATATCCCAGAGGCTAATATAGCTCCCAATCAAGATATGGTAAGAATCTGACATGTAATAAAAGTAATGTAGACGGTGTCGCCCTACCGAAGGCACCCGTACCACCTCTCTATTTCTAGATGAGTGGCTTTTTTCGCTGAGAGCAATGATTTTAAACGCTCTTTGTTGATCTCAGCCGCGAAACTGCAGATCAATGTCAACATATTTCATGGCAGATAGGTCTCGATTGTCAATGCGCAACGATGCGCCGCAGCTACTCACAATGCAATTCCCTCTGGACAATTCCATCCGCCATCAGAAGATGGAACTCATTTGATGTTTCAGATAAAGTCAAGGCTGAGTTGACCTTCGGGGGATTTGAACCACAGTCGATCAGATATGATTCGATCTGAACTTCGGTTGCTCTGCCATCTGAGCTAATCCTCCTGACATGCAATGAATTTTGTGAATCTGTCTACAAAGACCACCTGCATGTGGAGGTCAACTTCTTTACGTGTCATATAGCTGAGGTGTATAGAATCCTCCATTTCAAATATACTCTTCATTCACAACAAAATACAATGAAATATATTATGGACATAAGTTTGAACACATATAAGAAATTACTTTGTGATTAGTTTGGACTTTACTATGATTAGATAACAGAGATATTTTGCTATACGATATCGGTGGAAACCACTTATTCGATTGGATATCTACAAATTCGATCCGATCAGTATTTCGAATTCAAAATTCACTAACGTTTTCTTATCTTTTATTATATTTGTAGATTACAGTTTGGTATTATTTGAAAGCTCGTAAGTCCTAATAAATCAATCCGATGATCCGATTAAGATTATTATTATTTTGTAAGCCGCTGTTGTTGAATCACTCATAAATAATTATTTTCTTTTAGTTCCGGTTTGGACTGGAATATTGATGTTCTTAATAATGGTTGTCATGGTAAGATATCTCATAATTGTATACATATACTTCTTCTTTGCGGTTGATAATAATTTATGTTCTGTTTGATCCCATTTATTTGCTGTAACGATGACAATGAATATATATATTTTTACTTATAGGTCCTGCTTTCATTAACGCCTATCAGGTAAAAATCATCATGAAAATTGTAATCAAATTAGATATTTGTAAGATGAGTCCAAAACAAAATTCTGTCTACTTTATAATTTCTTTCGTTATATTTCGTAACAAATATATTTTCTTCTTGTTTTAGGAGAAAGAAATATGAAATATTTTGGTACACGCATCATCTATCTCTGTTATTCTTTATCTTTTTGATTGTTCATGGATTCGGGTAAATTGAAAATCAAATTGTTCCTTCAACTATAATACCCTATGCTTTAGCCACGTATATTTATTTCATATTCGTTTCTATATATTATATAATTACAGAGGAATCATTAAACGTCAAACGAATCTAGAAGAACATCCACCTGGCTGTGAATACAAACAAAATGCAACAATTTGTAGTAAAGAAATCATATTTAAAGCAATTAGCCCTCAGGTAAGCTGAAAGAAGAGATTTTGATTCCAAGTTATACGCTCTATGCATGTGCACTCGCCCACGATTAGTATATAATAACCAACGATTCAAATGGTAGGTAAAAACATCTTTGACATATAGAAATGACATATAGAAAACCATGAAATTCCAGTGGAACTGTACCTCTCACGTATGGACACATTTTTATTTTAACCTTGATAATGACAACAGCCTCATCGAAACGTCGGAACAGACTAAATTGTGATTTTATGCCTTATCTTTCATATTAAAATGTTTTTCAAATAAGCTATTAATTACTATAATGAGTTTCTCTTCGATTAAAGGCGTGGATTTGGATCGCCGTTCCTCTATTCGCATATATGGTCGATAGATTAATTCGCTTCTGCCGTGGAACAAATGAAGTCGAAATGAAAAAGGTACGTCACTATAATTCATGTTTCATCTCCTCACCATCGAAATGACTTTACGATTTCATTTCACCATCATGTAGTTTTCCATCTCCTAATAATTCAATGTACAATAGACTATAATTAGATGATGGAAAATACATTTTGGGTTTACTGTACTGAACTGCCATGCCTTCTCCTGCAATTCTATTGGTTACCATTAGAAACTTTTGTCCAATAAAATGATTTGATATTTGTTTAGGTTGCCTTTCATTATGGCAATGTCATGGAATTAGTTATGGAAAAGAAAGGATTTAAAGCGAAACCTGGGCAGGTAAAGATTAAACGAAGCATGCAGAATTGTTGTATTTAAACTCATCATTATGATCGGCAAAGAGGATATAAACCCGATATACAAATGCTAAATAAATAAATGTTCTATATAGAGAGGGCCTTAATGTGCCATCTCGTGTGTATCGGGGATTAATGTCTCTGGATGTTCATTGTCCTTGGTTCAAAATTTTAAAATTACCTTGGATGGATTTTATTATGGGAAGATATTAGTTATGGTGTGTTTCTCTTAACTATATACAGTATGCAACTATTATTGATCGAAGGCGAAGTGAGTTTCGGCTGATAATGACTGAGGTTTTAGTCAATGATTAACTTTGGAACTTAAGATCAGAACATTACTTTTAATGTATTTTAATTAACGAATAACAACGCAATTACTCGTTGCATCGTTTCGCCATAACGGTAAAAATACACACAGCTTTAGAATTGACTGCAGCTGTTAGACCAATTGAATTGCTCGATTTTCGTATTGACCTGTTAGTCGACGTCTAAAAGTATTTATGCCATGATATAATTTTAATGTATCTTCGTTTGTTCCTATATACCGAACTATCTGTATATCATAATGAGGAGACCTGAGCTGTGGTACATATTTCAACAATATAATTACCGTTTGTGTTGATATTTCTTATGTGTATCTTGATTTTCTAGTATGTTCTATTGCAATGTCCTTCAGTGGCAGAATTTGAATGGCATCCATTCACGCTCACAAAGGTATGCCTTTTTTATGCATATCTATTCAAATTTACATTTTAGTATCATTTATTAGTCTGATGATTTTCTATAATTTGTAAATTTCAGTGTCCCACAGCAAAGGAGGGATGTGATGGAGAATTAACTGTACATATCAAATTAGTAGGAGGCTGGACACGAACGTTATCAAAGAGATTGGGTATAATCGATGATGACCGCGTTGTCTGTAATAATAATACAACGGAAGATGAAAATGAGGTTGTGATTAATATCAATAATGAAATGAAGAGACAAAATAAAAACAAAGATGAAAATTTTAACACGATAACGAGGTAAGCAGTTTCATTAACGAATAATTAAGAATTCATGAGCGTGGATCCAAATTTCAAATCCTATTTTCAGATGCGAGAAATCATCCACCATCAGAAATCGTTCCAGATCGGATGTAAGGATTTGTAGGCCATTCTTTTTTTCTCAAAATGATAATGCTTTGAAAAGGCTTTTCTTGATTGTCCAGCCAGCAACAAAATGAATTCTAGAAAGTGAAAATTAAAATTAAGTGAAAATTAAGAAAAAGAAGTAAACATTCGATAGAAACCAACCAAGAACAGACTAGATAATTCTGCTCAATCTTATCATCATTATTTGTCATATTTTCAGAATCAAAGTTGATGGCCCTTATGGTGCACCTAGTCAGGTAACGAAAAAGAAATCATTGCCTTGTTGTCTTGGTGACCACAGATCTGCCATCTTAGTCGCACAAGGCTATACACCAAACATGATAGCAAACAGAATATTTACATAGCGAACAATTATCACCAACAGCAATCACATATCACAAATAATTACGATAATATTCACAACTAAGTATAGCTTTCCCCAATTACGGAGTTACAATCCACGGATAGATGTATTATAAGTGACTTGTTGTAATAGATGTCTTTGCTGGTTGTGTTTGTAGGATGTTACGAGATTTCCAGTTGGTGTTTGTATCGGTGCTGGAATCGGTGTCACGCCTTTTGCCGCTGTTTTAAACTACATCAAGTAAGAATTTACAAACAAAATCATTTCTGTAATGAGATCGCTCATGGCTCCAGATATGATTGCCTAGGTTTGAATCAAGGTCAAGGTCAAGGTCGAAGTTCAGATAGGAGCTCTCAACTATGATATTTTGATATATTTTGTCATTTTAACCGGCAAAGAAAGGACCAGGCATACACTCTTTAAATTTAAAATGTCACTTATATATTATACATATTGACGATGCGCCGCTTATAAGAAAACCCAAGGGCCCCAAAAAGCTTGAATTTGGAAAAAATAATGCTACGCTAAAAACCCCTACACAGACCTCTGCATAACGCATCGATTATTACTTTTGATATGGAATTTTTACATAGCTGTAATTTATTTTATCATTTTTTTAACTTTTAGTTCAAATCAATATCGTTCTGAAAAACATAAATTAAAGAAATTATATTTCATTTGGGTGTGTCGGAACTTTGAAGATCTCACATGGTTTTTAAGACTATTACATTCAACGTATAAACAGGTAATTTAGAATGAAAATGATGATGGAAGTGTTGCAAATTAATATCAATAGCATAAGAGAGCAACTGATTATATAGACGTATGGTCGCTATAACAGGTCAAATGTAATTTTTTCTGTTTTTTAATTTTAGATGTTTGATGCAGGATTAAAAGACTTTTTAGTCGTATATTTGTATGTCACAAGAGGAAAGACTCTGCCAAAGGTAACAAATAAATTGATATTAGATACGTGAAAAGAATTTAGAAGGTGCGTTGGAGAAAAACGAAGAATATGTTGCAGCTAACTATTGAGAATTCTAAGATTTTGAAGACCATGGATGTGATTTTCTATTTTGAAATATTTTGCATGAAAAGTGCTATGTGACGATTTAGAATAAAACCTTTGAGTTTTCCATATCGAGTGAAGGCCGCATATTTGCTGATGGCTCATGTATATATCTATTCTCTTGACATGTAGAGTACATCAAACGTCCCTTTACAACGTCCATTATTTCAAATAGAATACCATATTTTGCATCTGCATTTATCGTGGCTTGTAAACATTATTTCATAACATGTCAAGTTTAGCGCACCATTTAGAAAAGGTGTCCATAAGGTGTGGGCATAGCTGACTTGGACGTTAGGAACTTTTAATTCCGTGCGAAAGGAATACATCATGATAGTTGTAATTATGAAGTACGCAGCCAAAGGCCGACCGAAATGAAATTACAAAACAATAATTGTTTTTATTCTAGAGTTCAGTAATGGGTGATGAGCGTAGCCAATGGATGCATCGAAGATTGAGATACGGTCGCCCTGATTGGATGCATGATTTTACCCACATTGCAATGCAACATGAGAAGTACGTATGCGACACCTTACCAATTATTTTTTATCTTTTGAGTCGTCTTCAAACAAACAAGAGTCCTGATCTAATCATTTTAAAGTGAAATTCACTAAAAATAATTGTCCTCTATAAAGTACAGACTATTCGTTAAATCAAAAATGATATCTCTTGGGGACAATTTTTGTCTCAACATGCATATAGCTCATAATTTTAATTTTAATAAAATGATCACGAACATAATTTCATGATTAATTTCTAAAGATGCAAAGATTCACAAATGGAACGATCTACCGTCTACAATCCTGAGCAGGCCTACTTTATCAATTTAAGTCTCCTTGAAAAACCTAATTAACATTCTTAAGATAATTTACTATACTTATTTATTTACAAGTAACCCCTCTATGTATAAATAGCTGTTTTACTGTTCACTTTACCTTGCATGCTATCGTATAAAGTAGTCAGTTCTTTGAAAAAAGTAATTTAAAAAATGTTTCTGAATAAATGACGATGATGATGATGATAGATATTCAAATTTTCTTTTTACAACTTGTACAACTTTTATCTTTCTAGCCATAGATTATCTACCCAAATCTACCATAATTATCATCTTTCAATTAAATTTCAACAATTAATTATCAAATTTTGTTCTTGCTTTATATTTATAGAGAACGGATTGGTGTATTTTTCTGTGGTCCAAAACCATTATCTCAAATATTAAAGAAAACATCAGAATCTACAAAAGTTAATAATAATTTATTTGTATATCATGCTGAGAGTTTTGAATAAAGATGGTGTTTTGAAATAAGAAATTCAAGGACTTGAAAATATAGAATTTATTTCTGGTGGGCGTTTTCTATTTCCAAGCAAGCGGAAAGGCATTGGTTTCGGCTGAATACCACTTAAATACTTGGGAAAGCAAATGGAATTCTGTATATCGATATCATAAAATATTATATTAATATGAAGAAAGATTTCATAGGAGAGAGCGATTCCTAGTATTGGGGAAATACACTTCTATGAAAATTAGTCTGAGGCAATCTAGCTTCGATACCAAAATAAATCAGTACTGAAAATGTCTTGTTGTCATCTCATTTATGAGTTAACAGCTCTTCTATATTATAGACTTATGCTTTTATAAAACATCGACTTGTCACTATTAGTGATAAATTTATAAATTATAAGTATATTAGATAGTCATATTTCTAAACTTATTATCAAACAAACGCTGGCCGTTATACAACTATAAATAGACATCTATTCTTCTTCTTAGCTAGATTATGTATAAAATGTAGAATTCGAAATAGGATAATCAAAATTTATATATTAATTTAACAACCTCAATCTAAATAGATAGTCACACAAATCATAATATTGATTCAATATATTATTATTTGCTTCAGTCATTGAGGAAATCCTGAATAATTCTTGAAAGCGGTTTTTATTACAGTAGTTCTCTGTATTTTTCATTAGCAAATTAATGTCTTACACCGGCATTGCTGGTTTAATTTTGGCTACCTTTGCCATGTAGTGAAATCAAACAATATAAACGTGACACAACCAAGCAATTTAATTGTTTTAACCAGTCATTTTCAGCTGAGCATTAAACTTGAATCAGACTGGAGCCATATCAAAAAATGCCGCGACACTCCCAGGCGACCGAACTTGAATTCTAAATGAGTGCAATCGGTTTCGGATGCAGGAGCCTCCCCGGTTTCCCTGTCCTAGACATAAACTAGATTATGGGAACACATCAATTAGAATGGTGCAAGACGTGAAGATACGTCGAGCTATAACACTTTTTAAAACAGATTTGAATTGTATACTCTTTAATTTTGAATCTTATTTGAAATTAGAAGTAGGAAATTGAAATTAACACTGTTATTATACAGAATATTTGAAAAGTAAAAGTTGAAAATGGTGAATGGTCCCTATAATATTGTCAATTATCCAAATCATATGACGGTTATATAGTTTAGTTGCAATACAAATTGTAGAATGGAAAATGCTGTAGAAAATGAAAAAAGCCTGTTCGAATGTATTCAGTATGCACTTCTTCTTTATCTTACTCTGTAATTTGCAACATATATCATTTGATCCAATCTACGATTATTGCGGTGAATGATGTACCACCAAATGGGTAGTATGTTTTCATCATTTTATAACTTTTTTTAACGGCTTTACATAAGTGGGAACCACAAGTTTCCCTATATTTGCCTGTCACCATTGTTGACCAATTAAAATACATACATGCATACATACATCATTAATTTGATACAAACATTTATTGTCAAAATAGTTCCCGGATATTTAAAGCTCCAAAAGCCAATTTGGCATAGAAATTATCCATAAACGAATTAAATTTTGCCATTGATTGACTGATTTCTATTATGAATGGATTTCATACAAGATAGAATGTCCCAATTATCACTAATGCACAGCCCAAAAATTTAAATAATTATGAAATTAACTAAACCAATTTAAATTTACAATACTTTGAAATATCTTCTTTATATAGACATGATCTAAATGTCAGAAATGCTTTTAGATAAAACTACGTCTTTTGGTAAACAGTTGCACTACTCTATAACAGAAGGAATGCTAACAGTATTATTTAAATGTATTAATCTATGACATAATTTAAGAGAGTGGTCACGTTTGATGAAAGATTGACTAATTAAGTCATTCATTGGTATGTTAAGTCAACTCTGAAATCAAAACGACTATCAGATGAATCAAGGAAGAGTTACAAAGGTGCCATAATTATTACCTTGATTTGCGATCTTGATTTCATCGTGATTGTGAGAATATGTTATGCAGAATCTGCGCATGCGTGTTTCTATACAGCCACAGCTATAGAGGTATAAGATATATATTCAAAATGGTACTTATACTTCTATGAGCACAACTGCAAGCTGAGGGTATAATTGTAGTGTGCATCTTTGGGACACCTTTCCGGACAGAAAAAGTTTCTTCCTATTCTACATAACAATTAAAATACGTGCTATTTATAAGGTTTTTTTTGTACATTATAAAAACTCTTCTCTCCCACTCATCAAAAAACATCCTTGTGAAAGAAATCAAACTAGCTGTTAACAAATAAGTTTAACATTATGCTAATTGCCAATTTTCTACGTCACTGATTTGTATTATTGCAAATTCATGTCTGAGTCTACTTTAAACAGAAAGACGTTATTGATACTCTTTATAGAACAATATACTTGAAATAAATGAGAGATTAATTTGATAGATAACAAATCTGATTGTAACTTTGAAACTGTGAACTCATTATGAATACAATAGTGACCCATATATTAGACCTCCCAGTTCTATTCTATCCAATGTGGTCACAACTGTAAGATTAACGCAGATGAAGTAATCTTTACCCGATGAAAATTGTCCCTCGTCGTTGCCGAAAGTGCTCCAATCCATTTTAAAGAAAATATCACGCCCTCACAAACTGGATGAAATTGACGAAGACAATATAATATTATGTTTTGTAAATAATACATAATTTGAAAAGAATTATTACTGGTGACACTTAAAATAATGAGCAGATAAGATGAAATAGAATTTTGGAGAAATGGTTTAGCGCCGCTGTGTTATTACGAGGGAGTAACGTTTACGGAATAGAAAGTAAGTGATGACGGGAGCATTTAGGGGGTCAAACACAAAAGTATATGGGACTTCCGGGGGGGACTGGCATAGTACTTTGCATTCAGTTTATTCTATTATGCTAACTGAAACTCACACGCGTCAGGGAAAGGGACAGTGGGGGAACGGGGAATTCTGAAATCTGATTAATAGCCTTGGTCTACATGTATTTTGGACTGTAATATAGAGGAAACTTCCACCTTGAGTCTCACTTCAAGTCTTGTGGAGGGGTATAGATCAGGTTAAGTAGTTATAAATAATCACAGAGAAAGTTTTTATTATTATTAATGACTCAGTCGCTCAACAATTTTGACATTTTAGCTGAAAACCTAATTCACATAACGAAGGAAATTACACAGTTACGTCTGAAGTAAAATGTCCCAAACCCTGGAAATGGGATGTGGTGGCTTACATACCCTTCGACTGAGGAAATTTAGCTTCCCAGAAACTGACGCAATATTTTTACCACTGAAATTTGCCATCAATACACCTTCCTTCTACCAACGTTGGCGGAGATCCATACGGCTCTCTAATTAGCTTCGAAACTCCCGACGGGTTTATTGTTCAGCTCGACGTGATTAGCTCCATGAAAAAACATCCTATTGCTTAACGAATAAAACCTATTTATTAACCAGACAATAGTTAATCGAATAGTTTTGCTTTTTCCCGACAGAGGTTTATTGTTTAAATGAATACGAGGCATTTGTAAACAGGATTTGCGGCCTTCAAATGACATCAATGAAATCATTTAGTTGAAGTTGAACCAAACGCTTATAAACAACAATAGATAAACAGTTTGAAAACCCTAAGGGGGCAAGCTATAAAAATCAAGAAATAAATAGATGACATTTGCAGTTTCGTTTGTAGTCAACATTGGTTTAATTTTTGGAGACAATTCACATCAGACAACAGGACGTTGATTTTGTCAGGAAATTGACACTATACAACGTGTATCTATTACCACACGGTACACAAGGGTGTAATATCTACCATTTGCTATTGAAAGTGAGAATACTTTAAAGAATTATAGATTCTGTGATATATTGAATGACTGGTATTTTAAGGTTTGTTACGAATCAACAATGTAATTAATATATGCTTAATTATTTATGATCAGCTTAATTATGACTATTCTGGCGCTGATATGCATAGAGTCAATATGATACTGACATGGTATGCGATATAAGTTTGATCAGATGAAACTTGAAGTAGCGCATCTAATAGCATGTTTGACTCTATAAATGCTCTCTGATTATTTCCAACAAGCACAGCCGTACCAAGAACTATAGTGTGGAATAATTCCACTGTTGTCATTTAGTTTTTTTTATAATTGTTATAATTTACACATGCATATTCAGATCGAGTTTAAACAGTTAATAAGTAAGCACAGTATTTATATATATGTTTCTAGATAAATTGTTCATGTATATTCTATAGTATCAACTTGATTGAAAAGCTTTAGCATAAAAATTGTGTAGCAGTTAATTATAGATTTTTTGCATTGTATATAGCAATACGGATCTAACAATTGATAAGTATATATATTCATATATTCACACGTGGTTAATTTTGCGGGAATTATTTTGAATTCTTGTCTCAGATAATCAAATT
This sequence comes from Haliclystus octoradiatus, assembly GCA_916610825.1. Lineage (NCBI taxonomy): Eukaryota > Metazoa > Cnidaria > Staurozoa > Stauromedusae > Haliclystidae > Haliclystus > Haliclystus octoradiatus. Next base: position 284,768 of record OU744451.1, read on the forward strand.
CTAATTTAACATAATTATAGTATATTTCTTATAACTATTACAGGAGCATAATTTCGTTTGGCGTTGAAATCAACCGTTGAAAAATTATGCCTATTAATTTGCGTAATTGGATTTACAACCACGGAATAAAGTCATTGATAGCCGTAAGTCATAAATTCACGTACAAATAATATGAGTAATAATTGCCGACCATGAACTAAAATTGTGAATATAGTAAGTTGATTATTGTAACTTGTATACAATTGGGTAAACATAAAACCTAGCTATAATAATGATCGACATGATGAAACACAAAAATCAGGCATTCAAATTCGCAAGTATGAATTAATGTCTGATTTGCTTTGCATTTATGGCATCGAGCACTATTAAAGCAGCGGAGACAAAATAAATACTTTTCTATTACAAACTTATCTAAAAATAATAATAATAATTTGTATTGCAATCATAATTATTGTAAACAGTCCTTTATTATAAGCACAAATGTTTGTGTTGTTTGCAAGAAATGCTACAGTTCATATTAATTCGCGTGTTACAGTGAAATATATATTACACATTGGCTGTAGCCGTTAAAAGACATAAAATTTTGACTAGCGGCTTTCGCGCTCGATTTTATACGAAATATGAAATACTCCGGTATAAGAAATCGAATCACGGTCTCTTCATTTGTAGTAAACAGGCATTTTAAGGCAGACATAAGAAGCATTTTCATCATTTTCCAACAGGCTTTGTGGTTAGCTGGTAACACATGGTTATTCATCTATGCCTTTGAATATTATAGATCAGATAAAAAGTTTTATTACACATTTAGACTATTCGGGGTAAGTCTTCTATTGTGAATGATATGCATGTGAAAACTAATAACAAATGTTTTGAATATAATTAACAGATATTTCATTCACTTTATCAATAGTATTCCTTACCTGTGTCACGTGGTTCGGCCCAGGTCATTTATCTAAATGTTGCTTTGGTTCTTTTGCCTGTCTGTCGTGCATTAGCAACCACCCTTCGTAGAACAACACAAAAGGTTAGCTATTAGTGTGCCGTACATTAATGGTCTATTTTTAATTGTTTGTGCAACGGTATCAATCATAGCAATCAGTGCTGTGAAAATAAACATATCAGTGTTTACCACCCCCTATACTATAATGTGGTATCAAGCTGTTGTACTCCTTTAAATATCGTATGAATTGATTATAGTTCTTCTTCTGCTTAGTTGTTATCCCGGGGGGGGGGTAACTCCCATAATTTTGGTATACGGGGACGTTCAAAGATTAAAAGGTACCTTTTTCAAAATCCAGAAAAAATTTTTAGGGGATTCTTAATTCTTAGTCATGAAAATATTTTGAGGTATCCTTTTGACGCTTTTGCAAATTTTTTCCCTTGCAAAACAAATTCTGCCCATGAATTTTTTTTTTTTTCAATTGTTTTGGTTAAATCTGTCATTCATAAAAATATGTTTGAGGTATTTTTTTCATCACGTAGAAAATTTTTATGGTCATTCTGCCAAAGTTTCATATGAACGACCCCATCGAAGCGCAATGAAAGTTACCCCCCGGGGTTGTTATTCAACCCAAACGTCACAATTACGGAAGTTTCAGCTTTTATATGATGGATGCTATATACACAAATAGTTTCTTCGTTGGGCAAAGTCATTCGTAATGATTCTAACATAAACTGATCGGATAAGAATGAGGGGCGTCTCTATGCTATCTATATTAATATACATAATGCGTGCAATCAACAATTAACTATTTTATAATTGCAATTATTTAATATTCCATTTTTTACAGTATTTGATAGGTAGCGCACGACGATTAGTTGATGATAGAATCACTTTTCACATGATGTGTGGCTACATGATATTTATTGCTTCAGGTAAAATGAAAACAGATATCATGTGAATATTCATAAACATAATTTGTGTTTAATCAGCTGCAAACAGTAACATTTTTATACATTTTTTTCTTCAGTTGCACATATTTTAGGTCATATTGTCAACTGCTTCAATTGTTATAAAAATTACAATACGATTGTTATTGGAGTAAATATCGCATCTAGTAAAAACGAGGTAAGCATTTCTACCAATTAAACTCAATCAGGATGTAATCAGCAACGTTGATACCATGTATCTGAAATCAGACTGGTTTGAAATTTTCTTTAGATTAGCCTTGGATTGCTGTTGAAATCAAGTGAGTTGAAATCATCCTTCATAACTTGTACAATTTTGATCACACATTAATCAAAGGCATTGTCTTGTTAATATCTATGTTATTGAAGTGTGCATTGTATATATTCATCATGGACTGTATCTTTCTTACAGCGCCTGTCTGGTCTGGTATCTTAATGTTCATTATTCTAATTACAATGGTAAATATCTTATCATGATAATATTGAATACATAGAAAACAGCTGAGATTCGAAATGTATAGCTGGGCTATAATAGAGAAAATCGAAACTTGTAACAATCATTGACTGGCTCAAGTCCCGCTTTTTTTTGCTGCCTCATTTTCATGATTGGAAAGCGGATTTTCAATGTCACTTCCCAATCCATCAAGATCGGCGTAACACAGACGTGAGACTTGAGCAAGTCAATAACAATCACGGACACCATACCACTCGATGCATTGGAATGCATAGAAAACCTATACCGTGAGCAGCGTTTCACATTGGTAGATAGTAGTATAGTATAGGCAGTCACATTATTACACCAGTAACATATTTGCTACACAAATCACGGTCACACATCCCGGCTGACAATGAAACTTAAAAGCATACTCACAAAGATCATACAATATCTGAAGTTTTATTATTTCTCATTTCAGCTAATAACATCACATCCAATCATGAGGTAAAAATGCGAGTCAAAATCATAAATCTCAAAATGTTGAGCCTCAATTACATAACTCTAGACATGTTTGATATTCATTTTGAGATATATTTTATTATTTAGGAAGAAACATTTTGAGCTTTTCTGGTATTCGCATCACTTATCTTTCATTTTCTGTATTTTGCTGTTTGTTCATGGCTTTGGGTAAGATTCTCAGTAATAATAACAATAGTAATTATTGTTATTATTATCATTACTCTATTATTACACTATCGTTTTCCAACTTTTGATAAAATGCGTTTCAATGGTCGTAAATTTGTACCTATACTGTTATGAACCCTCCCATAAATAAAAGCAACAATCATAACACAAATGAAATGATCATTAAATATCGCAAAGGGATTCAAGATGGAAAATGTCCAAGACTCGTTTTATCTAAACCTGTGGAGTTTTTAAAGGGGGACATGATATTTAGCAATTGGAAAGGGAGTTAAATTAATCAGATCGTTTATATTTCTATATTGTCTTTTATGTGTAGGAGATTAATAAAATATCAAAGCAATATGAAAGATATTCCATCGGATTGTCTTGAGATGGGAAACTCAACTGATTGCCTCAAACGAATGACTTTCAAACCAGTCCCACCTGTGGTGAGCTTATCAGTTATTTGATCATCTTAATTTTCAAATATATTAGAAGCCATTAGAATACACTATACACTAGATCAGGAATAACGAATGAATGGTGCATGAAATCAACTTTATTTAATTTTTGAAGGCTTGGAAATGGCTTGTTGGTCCTTTCTTGATTTACATAATAGATCGACTCGTACGATATGGACGTGGAAGTGATATTACACAGTTAACCAAGGTAATTGCTCTATATTGAATATAGCATATCAATAAACGAGGCTAACATTAATACGAGACCAATCAATCATGTACGCTCATGTACGCTCATGTAATAACATTTGATAAAATTTTGCATCAATGTTGTGAAAATGCTGGCTTCATTTGGCCACCCCAGCCAGCATTTTGCCAGCAATTCCACAACATCGATCGCAATGTTGTGAAAAAGCTGGCACAGTGTTGGCTTCATTTGGCCGGGGTATGATCATAGTTTATATAGTGATCTCTATGGCTTGATAGATGTAAATTCTTCAACATTGATCTTAAACATTATGTGAAACGCCCCCATAGGAATTGTGATTTGATTCTGTTTGATCAATATCGTAAAACGGACAAAAACTGAATGTGCAACGGTAAAATAAATTAAAAAGTATAAAAATATGATGGAAATAGTTGAAATGTAGGTGATTGTAGGAAATCTATAATTTGTTTTAGTGTATTTTAATGATTCTATTTAATATCATGGAATTTTCGACAGATTATTTGTAGATTGAAATGGTACTATATAATACCATCAAGCTCCACCAATTATAGGTTATTCATCATCATGGAAATGTAATGGAATTGGTCATGAAGAAAGCAGGATTTTCAAGCAAACCAGGACAGGTAATATATGCTTATTAAGACAGCATGCATACACCGTTACATTAATGGGATGTTGGGTGGCGTAACTATACCACAGAAGTTATGGACTTTTGGTTAACTTTTCAGTAGTAAACATATTGATAGCATCACGTTCTGTATCTAGTCAAAAACGACACATGTCACAAGACTGCCTGACGGTCGGTTTTCATGTACTCTCAAAAGCCTCGCTTAGAATCGGTGTGAGTTCTCGTAGCCATAATGGTCTATATGGCCTCCTAGATCTTTGGTTTGGGGCCCTTGTACAGTATATGATAACCGACAGAATATGTCGCCAGTCTTCGCGATATTTCCCGTATTTATCTGAAATGATTTTCAATCGTTGGTTTTGAAACTGATGTATATTTATTTGGATTGCAGTATGTTCTTGTACAATTTCCTTCGATATCTGATTTTCAATGGCATCCTTTTACACTCACAAAGGTAAACAAATACTTCTTTAATTTACAAATGTTTCATGAGGGACAATATAGAAGCCTATATATGTCCAAGATGTAGTTTTTATTTCATTCGAGAAGAAATTGTTCTAACATAGCATATATATGAGTAAATGAAAATATTTACTCGGAAATAGATATAATAAAAAATAGTACTATAAGTGTGACTATAATATATATATCAAAGAGTACGCAAATTTACTAATTTAATTGTTTCTTGTTTCATGTAAATTTGATTTCATTCTAAGAAATATTATCTGGTTTCAATTAATCACTATATCAATGTTTCTTGATCTTGATTATAGTGTCCAACAAAAAACAACCCAGATGATACATTATCAATTCACATCAAATTAAGTGGCGATTGGACAAAGAAATTATCAAATGAATTAGGCTGCAAAGATGACAACTGGATTATGTGCAGCAATAATGCAATTTCATCGTTTCAAAAACAACAACCAAATTGTTTCACTATTGATATGAGACATACAAATGAAAACAACAACAACAACAACATGGATGAAACTATTACAGACGTCCAAAAGAGATATAGGTTGGTAATAAACAAGGAATGAATGAAGAAATATTTAATAATTTTTATAATTTGGTAATTCCGGCTATAGCTTTGATCTGGGAACCCTCATCACTCGGTTTGACCAATTGTATATTTTCGATTAGCAGAATATGCTATATGTGCATCATTTTGGAATGCCAAATGCTTATAATGCGTAAATGCTTAAAACCGCGTGTCCAAAATGTTCTCACGTTTAAAAATGTTGTGATTGAATGGAAATCATTCTTCTACAGTAGAAATCCACTTTTTGTGCATTCGTATAATTATGATCTATTTCGTCTGTTTCACAGGATAAGAATAGATGGACCATACGGAGCACCAAGTCAAGTAAGTTTTCGAATGCAGTGAATTAAGAATCCCTTCAAAGCCATAAAAATTGAGGCAGTACCTCGCCCCTACCGGAGGCGCCCATACCACTCATCTGTATTTCTAGACGAGTGTTTCTTTTCGCTATAATCGAACTTATTGTAAATGCTCTTTAAAGAGAAGTCCATCCACCATCAGAATGTGGTACTCATTTGATGATTTGGATTAAAGTCAATTAGGCTGATCAATTGACATTCAAAGTGATAAAATACACAATATGATGTATATGGGTGATTAGGTAATGGATAATGGTTAAACTGAAAAAGTTATAGATTCTGCAAAATTATTTCGCCAGAAATTTGAGATCTTTTTTCTTGTTGACCAAATGAATGTCTTATTAAAATGTAAAATTAACTTTTTACTTTAGGACATTACGAGATTCAACATCGGAGTCTGTATTGGGGCTGGCATTGGTCTAACTCCATCAGCTGCTATATTAAACTATCTAAGGTACAACATAAAAATGACAAAAAAGTTTACATTTGAGAAAACACGTTCAATTATTTCAATTCAAATTATGTAAAACTTCCATTTGTAGATCTTCAGAATATAAGCAGAGAAAACATAAATTAACGCATTTGTATTTCATTGGAGTTGCTCGTGATTTTGATCAATCGTCATGGTTTATAAAACTGCTTCAAGAAACACAAGCAGGAGTAAGTCATTTACTAGCGAAAGGAATGTATGTATGTATGTATGTATGTATGTATGTATGTATGTATTTTTGTAGCACAATGGCTAACAGGCAAATGAACAAAGAAGGATATTTTTAAGTGTATCCTCATTTACAAGTGACCTCTAAAAAAATATATATATTAAGGTCAAGAAAGCTATGTTATCAGAAATAATTGACTGACAAAGGAAAAGTTACAGAACTGTGATAAATTAACTTAATTAAGTTTAAATTTGAATGTTTGTAAAGAACTATAGACGATACAACTCTTCAGGAAGAGAGTTCCATGGCTTGATTATTCTATTTGCAAAGTAATGTTTGCAACAGTCATAGTTAAATGATTTAGTTGGGTAAAGCGTCAGTGAATGTCCACGAAAGGAATATTTAGAATGTTTAATGGTGAAAAACCCATCTGGAACCAAGTCAATCAAGTTTTTCAAAATTCTGTAGACCATGTGAAGATACCTTGTGAAAGCGCGCTGAACATTTTCTAAAATATTTATGTCCTTGATGAGCTAGGGGTTCCAGACCGGCGTAGATGACTCAAGCATTGGTCTGACGTATGTTGTGAACGCTTTGACTAACGGCTCCAGGTTCTTTGAGGAAAAGCATTTCTTGATTAAAGGAACGAACGGTTTTTTGCTTTTGCGGCTAGCATGGAACAGTGTTCTGTGAACTTTAGATCTGCAGTTATTAGGATTCCAAGATCTTTCACACAAGATGAACGTGATAATGCCTTCCATCTAACTGATACGCAGCATCATGAAATAGATGATTTCCCAAATGAAACTACAGAGCGATTCTCCTAGGCAAGTTTGAGTTGCCAGCATTGTGCCCAGGAGGAGAGGTTTTCAAGTGTAGAATGTAGAGGAGTACTGTCAGTGGTAAATCTTTTAAACGAAATCTTACAAGCATCATCAGCAAAGAGTTTTATACCACAGTTGAGTTTCCAAGCAGCTTACAATGTCATTTATATAGACAATAAAAAGAACAGTATGAATGTACACCATATATATTCAGATTATTGTACATGAGTGTCAACCAGCCATTATTATGACCGTTATAGACAGGTGACTTTTTATGAAGGTTAATTTGCGTTCTAATGCTATTCTAATAATCTTTATGTTTTAATTATTTTAAAGTTGTCTTCAAGTGGTGACTCAAGCATACTGGACGTGAGATTCCATGTTACTCAAAGCAAACAATTGCCTGAGGTATATAGCCAAACCTTCTTAACCAAATCTATTATGATCTATTATGATCTATTAGTATTTCCTTTTGATATATATATATATAGTTATATGCATTGAATGTTACTTCGCATAGACTGAAATGTTATTCAAGGATGATTGTCATTGGTTAAGTAAACATGTTCGATATGGCAGGCCCAATTGGATGGAATCGTTAAATCGCATCGAAGAGAAACATCACAGGTTCGTAATCCTAAACCTAATTCAACATACTGCATGAACAGTAATGGGACGTTACATCATTGCGTCCTTGAGTCTTTGTTTCTTGCTTACCTCTGACAATCTTATTATTCTGTATTTATACGAAATGCCACTGGGTTGATGTAGGCTAGGATAAACTTCGAGGGACGCTTGTAATAGTGTGGCGAAGTGGGATGGATATTGCTAAATAGCTACACTCCCCTAAGATTATAAAGTTGCATATATTCCAGTATACATCAGGTGTATTTATTTTGGGAACAATGTAAACGAGCTCTGAGCTTAAAATATTGAAAATCGAAATAAAATAAAGTCACGCACACACAAAGAGTTGAAGCGAATCATAATGTTTAGCCTAAAAAAGATTATTGATAGAAACATTTGACTCAGAGATATGCATCGTTCCCGTCGTATAGCGATACTTCCTGTAATCTATCTCTCACTTTTTATCACTAAGAGGTCTTCAGACATTAATACAACTTAGTTCAGACAAAGTCATTAATATTTCGTGTTTAATTCTATTTTGTTTAGAGAGAGAATTGGTGTATTCTACTGTGGACCACAGACGTTGTCAGCTGTGATAAAGAAATGTTGCGAGAGAACGAGTAAGAACAAAAATATACTTATATATCACTCAGAAGGGTTTGGTTAAATGGAATAGATAAAAAGAGTTTATTAGCTATCAAATGAGAAATATATTTTATGTAAAATTGTAAATACTCAAAGAATGTAACATAAATATGCCTCGTCGCAAGAAATTCAACTATGAAAAATGATAGATGCAGTAATATATATATTTAAAATAGATGAATACAAATGTCCGAATTGTGATTTTTAAATTGTCATGCATCTGAAAATGAGTAGAAAAGTTTTGATTAAAAACAATAATCACTTATTCACAGCCTCCGCTCGCACAACAGAGTTTAGTGCTCTGATCAATTCAATGCCTACATGTCAAGTTAGAAAGATCATAAGCATTACGATTATATTTGATATCATCGAGATCCGATAAGACATTCTAACTATTTATTTTGTACGTCACAAGATGTATTTAACAAATTAGGATCGCTGCTTTCAAAAAGTATGATTTTGGATAGCACAAACTCCCCCAAAAAACATCAAAAAGGGAAGCTTGTCTTTCATGGGACTTGTATCACCCAACATCTGCAGGATATCCTTGGGTTAGCTCTGTTTACGCGTCTATAGTATAATCTATTCAAGCCATGTAAGCAGTAGACGAATGATTGAATTGTCGATTTGGATATTTTGAAGGATAAACTAGTTGCTATGGGGATTTTATCAAATTTCATTAATAGAGAGCTCTATGGAAATTAAGCTCTCACTTCGAACGGCGTTTCAAAAGGGTTTTAATATATTGCATGTTTAAACTCCAGCAACTGTCACAGTATATAAATTTCATTCCCTCTTTTGGCATCAATCCAGATGATTAAAGCTGGAGAACTAAATCTGAGCCCAGATCACGCAGACCTTTATTTGATACGGAGGCCGGGTACGGAGCTTAATTGAACGGAACAGCTAATGACTACTCAACCCATCTAATTACAGCATTCAAGTTTTTTAAAAAGAGAGTCTATAATTCTTAAGAAATTCGTAATTTCAGTATCCAAACTTTCTTAATTTCTTATTATTCAAATACCAAATATAGGCATACAAATTCAAATCTTTAGAGGTTTAATGTAATTAATGTTGGCATGCAGGAAAACAAAAACTGATAAAAACGTAAATAATTGACTTTATTAGATCTATAAATCAGCGTATTAGCAATTTGGGAAGTCGAGTACTATATATTACAGTATTATAAAACGCGTATATGAACTATACAAAGACATCGAACTAGAATTACCCGCGGTATTCAATTGAATGCTACACTGTAAAGGAGTTTACAATGCAATATGCATAGCATATTGTAACACCATACTCGGCACAATAAAAATATTTGTATAATTTAGACTTCTTTTCCGATTTCCGACAGGCTTTTACGAACAATCCGTCCACTAGTACAGTATAACCTTGGGGCTGGTACGCAGGCTAAGTATAACCGTAACTACGGGTTTTTCCTCGTGTACTACAGCGAGTCGCAAATCAGTTCATATAGGCTCGAAATTCGAATACAGACTCTTAAAAACCTAGGAAGTTGCCAAGATAGCTGCCTCTAACCTGCCTGGAAAGGTTTTACATAATTTATGTATGATTTATTCGCTTCGTAGACAAGTATATAATTTAGCACTTTAAACTTTACATTGCAAATACTTTGCATCGCAACCATTATTTATATCAACAGAGCAAAACATTTGTATTGATAAACTAACATTAAAACAATTAAACTAAGATAACATTTCTTCATAACCTGTCACTCAATTGATCAGTAAGTAGATTTTAATAAAATGAAATAGTTGAATTTAATATTCGCCTGCGACCCTGCAGACTTTGATTATACGCTTGATAATATTGTATACATGCAGCTCATTGATTGAACGGCGTTGGATCAAATCAAGGCTCGCTCAATTGATACTTAAATGTAGATGTTTAATATTCATTATTACTATACGAATTTATTTTTATCAGTTCAACTATATTTCAAGCTTATATTTTCAAGTTATGGTCGAGGAGATTAAGGATATTTGGAGTTCAACAACAACACAATTTACCGTTGATGAGATTCTTAAAGAAAGAAGAGGTAAAATAAAATCAACAATTTATCTCAATGTTTTTACATTAGTCTACATTTGATGGAAGAAAGGAGACTGTCTGTTTGTGGGGGCAACTCTAAGACTCTCATGGGGTTAGGGGATTGGGGGCCCAGGGTTAGATCTTTCACTTCCCCAACATAAGGATTATTTGTAAAACGTTGTCTTACATAATATTTAAAATATGGAATATACAGATTGTAGCATCACTATTAATGAATAATGTTAACTATATTGTCATTGAAGCTATTTTTAATTAAATATAGTTTGTAATAAGTAATATGTACATTAGAGAAATAGATTATTAATTTACGCAATATTTATTTATAGTTATACAATACTGGATGCTGCATCGACAAGCTGCAGATCACCAAGGTCACCGTCTGGAATTTGATTTTTGCGGGAGCGTGAACCTCGGATGCAGATGATAGTGGTGCGGGGTTAGCTGAAGCAGATTTTGCGCTTAACCCAGGCAGAAGTTTCACCAAAAGGTAGACCATGTATTTCAGAGATCATGTCACTCAGTCGTCTGTAGAATTGATGGGTTTCTCTACTCATTCCACCATTAGTTGTAAAGATTAAAGGGGTGAATGACCCATGTTCTTGGTTAAGGATTCTTTCGTTGTATTTTCTTTTCTTGATGGACTCCATTGACTTCATTGATGATTTCAGGGTCTGGTTTCGGTAGTTAGGAGCGAAAGGATAGAAAATCCTAACATACATGAATGCTCTTTGCAACCTCTGCCAGAAACCCCGGACACAAATGTCAGCACGTAGCTCGTCCGTACTTGATGGAGTTGTTTGAAGAGCTGGCTCTTTCCTCACATCTTTGCAAACAATAGAGAGAAGGTCAGATGTTACGTTAACTAGCTCATTGTGCCTCAGCAACACAAAACCACCAAATTTGCATGATAGCGCGTGATCTACGTTGAACTTTGCATGGCATATACATTCATCTGGGAGTCTTTGTAGTTGCAAGCCATAACGAAGAGCAATGGCATCAAAGAATTCTCTTTTTGTGAGGTTGAAGTTCTCAGATTTAAGTGGTAAGGATGATAGCCATATCGAGGCTCCATCTGATCTTGCGATATCTTTTGCCTTCAATTGAACTGGTGTCATGGCTATTCGCAGAGATTCAAGAAGATCGTTATGATATGCTAATTTAGAAGTAGAACATTCTTATTCTGATATAATATGCTCTATTTCATTATTTGATTCATTTTTATCATTTTATGTTATGATTTTATGTGATAAATTGTTACTAAATTTCTTTGATTTTGCGAAATCAATATCAGCAATTCTTGAAATGTTCAAGATACCCAATCCCCCAAGTTTGACAGGTAATGATAGCAAGTCCCGTTCTGCGTCACTACAATGTCTATTCTCGCATATTGCTGGTATAAGCTTATTTCGAATAATGTTTTCCACTGGTTTTAAGTAATTAACTATTCCTGTTATAATGCGAAGCGTAAAGTTAAACTTGTGCCTGTAGCCAGCATTAAATGCACAGTATGCTGCCTGAGGATGAAACTTAGCAATCTCAGCTAACATGTTGAGCTCTTTAATCCAAGTACAAACCAAAGATTCTACATATTCTTGTTAGAATAACGGACTGCCGATCACCGCACCGAGATGCCGTTTTCCTTCTGCGGTTTTATTGATTCCAGTTCCCGCAAATATTTTTTCTGCAATGTTAAGCTCTGCCACCAATGAAGGATGTCCTCTAGTTTTCCAGCTGAGGTCAAGTCGTCCGCATATGCCGCATGCTTTGTCTCGTGCACTGACAAAGCATTTAACATAGGGATGGACCCCAGAGCATAAATGGACATAGCTGTTGGATCATCTTGTGTAGTTCCTTCTTGTGATGATATTTCTATCCCGCCTGATACAAATAGGCGTGCATGTTGGTTATATGAGTTGATTACATACGATGCAATGATTGGGCATATGATGCAGATGTTGTGTAACATAACATTTCGGTTGATGCGGTTAAAAGCATTATCGGCGTCGACAAGTAAGACTGCGTCACATTCATTGTCATCAAATATTGTGCACATTGCATGGATAACAGCCTCGCAACCACCACGCCGGCCAGCACATAATTGAAGGTCTCTTGCCAGGAATGCCTCCAAGGAACCATCGGCCCCACAATATCGAATTAAACAAAGCTTCCTAGTCATTGCTGTATTTTGACTTTGACTTTTTACTCAATTTCTGAAGTAATATAGATGGCATTATCATCAAAGCTTTTAAGGCTATCCCTTTGAGTGGGGAGTCATTGACCCAATCATTAACCAGGCGAGTACATTCATCAATGTATGCTTTACCTGCCTTACCAGAGGGTAGCATAAATAGGTTTCGTTTCCAGGTTACACATTCCTCCCAAGTAGCAGAAATGATCATAAAAACTCAAAGAACCCCATACGAATAATGAAGAGTTCTGTGCTGGCTGGCTACAGATGCCGTTATCTTGATCTATATTATTTAGCATGGTGGTGATTGATTATCTAGATTTGAAAGCGGTTGAATTGTGTTATGATGCTGACATTTACGATGACGCTGTTTTAGACCTCGTTCGCTTTTAAAACTTCTACTGCATCCTGCGCATGAAAATAGTCTAATAGATATGGCATCCATTGTAGTAAAGAGAAGACAAAGCGTACGGTGATCGCCCAAGGTATGAAGAACACTTTTCAAATACCATATGCAACTGCAAATTGTCAAGTGATCTTCCCACTTAAGAATCTCTTTTGCCCAATTATTGTATTTAAAGGGCATTAAAATCTTTGTATAACCTTAATAAAGCCATAACGTATTAATATGTATATTGGTACAGAATGCGAGGTATCTGAAAGTTTTAATAAATATTCGTAACGAACTAAAATGGGGATGAAATTAATTGAATCATGAGACCGCGACAACGCAATTTATCAACGCAAAACAATTTTAAGTGTTTGAAATTATTCTGCTTTGAAAAACATATCTTTCTTATGCTAATACATTTCAATTTCTAACTTAGGCATATACAGTACAATGCTTATTCTCCTCAATCCAGTGAAACGCTTGATTTGGAAGACGAATATTTTAAACATGAGATTTTAAATTTAACCCATTAATCCATTCTAAAGCAACTTCATTTGCAGCCGCTCTTGAATCTGTACCCATTGTACAACTGAATGTTGACTTTATCTAAAACATCAAATGAGTATCATCTTCTGACAGCGGATGGATTGGTCAAGAAGGTTGCTGCACGTTACATTGACAACGGTGGCCTACTTGCCCAGCCTGCGTCACAGACCAAAACATTTTGAGAACAATCTCAGGCTGCTATCTGCCATGAAACCCGTTGAAAGTTGAAATTGATCGGCAGTGCGCCTGCATGAGACCAAGAAGGAGCATTTACAATCATTGGACGTCATTGCCTTTAGCTAAAATATAACCACGTGATATCGAAATAGAACTTACAGATCAAGCCGTGATTATATATAGCCTATTACAATTATGTTGATCATCAAAATAAAAAAGGTCTCACAACAATAAGAGATTAGATCATTTTTCGATAAATATTTTTGAAAATAATTTCTGGATGCGAATGTTCTTCAGCTAACGATTTGACCACATCAAGAGCTAGCTAGAGCAATATTTTATTCCTTAAATTGGATTGTTCAATTTGAATAAATTTAATTGGGCATTGATATTGAACATCACACACTGGAACTGCGACAATGGCCCCTGGGTGTGGTGTATCTTGCTCGCAGACTCAAGTTCAAGATGTAAACTTGGTATGCAACCGGCAGTAACAACGTTTTACTATAAGTTTACATTTACACAGTGAGTATGCAAGCTGGCTGTAGTATTATATATTTAATTATATTGATGTAGTCCGTGTTATATATGTGTTAACTAACACCTTGTATCTAGCGTAACCATGATCAATGGTGATATTATATTGAGACATCACATGGCGCAGTTGATATTTTTGAACTTACCATTGTTTATCTTGTTTAGTTTGATATGTTATTTATTATCATTCTGTTTATCGTATATCGTTTACATTAAACGTTATGCCTAATAAAACTCCAAAATCGAAGGCACGAAAGAAGGGCAATGCTGATGTTGAGCCGCCCGTTTTTGACGATAATGTCAATCTCGCTGCCCGTATGGATTCGTTCGAAAAACGTATGGAGAGATCGTTATCTGCATTTATGGAACAACTTACTGGCCTTAATACGACTACTGAAACCGTGGCATCTGTTTTGCCTAATGCGAGCGACGACGATTCTCTTGTTGTTGAAAGTGTGCCAGTGAGTAATATTGAAAACTCGGCTTCCGGGTTACGCCTATCGAGCGCTTACCCACCTCCAGATAAATTGTCTGATAACCTTACATATGGTCAGTTTGTGGACTGGAGACATCAAATAGATAACTATTTATTATTTACGGGCCTTACTCGTTGCCCTAGCCAACAGCAAGTTTCATTTCTGATTTCTCGTATGACTCAAGAAACACTTGACACTGTCCGATTGGTATTAAATGTAGATCAAAGAACTATTACTACAGACACATTATTACTTAAATTAGATGGATATTTTAAGCAAAAAGATAATCTGCGGATACGTCGTGCAGCATTTATGCATTATTCACAAGGTGAGAATGAACCGTTTTGTGCATTCTATCGTGAAAAACTGAAATTATTTCATCTTACGGACCCCTGTCCCCATTGTCACGATCGCTCATTGGGGGACTTCATTATAGAAGGACTTTATGACTCTGAAATCAGACGAAAATGTCGTGCTCTCGATGAGGGCGTATCTATTCATATTATCAAAAATTATGTGAATCCGAAGAAAATGCACGAAACGAAGAGGTCTCTAGAACGGCTCAGGTTGCTCGTGTAACTAATGTTCATAATAAGCTTCGTAAAAAAGCTTCAGATACGAAATCTAACACTGTCCCCTGCAAACATTGTGGTAAATCCAATCATGATCATGATCCACAATCTTGCTGGGCTAAGGATAAAACTTGTCATAATTGTAACAAGAAAGGTCATATAAGACCTGTGTGTCGTTCAGATAAAGTGGACATTAACAACGTTACAAATGATGTTTCACACATAATTGAAAGTGTGAAGCTAAATGCTGTTTCACATACCACACCTAACGTTACATCAAAATGTCAACACATCTCTCTAGCATTATCATTGACACATCGCAAGCAAATAACTGTTAGCGGTATTCCTGATACTGGCGCTGAAGTTTGTGTTGCAAGTGACACTCTATTGACGGACAATAATATTCCTTTGTCTCGTTTAAACCACACCTCAGACAAATTATCTGCCACTAATGGTTCACCTTTAGAAGTTCTTGGCGTTTTACATTGCCGTGGTATTCTAGCTACATATAGCACTAAGATGAAAATATATATTTGTAAAGGGGTCTCAGACTTTCTTATTCCGACTCAAAATCTAATTGAGCTTGGCATAATACCTGCTACTTTCCCCGCCCCTATGGCATCTATATTACGCACCGTTGTACAAGAAACTCCTCATGTTTCTTCTCACAAGCCTCACAATTTATCTGAAAATATACGTTCTCAACTACTAGATGAATTTTCTGATGTATTTAATGATACTGATCAACTTAAGCCAATGGCTGGTCCACCGATGCACATTTATTTAAAAGATGATGTTACACCATATGCACTTTCTACACCTAGAAAAATTCCCTTTGCTTGGCAAGCTGAGGTCAAAAGCACACTTGACAGTATGGTAGCTAAGGGTATTATACAACTTGCCGATGATCATCCAACAGACTTTGTTAGCCCACTAGTTGTAGTACAGAAACCAAATGGTAAATTACGTCTGTGTGTTGATTTTACTAAACTCAACCAACATGTCCGTCGTCCTGTTCACCCTTTCAAAAGTCCATGGGATGCTGTATCAAACGTACCTCATACAGCTAAGATATTTACTACGTTAGACGCAGCTTCTGGTTATTGGCAGGTACCCTTAGATGACGTTAGCTGTCCATTAACTACTTTTTTAACACCCTGGGGACGATACCAATATAAACGTGCCGTTATGGGTCTTGTATGTGCCGGCGACGAGTATTGTCGTCGTGGTGACGAAGCATTGGCCAACTTACCTAATTTAGAAAAAGTTGTTGATGATATTTTAATTTATAATGACTCTTTTGAAGCACATCTTACAAATGTACGTAATGTTTTAGAGCGGTGCCGACAACAATGTATTACTTTAAATCCTAATAAATTTATATTTGGACAAGAAAGTGTCGATTATGTGGGATTTATTCTAAGCAAAGATGGTATTAGTGCTACACCCAGACGAGTTGAAGCGATTACTGACTTTCCAGCTCCTACCAATATTTCTGAGCTACGTTCGTTTATGGGAATGGTTAATCAATTAGGACACTTCTCTAAAGAAGTTGCTCATTGTTCGGAGCCATTACGGCATTTATTATCTATTCGTAACGAATTTATATGGACTGAACTTCACCAAAATGCATTTGACAGTGTCAAGAAGACACTAGTTTCACCTCCAGTCCTCAAGCAGTTTGATATTAATTTACCAACAGAACTGCATACTGATGCCTCCCGTACCTACGGTTTAGGTTGGAGTTTATTACAATTGCATGATGATAATCAATGGCACTTAGTTGATTGTGGATCAAGGTATTTATCTGATGCTGAGTCACGCTATGCCACTATTGAGCTGGAATTATTAGCCGTTACATGGGCTGTTATTAAATGCAAGTTATATTTACTTGGATTACATAAATTTATTGTCATTACGGATCATAAACCTTTAGTTCCAGTTATTAACGACTTTACTTTGGCAGCTGTTGAAAATTCCCGCCTGCAACGGCTAAAAGAACAATTGGCGCCTTACTCTCTCATTGCTACATGGAAACGAGGTAAGGATCATTTAATACCTGATGCTTTGTCTCGTGCACCTGTTAAAAATCCTACAGATGAGGATCAACTGGCAGAAGATATTACGCAACATATTAATTCTATTGTTTGTATCAATGCAGCTTCTATTACGTCAGAATGTCATCAACCTCAAGATGCTATGCTTTTAAAATTACAGAATGCTGCCTCTATTGATGATGAATATATTATGTTAAAAGAAATTATTTTAAAAGGTTTTCCAAATCAGCGTGACAAACTTCATCAAATTATTCGTCACTATTGGAAACTACGTGAAGAGCTGTCAATCAATGATCAACTTATTCTACGAGGTCATCAGCTTTTAATCCCTAAAACTATGCGAAAAGAAGTTTTACATCGCCTGCATGATTCTCATCAAGGTGTTGTTCGTACCAAACGACGTGCTCGCAATGCTGTTTATTGGCCAGGTATGTCATCTGATATTACAAATTTAGTTGAATCATGTGCAATTTGCCAATCTCATTTACCGAGTCAACAAAAAGAAACATTGATTCCTAGCTATATGCCTTATCGTCCTTTTGAAGATGTAAGTTCTGATTTATTTAGTCATTCTGGTCATCATTTTATGGTTTACGTTGATCGATTGTCTGGTTGGCCTGTAGTTTGCCGTTACGGTAAAACCGATCCAACCTCTAATCTTATTATCAAAGACTTTAAAAAGATCTTTTCTGACACTGGTATACCTGTGCGTTTGCGGTCAGACAATGGACCTCAGTATAGTTCGCATGAATTTACTAAATTTTTGAAAGACTGGAATGTTACCTACGATCCGTCTTCACCTCATTATCCTCAAAGTAATGGTCACGCGGAGGCAGGGGTAAAAGCTATGAAGAGTTTAATAATAAAATCCTTTGAGAATGCCAAATTTAATGAAGATCATTATTATGCCGGCCTGTTAGAGTGGCGTAACACTCCCAAATTTGATGGTTATTCTCCTGCTGAAATCTTGTATGGTTTCCCATTACGTTCACTTATTCCTGCTCATAAGTCTGCATTCGCTCCTAAATGGCAAGCCCTTGCAGCATTAGTTGACGCCCACAATAAGCAAATGGACATTGTAATATCTAAATATAATAAACATGCAAAGGATCTACCAACACTGGCTATTGGCAACAAGGTCCGAATACAGGACCCATCTTCTAAACTATGGACACATGTGGGAACAATTATTGAAACTTTGCCACATCGTAAATATCGTATTCAAATGCCAAGTGGTCGAATGTGGGTCAGAAATCGAAAGTTTTTACGTATTGATTCAACATTAGATATTCCTCCAACTGCAACAATTTCATCAGACATCCAAATACCAAGACGAAGTCATCGTACTCCTGTTGTACCAAATCGGTACAGTTAACTTCTTAATAATAATTATGATTTGTTATTGACGTTTAATGACTTTTTTGTTGTTGTGTGTATCTATAGTTCTGTTTACAGCTTTGATACCACGATAGTATGATATTGCCATACTAAAACATTATTAGTAGTTGACATTCAAATTCAATATACCTTCTTTATGTTAATTCTACTTTATTTTTCATTCATGCTTTTGTTCGTTTATTACCAGTACAATTTTAATGAATTCTTAAAATTCCCATATCGATAAAAATCTTTAGTTTCTTAATCAAAACTCCCAAAAGGGGGAGATGTTATATATGTGTTAACTAACACCTTGTATCTAGCGTAACCATGATCAATGGTGATATTATATTGAGACATCACAGTCCGTATCTCTAGCTATGATGTGTGCCCATACCTTTATTCGTGATAGATTTATCTACGAGATACAATGTAATGTTGTAATGTTTTGTTAAATGAACAATTATTGTTTATCATCCATTGTTTTCTTTTCGCACTTACAAAAACTGTAACATAGTTATTGAGTTGAATACGCATGCTATCTTTACAGGCAGGCGGCTACAGAATGACTGCAGCTACAAGTTGCTAATGTGTTACATTTCTTTTCCGACTTCGTTGCAAGTTGCAGTCAAATGTTTGTGATATGCATTTTGCGATCGACTTTTCTTTGTTTAGATTTCGTGCCATTTTACCCGAACCAATCAGATCATCGAATCCATTTCAATGTTCTTCATTTCATTTGGATAAATAAAAGCGATCTTTTGCTGTTTGTTTGTTCTGCCCTTTTTTAAAGGGGTGGCACAAGTGAGCCCACCGTGATATTGTCCTTGGAATTTTCCTCTCTTGCTTTGTATAGCAGAAGAGTTGATTCAACGATGCATGTTAAGCTAGCTTCTCAACCGGCAAATACCTAACATTTTAGCTTTGATGGGTAACATCAACCGAGCTGTGGTGTTGTCAGAAAAATAAAACCAACCTGCTATTTTGACAGAAGATATAGAAACGAGTTTACGATTTACGAATTGCAAGGTGCAATAAATCGGCACAGTTGGAGATGAGTAAAAAGAAAACACTCCGTTCTGTTTCAAGCTCAAGTAATGAAGATATTAATGCAAAAATAGCTGCAAGTCACAGTAAGTTTGTTATAGAATTAATACTTTTACTATTTGAACGAAATGTAGACGAATACAAGTATCACTCATTGTTCATACAACACACAACTTAACCTCCTCTTCTTTCTATTTTGAATTATTTATACTTTAGCGGCTGTAGGCTATCATATAGCTATGATGAAACTAGCTTTGATTTGATCTATGCTTTGATTTGTTCTCAAAAATCACCTGGCCTGATAAATGCTACAGATAGGCCTATTGAACACCAAGCGTTCTGTACAAGAGTAAACACAGAACAATTTATCAGCACGCTTCTGCGTAAATCAAAGCGATGATAGTTAAATGATAGCATTGGAACATGTTGATTGTAATAAGTTATTCTAGTCTGTTTAAATTGATAGGCATCAGCATTTTAGCTAGATAAATGGTAATACCTAGAATTTCGATGTAGCCTTTATAAAATAGCTCATTATTTTTCATTTAGAAATAAATATTGTAAAGTATTCCAGATATAGCTCTGTTTAAAGTCCGTTAGACTTAGATGTTCATCTTCTTACAACGATTTTTTGGTTTTAGTTACATTTGAAGGGAATTAAACATAATTTATCTGACAGATTTGTGTCAGACACTTTTGACATGAAACTTATAAAAATTACCCATCTGTGTGATGTTTTGTCGTTCTGTATATAAATCATTTGTTTCCAGTATTCACTCACATTTATCTCATTGTTAACTACCAATGTTTATGTCTATATATATTTTATTGACAAAATATCTTTTGAAATACAAGCTCGCTTTTTATACTTCATTTAGAAAATGTTTATATCTCTTTTGTTTTGAAACTGTTACATTGTGTAGTATTCCTATGGTAAGAGTATATGCTTGTGTTCGGAAATTCAATCTACCGGCCAACTAAACAATTTCCTTTCTACTGAGTGTCTGTCTACATAGAAAAAAGATATTTTAAACTCTTGAAATATTTGACTTTTTTCTGGGATATGATATCACCCATGTAACCTGATAAGCTTCAAACAACGGTTATGAAACACATATACCCAACTATATATGCAAATTGTAATGTCTGACAACCAAGCAGTAAGTTTAAGCAAATGTAAGCCCAGGACACATGAGTTAGTTCAATGGAGGGATCAAGTGGTTGGATACTTTCAATGTAAGATATATTTTCAATTAATGCCTTTCATTATATCCTGCTTCCGCTTGGGCATCTAATATTTTTATTTTACATCTACCAACGTTTGGATTGTAAATCGTAAAGTGTCGGTAGTAGGCTACCACTGGCGGTTGTTCAGTGCATTTAATTTATTCTTACTTTGCAAACATTCTCACAATATTTGAAAATAAAAAGTAGAAATACAGCAGTCTCACTTAAATACTCTATCAAATCCCCATCATCATACAGGTAGCCTACAGATAAAACATGGATGAGATACCTCGGAACTTAAATTCACATTATTCAACCAGGTATGCACTAGTTGAGGTTGTCACCAGTCTATATATAGGCCTCCTGCTTTTTGTAAAGGGATTCTAGGTGCAATGTCTGACCAGCTGCGGCATCAGAAAGGAGAAACATGTTTCAGATCATGTATCAAATTGTTTTTTATTCGCAGATGAGAGACAGGAGAGTCAAAAGAAAACATTTACAAAATGGCTCAATTCAAAGTTATATCATGTTAGTAAATAAATAAATTATATATCTTATTATGGCATGAACAAATTTAATCAAGTTTAAGATGGAAAAGTGTTTTATATGTTCATGGAACTAGCTTTGCTATTGGCTGAAAGAAATAGGAAGTAAACAATAATAAATGTTGAGACTGTTGACGATTTTTTATTGGAAATGAAGCCATAAAGTTATAGTATTTCCTTAAAGTCCCGGCCAAATGACTTTTTAACAAAATTGAGTTCAACAAAATCCTATGAATTTTGGCGAAATAAAAATTAATTTTGCCCCCTCACTTTTTAGGATTCTGTTGGCTGATGTTGAATTTTACTTTTTATATTGCCAACATTGGTAGGATTTGTGAAATATGATCCATGATTCGGGGGCTCAATTGACTTGCCATCAGCCCTCAAAATATCAACTGCTGTTGACGAAAATGAATTCAACAAAATCTTATCAATGTTGACGAAATAAAAAGTCATTTGGCCAGGGCTTAATGCAAAACAGAAAGCGAAATAAAAGTCACTCGAACCACTGCTGGCAAACAATGATTCTAATAATATAGCTCAAATATTGTGCTTGAAACCAACTGAGAAAATAACGAAACTGGACACGCATGACGCATCACACATTTTTGAATTACATAACGGCTCCAGAGTGCCAAATCTGGGAATCTTATATGAGATTTATGTGGAAATAACAATGAAACATATCAGATTTGATTGGAGTGCCAATTTGTTTGTTTTATTACAGGCATCAGGATCTCCCATGGTGGAAGACTTGTTTCGAGATCTTCGAGATGGTACCAAACTGTTGGCATTTCTTGAATATGCAACAGGAAAAAAGTTGGTATGTGCACTGTTCTACTGCCATTGTTAACTGTAATTACATTTAAACTTTTATATAACAGCCATCTATAAGATGTTGGTAAATTGACCACTATGGCAGGTGACTGTCATTGACAATTTAAATAGTGACCACTGTAGACAGGTGGTCAATTAAGCAGGTTGGCTCCAACTTTTGGTAGATTTAAGAGAACTAATTTTATTGGTTTAAAATAGAACGAGTGAAATATAAACGCTGTCAATAAAACACCGCGTAAACACCCTTCAATTTGTGATTCAAAGTGAATTCGAATGTTATGAATCAGCTATGACGAACGGTAACCGAGATAAACAGAAGCATTTGTTTCAAATCATTGTTCGTCGATTAAAGCTTTTATAAAAATATTGAATTATACTTTTGATTTCATAAATCAAGTATCAATTTACACTTTCTTGTGCAATATGGGTTGTATAAACACCCGGGTTGCTATAAAGCACTCAAAATAATTTAGAAAATCAATCGCTGGGCTCTAAATTTTCTTAGGCCTTTCTCGTGCCTCGTTAAGCAACAGTTGTGTTCATATAACCCATACATCTTGCACAGAATGTGTTTAATATTTGTACAATATCATACAATGTATGGTTTGGTTTTCTGTTAAAACATATATCCACAAACAGGACAATAATTAGAAAATGACCTACAACAAGGATGATAATTTGATCCACGTTGTGTTTAAATATATTCTAATGGATTTGAGGTTACCGGTATATATTAATAATTTGGTTTTCATCCGTAGAAACCTTCAAAAGGAAAACTCCGTCTCCATCATATTCAAAATATGAACATGGTTTTGACATTATTACAAGAAGAAAAGGTGAGGATTCGGGGTCAACAAAGGAAACTTTTTGTTTTTATCACAAGTCTAACCTTTAAGTCCAAGCCCTGCAAAGTCTCAAGTCAAGTCAGAAATAAATATTACAGCATAATAATAAATACGGTATTAAAGGATCTGAAGTCTCAAGTCAAGTCAGAAATAAATATTACAGTATAATAATAAATACTATATTAAAGCATCTGAAGTCTCAAGTCAAGTCAGAAATAAATATCACAGTATAATAATAAATACGATATTAAAGCATCTTAAGTCTCCAGTCAAGTCAGAAATAAATATTACAGTATAATAATAAATACGATATTAAAGCATCTGAAGTCTCAAGTCAAGTCAGAAATAAATATTACAGTATAATAATAAATACGATATTAAAGCATCTGAAGTCTCAAGTCAAGTCAGAAATAAATATTACAGTATAATAATAAATACGATATTAAAGCATCTGAAGTCTCAAGTCAAGTCAGAAATAAATGTTACAGTATAATAATAAATACGATATTAAAGCATCTGAAGTCTCAAGTCAAGTCAGAAATAAATATTAAATATAATAATAAATACGATATTAAAGCATCTGAAGACTTGTGCAATTGTTACTAAATATCTTTATTTTCAATCTAAGTTGAAAATTCATTCAATTTGTAATTGCTTTAAATTGGTAGTATGATCATGGAGTTGCCGGATATAATGATGTAATGTTAAGTTTTGTGTACTGCACATAGTTTTCATAAATATTATCCATCTTCTAGCATCTACAACATAATCTATAAGCAATAAGCGCTTCATATAAATGCCATACGTGCAACAGCACTTTTCCAAACTTTAAATTGGAAATTGTCCAAGATCAAGATTGTCTCATTTACCTGTATCTTGATTCTCTGGAATGTTGTCGTAAAATAACTGATATATAACATTGGGCTGCATTTGACCATTAAAGAGTTATTATTATAGCATACGGAATGTATTCTAGAGGTCTTCCCAAGCCAGCACATTTTTTAAAATTCTTTTTATTGTATTTAGGTTAAGCTAGTTGGTTTATCTAATACCTCAATTTGTGATGGAGATCAAATCCCAACCATGGGTCTACTTTGGAGTATTATCTACAGGTTTCAGGTAGGCCTATGTGAATATAATAGGTCTGTATGGTAGGCCTAGGCCTATATTTTAGTTATATGAACTTGCCCTCTCTGATACAGATAAAAAGCAGGGAGATTTTAAGTGAGGTAGGAAAATGAGAATTATTTACGGGATAAGCAAGGTTGGACATTAAAAGAGGGGATATTTACAGAAACCGACTGTAGCCTACAAGCGAATGTAAATCATTGTGGATCTTCTGATATCGCGAAAAAAGTAATACAAATTTTATTTTATCACTACAAACATTTAAACGCTGCGATAGATTGTTTAGTTATCCGTGTTGTGTTCTTTCTATCCTACAAATTCTCCATTTCTACTATTTTGACAAGAAATTTCTCTGTTTGTATGGAGAATTGAAACTAGAAATCAGTTTTATATGGGATATTAAGCAAGGTGGGACATTAAAAGAGGGGATATTTTTACGCTCTGTCAATGGCATTGAGCATTATTATCTGCTGATAGACAAAGTCTATATGTCATTATTATTATTATTACTAGTTACAAATAATATAAACTAATATATTATTATATCGGCTATTATATATATATATAGGCTATTATAATAATGTAATATGAGGTAAAATACATATATGTGAAAATGCTCAATGTTTGTTAAAACAGAGCATAATATAAAATTGAGACAAAGATGAAGCAAAGCCTTTCCGTAACTCCAAGTTTTACGTGTTTATTTCACGATCATCAGAGCTGATATCATCCGATCATTCAGAAGAAATAGTTGAAAATTTTCTAGGTTTCAAGAAGGCAAAATCTTTTGTCGGAAACTGTTCTGAATGAGGATCTATGTAGTAAATCATTATGTTAGTAAATTTAAGACGTGATTAAAATTCCCAGGTCCAAAACATCCAAGATTGATTGGTATCCAACTGTTAAAAATCTAATGTTTGATAAATTGACAACTGGGAAAACAGTAATCTACGTATCATTGATTCGGAATTTTGAATTAACCTCAAAGTGTGCAGTGTAGCCTGCTTAATTGTAAACGATTTTAATTGCATCTATCAGAATTCGCACTTATCCCAGCATTTTGTAACAATGACTCGCTTCATTATAATTTATATGCATTCATAGCCATGCTGCAGATAATCAGGAATTCCACAAGTTGAAACTTGATGTGATGCTCATTGGGTTCATAATACATGTTACATTTTACGCTGTGTCTGTATTTGCTCTGCAGATATTTCTTTCATGTATTCTCTGTATAGATACAAGGTGTACTTGCTAAACGGCAAAGAGGTGACGCAGAAATCAAAGACAGTCATGCCGAGAAGGGTCTCCTTGAATGGTGTCAAAAGGCTACAGAAGGGTATGCATTTTAATAACATTGTGATAAAGTAAAGAAGGAATGCAGACACTATTGACATATGACCTATGACATATGACCTCTCGGCATATACACTCTTGGTTTCACTCTATTTCTAAACGCGATGACCGTAAATTATCATCACGGGTCGCCGATGACACACTGCAGATGAATTTCAACAAAGCTCACGTTGCAGATGTCCCGTAATTGTCCAAGTGCAGAAATACGAAAGCCCCTATAGAAGATTCCATCTGTCATCAATGCTGTGCGTTAATAGTTTGATGATACAATGACAGTGAAACCTTCTATAACATCTACCTTTATACAATGACCACCTGTCTGTAGTGACCACTTTATCTTACAGCTTGCCCCTGCTAATGTTATATGCATTCCTGAAACATTAGATTTGTTAATCATTGGCACTGCTGCTGACCAATTTATGAATATTTTATTTAAAATTGAATGTGATACTTATACTATACTTATCAACTCGTGTGGAACGTTGAATTTAATAAAAATTGTTTATGAAGGTAACTTGTAGTGGTCAATGGATAGTGGCGGTAAAAGTAATGAGAGGATACACGTTTCCATGCCAACTATCATTCTTATTTTGTTTGTAGCCTAATATAACCTCTTTGGATAGTATCTAAGGACATTGCAGTTAAAATAACTTTTTTTAATTTCCAGCTATGAAGGTGTAAACATAAAAAACTTTTCAAGCAGTTGGAAGGATGGTCTGGCATTCAATGCCTTATTTCACGCAGCAAAGTAAGCATCATCATCACCACTATAGGGTAGATCTTTTGAGGTCACTAGGCCTAGCAGGATTCAAAGCCTATATAATAATTTGATTATTTTGACTATCATCTATATTCAGTAGTGTGTCTCACTTAACACCACTGTGATAAAAGTTCATGAGTTCATGAACAGTTCATGAGTTCATGAACAGTCCATGCTAAACTCATAAACATAGAGTGTTTCAGGAACAGTTTATAGCTGTCCCTAAGAACAGTTTTCATAAACTAGTTGGTCAACTGTCGTATAATTACTCATATTCTTAACTTATAGACATTTCATAACCAGTTCATGAATAAAATGTTCGTGTTTTTGTCAAAAGTCATGTATCAAATTGATAAATTTTATTGAATCAACTTGTAAATAAAGGTCACCTGTCTTTAAAAATTCAATTCATCTTTATCTCGTATTTGATTGGTCAAAATGTTTTCACAGGTTTCACTCAAAATTTGACCTCTCGGCTAGTAAGTATGTTTGAGACGCTGATCAACAGGCCTACTTGGTAGAGATGACAATTCTACTGGATCATCTCTTTGTATTAGATTGACTGCACCCATAATATACATTCAATGTCTGAGAAAGGTTTGGGCCTGGTTCATACGCCATTCTGTATATGTGCCGATCCTATTCCTGTTGAGTGTTGAGAACGTCTTCAGATCATCTACATGAATAATTTGGTTTCAGATACCTAATGGTGTTGTTCGTAACGCCTGTGTACACGATCCAATTATTAAAGGCGTCCTTTCTTATTCCGTTTCACGTGTCGTTCTGAAGAAGTTGATCTTTGATTTTGATCAGAGCATAATCGGGTCGGCACAAGTACAAAATTGTGTTAGATTTCTGAACCAGGGCCTTCGTCTTCTGGAATTGGAGGAACATTTTCTAGTTATTTCTTCTGGATTTTTCAGTTGGGTGGGTGGGGCACATAAAGAGGTGGGGCCCCAGCCCATAATTCCTAAAAAATGTTAGTAATTTTCTTCTGGGTTTCCTCTACCCTTCTGGAATCTAGGATCCCCATTTTTGACGAGCCCAGTCTGTACGTTGGGAGTTATTAAATGGATTGTTGCTGTGTTTCTAGAATCTTCACTGTATTGTGATTATTATCGACTGATTATTATTTAATATAATTTCTATGTTGTATTTATTTAAATGTCACAGGCCAAATAGTATAGATTATAATGCTGTTCTGAGAATGAACCCCGAAGAAAGATTAGATTATGCATTCAAATCTGGAAAGAAGGAATTTGATGTTGTGCCTCTCTTGGAAGCTGATGGTAAATATCGTCGCAGGTTTTCCTTTGCAATCAAATATTGTGTATAAGCTATTTGAATCAAACACACATTCCCTGATTCAGATTCAGTCACACAGACAAACAGAAACAGTAGGCTTAAAACAAACGGAAGAAATATAAAATATAATTTCAAACAGAATAGAAAAAACATACAATGAAATATTTTCTGATATCTTTAATCACCTTTTGCATGATTCTTCTACAGAAAAAGTTATCTAGTTAACGAGCCCCTGCCAATGAACAGTTTGTGAATTTTCAATGAGATTTTCCACAAGATTTTCCATAAACTATTCATGAACAGTTTGTGAACAATTTATTCAAAATTCATAGATGTGAAATAGTGTACTTTTCATGAACTTCTCTGGTTTAAATTTGCTAATTAATTCACCTAATCCAGCTTAAATCAAATCTGTGGTAGGGGCATTAATATAATTGCCGACATCTATTAAGAGCATCGGGTTGTGGTTTCTTTAATTGATCCAGATTAATCGTCCATCACATCCCTTATTCCTTATCCTAGTTGATACGTAAGAAACTGCTGATAAATAACACCCAAATGTCTACTTTATTGATTATTTTGATTATATTTTTGGATAGATTTTGAAAGTGATGCAATCGACAAAAGAACTGTTATGATGTATGTTAGTACGATGTATGAAAGTGTTTCAGTAAATATAGCGAACAATAAAGAACCAGTCCAGGCAGTTGAAGAAGAAATGATGCAAGCAGTTGTTCAGGTAGGATAGGATATTGAACTTGACTTAGTTCTAAACTAATCCCAAAGTGTTCATGAAAAGGGAGCAACATTTATGGAATAGGTTGTCATAACGATAAAACCATTTTGCATCAATCCAAACTGTGTTTCTGACTCATGGTTACGTAAGTGACCTTGAGTCTATGCTGTCATGGTGGAAACGTTTTCATTTCATTTCATTTTTGACTAAATCTATTGTTCTTTTGAAATAACGTTCAACACACTGCTTTGCGTGCTAACAAAGGTCGAACAAAAAACGATTGCGCAAGAAACACCATTTTATTGTTAAAAATACAATGGGCAAGCTGTGTGATTATTCTTAATTTTTAGCTAAATTTTTTTGACAAAATTTTTTTTCCATTGCCCGCCATAATGGCCGACTCGCAGCTTAGCGAGATTACAATTGTTAAATGAAATGTTTTCTAATACTCCTGGATTAGTTTACATCGTGATTATCTCTTCATTGGTAGAACACATGATTGTTATCTTCTTCTCGTCATTTGAAATGGTTAATGAAAGGTTTTAATCGTTCTGTAACATCACTATTTGAGGTGAAACTTCGAAGATAATTGTTGTTGTGTTTTGACTAGGCAAGAGCCTCTATCCCGTGTTCCGCTCCATGAAACTGAGAGTCGCTGCACTCGGGCTAGAGGAATTTCTTACTAAAAGTTGGCCCACCATTTCAGAATTCGGAAATGCCCAATCACATGCGACCTTGAGATCACGTGGAGCTGTAAGCCTTCTTGATTGGTTGAAATATCCCTACGTCATGAAGTCTGACTCATCATTTTTTCAATAATATCCAAAATTTCAAAAGTCTGCTTCCATGCTTCGAATCATTCTTCGTTAATAAGTTTATTTAATTTGCCTGCCTATCCTGGAGAATTGAAACGCTGTTTTCAGTATATTTAATTAGACTGAATTGCTGTCTTTACTTATTTCCTATAATGTTTAACAACGTGGACATTTTGTCACTGGATTTGAATTATAATAGAGTTTGTTTATGAGATAATATCTGGTGTTGGGTTTTAATCTTTGATAAGCCAATTCGTCAGAAAATTTCTGTTAGCAGCTGGCATCTGCCTCGAAAAATTGACAGTTAAGTTTGATAAACTCAGCCTATAAAGTAACAAGCATGTTGCATTATCATTTATATATACATATGGATGGGTGGCACTTGTAAATTAGATATTGACATTGTCGTACTCTCATTTGAATCAAGGATATGAAGCATCGTGTTGTTTTTGATAATATTCCATAAATATGGGAGCGATGAACGCTAATAGTTTATGACTTTAGAGATGAGCTTATGGCGCTGTGTACAATCAGAGTTATTTCGTTCATCTCATCCTTCTATGCATGATGTTGCATCGATCTAGCCTTGCTTTTTTGAGGCTCAATGATGATGTTCAAAGTGTTTAAACTCAATGACTGCACATGATTATAGATACCTAATTCCACAATAGAGTCTTATGCCTACCAAACTGTATTCACGATCATGGTCGGTCTTCCAATCGCATCATGGTAAGTGTTTTATTTTGCATAATTCACATAATTTGGGAACAAAAATATAACAACACAGAGACAGAGTAAGGTTTGCTCGATGCCTATATCAACTTGCAGATGCTTTGAATCAAAATTGTTTTGTTGTAGAACTTGTTGCAGTCTCAACCATTATCTTTGTATTATATCTGCAAGCATATCTCTTGGAGGTGATTTCCCTTTCTTGGTGTATCACTTATTGTTTCATATGTAGAAAAATTCAATATCAACTATTGTGTAACTTTTTAGATTTCATATAAATATTCTATAAACTTAAGCATGGATTAAGGAAACTTAAGGAATATTTAAGCATGCTTAGCCTGGTGATCGAACAATGATGATCACCGTTTTCATATAGACCCAGCTTTATCAGCCGCTAAGAACACTATAGGTTGAGATGTTGGAATTCAAGTTTCTCCAAAATTAATTTCAGGTCTGTCCTGTTTTATGTGTTGCACAAAGGGTCACTTGTGCCTCAAATTTCACTTCAATCTATGCAAGAGAATTAATTCCCCCCACGTAGAAAATGTTAAACAATCCTCAACAGGAAAATGTTGCTGCTATTTAGTAATAATGTACACCAGATGTACACAAATACAAGATCCAGGCTCCGGCATTCTAAATACATAATACTCAAAATACATCAGAGAAGTAAACGAATTAAAACAATATATCATTTCATCTTTAGCATTGTTTTGGGCAATTTCTAGGCTCATGTGTCTAAACAGGAGTACAATAAATGTGATTTGGGCAATTACAGGACACAAGCAATATAGTAAGAAATTATCTTTCTACAATAATAATAATTACACAAATCGAATCCTATGCTACAAGCTCTAATAGTTAGTTACTCTATGTTCCAGTGCGGGTGACCAGATGAATCCTCTGTCATGTAGGACACTAAATTACATAGATGTTGATCTCTCTTTGCCCAATAGCCTACCAAATACCATTTTTTATGCAGATAAGAACGAAGAGACATGCTTCCAGACAAGCACACCAACTGATGAAGTTCAGGGAAATCATGCAAAGCGTCCACAGAACTAATTTTCTGCTAATCAGGCTGGCATGCTCTTAAAACAATTTTATGAAGAGAAAATGGAACGTTGTCTTCATTGTTCATGTAAACATTGAAATCCAAAATTCAATCGTCATCTTATTGGATATTTAATAACCTTTTAGGCAATTTTGTTGGTCCTGTTACGATTGAGGCTATTCTATAAACTCCATCACCAAGAGGATGAATAAGTCCTAGGTATTGTTACAAAGTTAGTCTCCATTGGCTTCCTATTATGAACATCATGGGATGATGTAAATACTTCCTATCGTGAAAATCATGCATTATACACCAGAAATAGGATAACTTCTTTCTATCATAAGACATTAGATAAGATTGCCTTACGACCAATTAAGCCCTTGCGATTTGTAAATGACCTTAGTAAATAAAATAGCATGCCTATAAATAAATACCCTTAGAGTTTTAGCAATTCATGTATACTTATTCGATGCTGCTGTACGCCACAAGGAGAACATTTCAACAATCAAAGAAGACGGAAGAAAAAGTTAGAGAGAAATCAGCGACTTGAAGCATATATCACATATGTTCAAGTTTCAACCAATTATTGATAATGACACTCATCTATGTAGTACTTATCTGATTAAAGATGTAAAAGAGATTTACAAATGATCGATTAAATTTGCTGCGTATTGATTCACTTGATTCACGTAGGATAAAATCTTACAGCTAGAGTTCGACAAAAGTAGGAATCAGAAGATTGGAGCAAATTCAGTAACAAATTGATATTTTACCATTTATTGGTCAAACATCAACAAAAAATTGAAAAGAAAATGTTTAAGTGCCTCTGGGATTCCAGAATACTCTTTAGGCTTTATAACAACATATAAATAATAATAATAATTACTAGTATGTAAAGTGTGCTGTAGTATGCTATTTGGCCCAGGTTAATCCGAAGTATTGGTCGTAAAACATATCAAGACGTCGAACTTAGCAATGTCGAACACTCATTTGTTTTTACTTTTGTCATTTCAATAGCAGTCTCGGCTAGACTTCGGGTTTAAGCGAGGTTTTACGCATGCGCATTGCAAAACATGTTTCTTAGTGGGCCCGCTTTTTACCCTCATTGATGTTAGCCTGTATGAAATGGAGTTCTGACGTAATGCACACAGGCTAACGGTGTTTGACTATGTTTTGACCATGAGAACTTTTGAACCGACAATTCATCATTTGGTTGGGGGCTTAGACAAGACAGTATTATATATTTATTGTTTGTATTGTTTTCTGAAGTTATTTATTACATCAAACTGCTAAGCCAGTCGTCATGGTTTTATTTGGTTTATTAAAATGTTTTAATTCTGCTGCACATCAGCTTAAAAAGAGACAATTTCGCACGTCATTTACAACTCACACCTGTATTATAAGTAGTGAAAATTACTTCATTTGTTATATCTTGGTATGGTCTAGTGTTCTAGTGGTGAAGCATTTGCATAAGGCGCGCGGGGTCGGGGGTCCCATCGGTCTGCCTAACATATTTTATCTTTTTTTCTTTTTTCTTTGATTTATTATTTGGATATATTTTCCTTATATAATTATATTATTTGGATATTGTTATAATTTATTTTATTTGATTGAAGTTGATTTTTTTTATTTGATCTGATTTTTATATCATTCGATTGGATTGATTTACATTTTTGAATTTGATTTGAATTGATTTTTCTTTGCATGATGATTTGATTGATTTGATATTCTATTGAATTTGATTTCAATTGGTTCATTTTGATTATTATATTATTCACCATGAGTCCGAGCGTAGCTGAGCTATTTTTTTGCTTAGTTTTTATTATTCTGGTCATGTCAACGCCACGTCAAGGTTACATTCTACAGCCAAACCTGTTGTCCTAGTTACCTCTACATGACAACTACCTGTCTATAATGGTCATTTTACAATGAGTCATCCCTGTATATAAAGACCACCTGCACATAGCAGTCAATTTGTCTACATTGAAAATCTTATACATCCCACTCCATAGTATACCTAAATATAAATATTACATCAAAGATCTTGAGTTTATTTTGTTACTCTGAGTTTCGCCGTTTTTATGGAACTCAGAGTAGCAGAGTAAACTCAAGATGGTTGATTCAATATTTTTATTTCTCTCTGCTCTAGCATGGAGCACTCAAGTTGATGTTTGCCCATACAATGACTCTATATATTTATCTGTTCTCATCCACTTGTGTTGTCATAGTTACCTGTTGTCATAGTTACCACTGCATGACAACTACATTTGTGTTTGTGTCATAGGATGAGGTTGAAAGTGCACCCCCAACGTCTGATATAGATAATATGATGGCTTCATTTGGGGAACAACAAAATCAATTAAATGAACTGCTCAATGATCTTCCATTGGTGCCAACTGATCCATCAGATATAAAAACATTAAACAATTTGCTAGCTAAAAATAAGGTATGTATTATTATACAATATATATTATGTATATTGTATATGATCACATATATATATGTTTGTTCAAATAATTACGTAATACGTAATATAAAAACCTTTTCCGTAATTAGAGGTATGACATACACAAATATTGACATCAATTTCAAATCTTTATGTCAATCTATATTTGACATTTGTGTTTTTTTGTCTAGGATGTCACAGCACGTGTTTTAAGCCACGAATCTGAAGTAACAGAAGGCCTAGACAAGGCCCATTCCGTGATGAGGAGTAGTGGAACAGATGAGTTAGCTCTGAAGAACGCTGTTTCAGATTTAGAGACAAAATGGCATGCATCTGTTGATGGATGTATTTCCAACCAATCAAAGTAAATATAGAAAACCTCTAGTAGTGGTCACCTGTCATATAAGACGATTTTCTCTCTACTGATTATCTTTCTTGCTATTGAGCAATGCTACCATTCTACAAAGAGAAATTGCAATAATTTTTAAGCACTCCCACTTTGCGTGTTGACTGACCCAAATTCCGCTCCCCCTGATCTGCCTCAGTTTCATGATTCAAAAGCTTCCTAATCCATCAATATCGGCATAGCACAAAAGTGAGGCTTTAGCAAGTCTAATTTGCGGGAATGAGATATTCAGTAGATTTAGACTTTAAAGTTGCGATAATACATATTAAACCTGTTGGCTTGTCTACATTTTTTGGCATTGGTGCTTGGATGGACTCGTTCGTAAGATCTGTTTGTTTCGACCCGTTTTTGATAGGACCTAATCTGTCAAGCCACAATGCAAGCACATTACTAAGTCAATGGAAAACCCTAATATGCTTACCAATTTCTTGTCTTTATTTGAACATGGATGGATGGGCGAAGCCGTGCCTCCCTTGGTCCAATTGACGTGTAACTGCTGTTGTGTACTTTGAAGCCATTCCTTTCTCACAATTTTTGTCACCTCTCTCTTATCAAGTATACCTTCCTGGCACGTAATCGGTTTACAAACAATCCTAATATTTAACTTCAGCTAAACCCGTTATCTCGAATCCTTAACATCACAATAATTTGGCCTAGGTGCTTGGTTGGTGGAAGGTTGGCAGCAAAACACAATAGTTAGTTGACCAATAGCAGACCTGACACCACCAACCAAGCTCCAGTCACACTGCTAAGTCAGTGGAATTCCTAGTTATACTTACCTTTGTCAATCAACAAGGGATGGGATGGGAGGGGAAAAGTAAATAATAAACATTGTAAAGTATCAGCAGCAAATAAATTAACCACATCAACAAATAACAATAGCAACAGCATTAAAATTGTGTTAATATACAAACTAGACATCATTTGCTGAGATGGATGGCTTTGATATGACAGATCATAGGATACAAACAGTCACAGATCAAACAAACCACTCGATAAGCATAAACTCCTCATTAACTTTCCTAAGCCATTCAGCGGCGTGTTGAAGCTAAGAAAGAACGATATAGTCCTAGAGTGCACTGATAAGTGGCTTAATCTAGGGTCCTAGTAAGTAGGAACTGACAGGGTCATGCTGTTACATGTGCTCAATTCAGCAGCAAGGCAGATTGCTTGTCTACAAGTAGACTTTGTGCCAGTTAACAAAAGAGCCAAGCAGCGGAATTCAAAGATAGTGTTTAACCTCAGTAAAATTTCATTTAACTACAATTAAATATTCAGTTAACACCACTAAAACATTTGAATTATGTGTGTAACGTTTGTGATTTCTCAGGCTATGCGAGGCAATATCTACACTGGTTGATCGAAAAACAGACAATGTTGATGCTGATATTGTTATGTGTCAAAAAGAATTAAATTCAATCGGTGATTCCAAAGGAAAATCTATTGAAGGACTTCAGAAGAGTTACAATGACTTTCAGGTGAGCAGTAAGATGATCAATTCTCATTTGAAGTTTTTCATTTTCAGTTTGCATGTAACTTTCTGCTATAAAGTTAACTTTATTGTTATAATGCCTTAGTATCCCAGTGTGAATAATGTTTTAAAATCTTTCTAGTTTGTGACCAACTTTAATGATAAAGATCTAAATCTTCATTCACTTCTGACAACAAAATCATGAAAAAGGTCAAAGAATTTTATGGCGTTTTCACATTTTTTAAGATGGTGCATATGGATTTTTTCATGGTTTTTAAACTCTTTATAAATGTATAGCTCTAGGCTTTAAATAAAAGGTTTTCCAATCTTTGCAGTCGCATTAATTTCACCAGAAGATATTCTGAAGCAACTTGGATGAAGTCTCATTAATTGTGAAAAATTGATTGTTAGAATCGATTTATTTTCCGTAGGATTTTCTGGGGTTGTTTTTGCAAACATATATCGTAGAAGTTTTTATGCGTTTACCGACATTGATTTGCATAAGGATTATGTCTCCGTTTTGATTATAAGATAGTTGTAATTTGATTATTATAATGTTTTGTTAACTAATACTGCAATGCAGTCCGCTTAAGTGTAAGCCAAAATTGCCAAAGATTTTCATTGCTATAAACCGAATCTGCACTTTATTATCCGAAATTGTTTAGCAAGGAATTATAATGATGGTAACAATTCTAATTTTAATTCCAATTTTAATTCCAATTTTAGGCTGAATTAAACTAAAACACTGTTGATATTCATATTAGTTAGCTACCTTCATGGGTTTTAGAACAGCAAAACATAGAGAGCCTATTTAAGTATAAGATATCACATCAGCCAAGCACCTAGGCCAGAGCCCATCAGAGGATGAATTTAACTACAAAATGGTTACGGTAATACATGGTTTCAAATCCAGATTGCACAAAAGCAAGGATTTCGCTTATCCAAATGGCATTTATGCGGTCACACTGTAGGCCTACCACTGTTTTGTTGAATAATTTGTTCACCACTTTTTCATTGAAGAATTTCAATAATTATTAATGCTTTGGGTTATCCTTTGTAGGATTTTTTAGTTAATTACAAGGAAACGGAGCAAAAGGTAGAAACTTGGTCTCAAATTTGTAACAATGACACAAGCTCAACGATAAACGAATCAGAAAGAGGAGATGTATTTCTGAAAAGAGAAAAAGTGGCCAAACAATGGACAGATCTTGAGAATGATGTTGATAAAAAAGCAAGAAGGTAAACTGGTTTGAACTAGTTTGAACTGGTTTTTATATTATAAATTAAATGATATGCAAAAGCTATGTTTGCATAGGTTTTTATGGACACGAGAGATATGTAACGAGACAAGAGAAAGGCATCAGAAATCACCGGCTGTCCCGGTGAGTGATTTCAGCCATTCGAGTGTCTCATTAGATTTACACATCTCAAGCGTTCATAAATACCTATGCAAGCGCTAGGCAGATGTTTTATATTTGCTTTATAAAATTTACATCAAAATTATTTTGATCAGATCCTAATATAAAATTACCCTTGTCCCATTTTGATGACATTTTGATGACGCCATTTACATCGTACTCACTGCTCATACATGAGTTCAAATTTGAAAACTTTTTAAAATTCATGAAAATCTGATGAGTCTTTTTGATCATTTGAATTTTTGAATCGTTTGAATCGTTTGAATGCTCAGACAACAGGCAACAATAAAATGTAACTGATGGTCTGTCTGCCGGTAAAACCACATGGTAACATACTTTTTAATGATTATTCATCAATTATTTGTTCGTTAACTTTGTGGGTGACATTGCTAGCATGTTGATATGAATTTGTGTTGAGTTCTGCAAACAATACTTTCAACCAATCGCAAGCAATAGACCATGTTATAGACCATGACGATTTGAATTTTGGATTTCATATTTATGAATTATTGATAAATAACTTTTGCTCAATTGGATGTCATAAATCAACTACTGTAATTTAAGTATTCTTTTTTTATTTTAAAGTCTCAACTCTAATTCATTGAATGCTTTGAATTCTGAGTTATTTGAACTTGAAAATGTTGTGAAAGATACCAATGCAGCATTAATTGGAGTTGAATCCATTTCTACAGCCAGTCCTGATGAGCTAAATTCATTGCAAAAGTCTCTTGAGGTATTTACGTATTATTTATCGCACACAATCATTAATTCATTCCATGAGTAAACCCTGCTATTCTGAAACTCTTTTTTAAATAACGGTTTGAAAGTCATATTTGTAATCCTGTATAACCTATTTGTTTAGTCTTTGATATTTGTTACTTTCTTCGGTGGTCAGCCATGGATCTGAATATGCAATAACGCAAACTCTGCCTACACGTACAGCAAAACTTCTGTAGACAGTCTTACCGACAGAAGTGCAAATTCAGATAAGGAAAATTCCCGTTTTACTCGCACTGCGACCCTAAATCTAAAACCCTATAAAAATGTTGTGGTCAAATCCTTGTTAAACAATTTTGAATATGGGAATCACATTTGGATAAATGCAATTGCAAGGGTCCAGATGAAGCAGATTTGAGAGTCTTCCAACTTTGATGGGATTTCAGATATTTTTGAAATTTTAATTCTCACATCTGATAAAGTGACCACTATGGACAGGTAACCTCTGTATGAAGGTGGCTGCTATAACATGTTGAATTATTTGATTCTTTCCCAGGCTACAGATCACAATTTGAATTCAGCGTTAGCAAAAGCAGATAAACTTTCGCAGTTCAGTGAACAATTATCAAAAGACCCATCTATTAGTCCAAATGAATTATCTCGTATTCAATCTGAGGCCAATCGTGTGCAATCAAAATTACATGATATGCAGGCTGATGTCAAGGCAGCAAAAGATAGGTATTTATATTCATAATTCATACCTGTTTTATACAGTTTATAATTCATAATTGTGCTTTTTAAAGAGTTTCGAATGACCAGCAGCCTTTGCTTTGTTTTGTTGTCTTGATCACAAGAAACGAGGCTAATCCTCTGGAAAGTGACGTCAGCGCCCACGTCAGAAGATTGTCCTCGTGGCTGTTGCTACGGAAAGACAAGACAGAAAGCTCGAGAAAATAGTCTGGTTTATCAATTTCAGTTTTGGATAAATCTCAATTCTTACTTGTCGAAACGCAAAGTCTATGGCTATAGATAGCCAACAAATGTGTACGGCTCAAAAATAAATAGCGAAATGGGAGTCACAGTCTGATCATGTCTGAGAAGTTTGACGCAAATCAAAACAACTTGGATAAAATGTACTTTCAAATCAACACTAAATAAATTCATATGATTCTAAATTTTACAATTTACGTGCATAAATACTGCAGGTAAACAATGCAATATAAAACATACATAGGTATGTAACTAACTATTTTTAGACAAAGCCTACGTGTTTACAAACATAATTAATTTGGAGTCAATGATCAAAGTATCCGCATTAAAAATCGAATTCACCTGGCGTTATAATTCATTTTGTTTTGGCGATAAATTTCGATTTTGAATGCTAACAAATCTCTTCCCGTTCTTTCAATCCCTAATATTCTTATGTCAAGTAAACACCAACATGAAATTTTGAATCAGTCTAGTTCAGTTGCAGCTTTCAACTCTGTCTTCCTTCCTCAATTCGTATGACGCTGGTAGCAAGTGAATTGATTTTTGTGGTACACATTTATTCAAGCATTGAAAGCCCTTACGACGTCCACCTATTGCTCTTGTAACTTTTCAAACCAGTTCGTTGATAAATAACTTGGCAGAATGCTTCCATGTTCGTTTTACGAAATGTTTTGCAAAATCGCGCGTGTGTGCAAAGGAGACACAAAGGCGGGCCGTGTATCATGAAAACGAGTGATTGAAATCTGGGTCCAGATTTCAAAGACAAAAATATGCAAAGGCTGCTGGTCATTTTATGGTCTTTAAAACAATTCTTTAAACATTTGGCCGCTATATGTTGGTCTTCAAAACAGTAAATACGTCATCCTCATTTTGATGTTTAAGATCTGAAGTCAAGGCTGAGTTGACCTTAGGGGGATTTGATTTGAACCACAGTTGATAAGATATGATGTGGTCTTAGAAGTCTGGATGCTTTGCCATCTGAGCTGAGCTTATCCTCCTCAGTGAATAAATAAGACTATTAAATTTATGGCTTTGATTTACTTATGCAGATTCACACCTCACAAATGTATGGCACTATTATTAAATAATTATATTATTATTATATTATTAAATTCAATGATTGAATTGATTATATAGAATTAACTTTTTTTATAACAGGTCGAATGAATGTATTGCTGCTGCAGAGAACAAGCGTAAAAGTTTACTTGACCAAATCAAAGATAAATTAAAAAATGCTCAATCTTGGCTTGATAAAAACAGAAAACTGACAGCAAAAGTCAATGGCAAGTCAAAAGATTACAAGAAGTTGAACGATTCAAGGAAAGAAATCGAGGTCAGCTGATGGAATTAAGTTATGAACCAAATAAAATAATTATTGTTTTCTGATCAGGTTGCGACTCAAAATATATTTAATAAATAAATGTTTTATATTTAAAAACAATTGATGTTTTGATCATATTTGAGGTCGATTTCAGATTTCGTTTTTAACTGTTTTTCATAATCTCTCAGTAGTGTTCTGTAACCAAAGTATGGCCTCTTTAAACTACATGTCGTCAAATCCCTATCTGGACTCTGAGACCACAAACACTAGTTAAGTTAGCCTGTTTTTCATATCTTTTGTTTGTGAAATTGCTAAGGAAATCATATTCTAATTGCTTTTTCCACTACCAGATGTTTAGTATTTTGTTGTGGTTGATGTGATTATTTATAAGCATTAGATATGTAGCATTAGGAATCCTTTTTTCTAGTTTTATATTCTAGACTATAAGCGAATAAAGCAAGATAATCGACAATTACTTTTTTGAAACAGTAACATTTGATAATGACAGGGAATACCACTTGTACACAATTTCCTTTGCTGATGCGCATACCGTACTGATCTAGCCAATCCAATAACAATATCCACTTTGGGCATCGCAGTCTTTCTCTGTTATTACCATTATGAGGTGACATTCTAATTAGCTGTTTACATATGATGTATAATTACAGGTATGCCAAGCTGAATGCAAAGGTATGAAAGAAGAGTTAAAGAATTGCTCAGAAGACTGTGATTCTCTGCCGCACAATTCAGATGGTAAAAATGAAGTTCAAAACGAGATTGCTCAAATGAATGTAGAATTAAATACTTTGAATAATGAACTGAAGAGCCAAGATCAAAGGTATGACTTGAGATTTGTTTTTTTCAAAATAATTTTAAAATGAGCATGTTTCATTTTTTATATTTCATAGAAAAATTGTTTATTTAACACAATAAAGATTTCGTCGTTCCAGCAAAAAAAAACATTTTGGGCAAATCAATTAGTAGACAAGTAGTTATTTCAATTAATCTATAATTTTATTGAAGAACAAGCCCATGAAATAATGATACTTTAGCCAAGTGCAATTAATTAAATTATTAACTATTATTAGCACTGCAGTAGAAAGGCATCAGAAATTGTGAGTCGTCAATTGTTTCTAGTGTTCTCACTGTCGTGTAACATCATTGGTAAAATGATAAATCAAATAAAAATAAAAAATATTCAAATTTGTTTTCTAACAGGATAACTCCAACATTCATGTAATTTTGATCTAATTTTCTGTTTTAAAATTTGATGATAAGTTGAAAATCATCCTTAGTTTTACAATGATAAGGTATAATTTATTAGATGCATCAATTGCCCACAACGGATTGATTTAAATTATGTTACTTTTTATTTGTTAGTATTAATGAGCAACTTGTTAATCTGGAGAACCTTAGAAGCAACCAACTGTCTAATTGGGAAGTAAGAAATAGATCGATTAAGCCAAGGCTTGATGCTATTGAGAAACGCCAAAACGACAGCAATAATAAAAATATTGATGAGATAACGTCTGCTGAAATACAACAATTGAAATCTCAATCTGAAGTAAGTCTCATTTTCATTTATATTCTGTAACTGCTGTCAAATTGGATCAAGAAAGATGGCATTTCCTTCATGGCTCAGATACAGAAGGCCTACTACATTGAAATCTTACTGATTACTGAATTAGGCACAATAAAATATATGTTAGGAATATAGAATGTCCTTGTAGAGGCTCATGAGTACGGATATGGAAACATTGAGTTTTAATGAAAACTTACTGGATAGTGTGCGGGATTGGGCGCATTCAAGTACATTTTAAATCTTTAGCTTCTTTTCAGTAATCTGCATCATAGTTCATTCATTCATTCATTTTATTTATTTAACCTTGTATTTTACTGTGGCAATACAAGAATGCCGCGGTTACCGAGTGGGTACGTTTTACAAAATAACGAGCTAAAACCTATTTATATACTGACGTGATTTGCACGTTTAAAAGTTTGAATTAAAAAAAAAGATAATAATAATAATAATAATAATAATAATAATAATAATAATATTAATGATTATAATAATAATGATAATAATAATAATAATAATAATAATAATAATAATAACAATAATAATAATAATAATAATAATAATAATAATAATAATAATAATAATAATAATAATAATAATAATAATAATAATAATAATAATAATAATAATAATAATAATAATAATAATAATAATAATAATAATAATAATAATAATAATAATAATAATAATAATAATAATAATAATAATAATAATAATAATAATAATAATAATAATAATAATAATAATAATAATAATAATAATAATAATAATAATAATAATAATAATAATAATAATAATAATAATAATAATAATAATAATAATAATAATAATAATAATAATAATAATAATAATAATAATAATAATAATAATAATAATAATAATAATAATAATAATAATAATAATAATAATAATAATAATAATAATAATAATAATAATAATAATAATAATAATAATAATAATAATAATAATAATAAT
Source organism: Haliclystus octoradiatus (assembly GCA_916610825.1). Taxonomy (NCBI): domain Eukaryota; kingdom Metazoa; phylum Cnidaria; class Staurozoa; order Stauromedusae; family Haliclystidae; genus Haliclystus; species Haliclystus octoradiatus. The sequence continues at coordinate 327,383 of OU744451.1, forward strand.
AATAATAATAATAATAATAATAATAATAATAATAATAATAATAATAATAATAATAATAATAATAATAATAATAATAATAATAATAATAATAATAATAATAATAATAATAATAATAATAATAATAATAATAATAATAATAATAATAATAATAATAATAATAATAATAATAATAATAATAATAATAATAATAAATAAATAAATAAATGTTATGATAATTAAAGTAGAAGCAAGTTGATAAAACTATCTGTGCTGATAAAGCTATAGTGAAATCAGAGAATCGAGATTGACGTTTTTTGCTGAATTTCATTTTTGCTGATTTTCAATTTCATTTTTACTGAATTACTGTTTCAAAATGTTTTGAAATAATTTCCCCAAAGGTTTTTCATCTATGTTTTGTTTTCAATATCTACGTTTCAGAATGATCTCAAAAGTCTCCAAGTTGTTGAAGAAGATATAAATGAATGTGAAGTCGAGCTAGATCAGCTGATAAATGATGACTTATTATCAAATGAAAAAGGAGAGGCCACAAGAAAAGAATTACAAGAAAATAAAACAAATTGTTCATCTGTCAAAGATAATGTTTCTAATCAACTAAAACAGTTAGTAAATTCATGTGATTACATCTGTGTTGCTGTTTATGATGATTGAGCCCATATATTATTGAACTGTTTGTGAAAACGTGATCAAAATTTTTGTGAGATTCAAGTTCATGGACTGGTGAACTTCATTCTCGACAACTCAGAGATTTACTTAAATGAATCAATTACCTATCTATTTTAACATCTTTTTTATGAGATACCTTGCGATGATGATATGTATGATGAACTATTCGGCAATCATAAACCAAAACAATTTCAATTAAATATAAATAGTCAAATAGTCACATATTACAGTGCTGTGGCTCTGCATGATTGTCCTACAAAGTCAATTAAATTCTTAGGTATCATGATTGATAACAAACTTCACTGGAATTCTCATGTAAAGTTCATAAGAAGCAAAATCCTTAGAAATATATTCACTGATTTGTGTCAGAAAATTTCTAATGAAAAACATAAACTTACAATACAATAGTCAAACCACATTTTGAATATGGAATTTCCATTTGGGGACATAGTCCTGCTTTAAAATATCTCAATGTATTTTGCACAAGAAATGCATTCAAATCATATTGAACATCAAACCACGGTCACATGTCGAATCTCTTTGTAAAAAGTTGGGAATTTTACAATTTCATGATCTACATCAATCCAAAATGTTTTCAATAATTCATTCTGTAATTGAAGGTAAAATCCCTCCCTCCGTTTTAAACATGTTTGTCTTTCAGCGATCTCATTGCAGGAAAGAAAACACTTTTATTACGGTATACCTTTCGCAAAAATCGATTCTCCATTAATTTGAAAACTGCATTGATAGACTCTTACTATGACACATGTACAATAGTAGACTGCTACATTTGCTGCAACTAATGTTCTACTACATCCTTACCAGCCATTTACATTATTCTTCTCTAGGCTACTTGCCTTACATTATATATCCTTTCGTTTAATTTTCTCACAGCTGCTATTAACAATTTAAATTCAAATCTTTTCGATTTCAACTTGATTTCAAATTTTTTATAATTTTTTAAATTTATTTCTATTTTTCTGTAAATATAAGGTCTCCCAAACAAACAAGTTGTTAGAGCTTACTGGATGGCCTGATCATGTAACATTTAAAACTATCATTGAAAATTTGTATTTATTTGAATTTTATAATGATCAAATGAACATCCATCCATTTGTTGAAATTGATCAGAAGTCTCTTTTCATTTTATCGTTTTAATCTAGATTTGAAGAGAAGCAATTGACAGCAAAGTCAAGTGAAGAAGACCTTGTGAATAATTATAAAAATAATATCCAATCATTCAACAATCAGATTCAACAAACAGAATTAAGAATACAAGAAGGTGTTAATCCTAAAGCAACTACCACTCAGGTTTGCATGATGACATCTATGTTACACTTTTGAGCGTTTTAAATTCCGGGTATGTCACATGATTACCTCATTAAGAGATCATGAAGTTTTGAACAGTTCAAAGTTTATGGAATTTTCTGTTCATGAAATTTTGAAAAAGTTCATTTTGAGCAGTTCATGAAATGTTGCCTTGCCCAGTTCATAAAATTTTGAAAAGTTCATGAAATTTTGAAAATTTGATTTTAAGCAGTTTATGATATTTTGAAAATATATTTTTGACAAGTTCATGAAATTTTGAACAGTCCATGAAAAATTAAACACTTCATGAATTATTGGCCAGTTATTGAATTGAATTATTGAATTATTCATGAATGTTTAAGTGGTTCATAAATGAAGGGTCTTGGGTTTAATTCCTGGCAGAATCACTCTATTGGTTGGCCTCAGGAAGGGGTGCCACTAAATTCACACACACACAAACCCAAAACGCTAACCAAAATATTTGACCACCTGGGCGTAGAAAAAGCTACAAGTTAGTTTGTGGTTAAAAGATAAATCCAAAACAAAAATGCAAATTTATATCAAATCTGTACATTTTATTCCTAAATTGTTTTCTTAAGTGTGCAATATTTTACCCTTCAGGCTGATGAAATATCCTCACTGCTTAACAACTCTGATATGAAATGCCAGGCATTAGTTGCAAGCGGCAAGGCTATTCTCGATAGTCGTTTTGCAGATGAAACAACAAAATCAAAGGTTGAAATGACTATTCGTGAAGCTGAGGCTAAGATGATCCAACTACGAGACTCATTTGATGACTTCAATGAACAGTAAGATATACTAGTTTACGGGCAAATTGTTGTAATTTTTCATCTATAGAAGCTGGGGCTGTGCAACTAACTATGCCGTAGAATCCGTTGCTTTGCAAAGTTAATACAGTATGAACTTTGTAATTTGAACTCTACGAGGCAGAAAATCTCAAACCCTTGCCCTGTGCATTCCAACCTGTTATTACGGTCATGGTCATAAAGACGTTACCGTTAGCTTTCACGGTCATATATACAGGTTTCTTTCAAACCCTGCATATTCTGAATCTAAAAGATATTTCAACAGAAAAGTGAATTTAGTAAATAAATAAATATCCCACATTGTTAATTTTCTGTTCACCAGGACAAAATTAGAGATATCTCGTCGTTCAGCACTCGAAGATTGGAATAAAAGAGCCAAAGCTAGTCTCTCCTGGATGCAAGATAATCAAGATAAATTTGAAAACGTCGATTCAAACATCAATGGTTTAGATTCTGCTACAAAAGCTCAACACAATTGCAGGGTCAGTATATTATTGTTATCATTATGTGTGACATGTTCTTCCAGGTCAACTATCCTGTAAGCCTATGAATATGGCATCATGTCTCCTGAGCTGAAGTATCTACTTTCAGACGTCTAGCAGTAAATGTGTAAGGCTAGATCAGATTGCAAACATATCTAATGGTCTGAGTTGTTTTGTGTATCTGTATTTCTCATTTATTCATGAGGGTGAACTAGTAACTTTCTCACTGGTTTGATTGGTTAGTATATTAGTACTTCGAACCAGGGCCGCAGAGAAAATGTTCAAATATAGTTTTGAAAAAATGTTTTTACGTTCCGCTACGAAATTACATTCACGACCGATGCTTTCCCTCGCACGAGGCTCAACCTCACAATCAAACTGTACCATGAGAACCTTGCGGGCCTTATAAAGTGGCCAGGCCCCGGGCAATTACCCCGTTTACCACACCCCCTCGGTGGCCCTGCTTCAAGAGTCAGACCCCCTTCATGATGCCCATCCTTGCAGCCAGGGGTTGGACCAAAGATCCTGCTACTCGAGATCTAAATCCCCAACCATTATTCACTTTGTGTATGTATTTGATCTTTGTTGAATGAATGAATGTATTTTATTTCCGTAAAACAACATATTGGTTAACATACAGAAAATTGTATTAAAAATTTATGATTACAAACTATATATAAAATGAATAATAGGTGATAGATATAGAATTGAAAATTAATTAAGTATATTTGAATTAAGTTTAATTTTAAAATAATTTACAGTTTTCGCCGAACGGGTAACTATAGAGATAAAGAATTGTAAATAGTTATGAACTAACGAATTTTACTTGGATTTCAGAGGACTGTAATGATGTGATGATTTGATATCCGATAGTTCAGAAATGAACGACGTTCGATGTATAACAACAATTTATATGTATTCTCAATATCGCGTGCTCTGTCTGGCGCTGCAGAACAGATCTAAGGTTTTTTACTACGCAAATCACATCACATTAACAATAACATTTACAATTCGCTACAGTGGTATAGATTACATAAAATCATACAATTTCCGCCGGAACATTCTCCCCCCGTCGTCTGACAGGGTTGGAATGACGACAATTATAATTATCTAAGTTATTAACTATTTTGAATCACTTTATATTTAATACGCAAAGTTTTGTGATAGGACGAACAAAGTCGCCTTGTTCGGTAGTGACAGTAGCTGCTCTTGTCAGTCCATCGTTTCCTAGATGTACTTTTGTAACTTTTCCGATTCGCCATTGTCCTCTTGGTAGGTTGGGGTCAACGACCAGAACTTCATCTCCAACTTTGATGTCACGCTGAATGTTTCTCCATTTTGATCGCTGGGTGAGAGATGGTAGGTAGTACTTTTGCCAGATCTTCCAAACCTCGTCTGTCAGATGTTGTACATGCTTGTAGCTGTTGCGGGGGCAGACATCACTGAAATCTCCTGGAGGGGGATTCAGCCTAGCACGCTGAATTAGGAAATGGTTGGGGGTCAAAGGGGCCTGATCGGCTGGGTCATTACTGACGTATGTGAGAGGTCGAGAATTCAATAACCCCATCACTTCTGCTAGAAGAGTTCTTAGCTCGTCATCGCGCAAATATCTAAAACGTAGACTCCTCTCTTTCATTACCCTATACAATGCCTTCTTTGAGCTCTTCACAAGAGCTTCGTGTACACCACCCCAGTGAGGGGCACCAGGTGGTTGGAATTTCCATTTCACTCCCCTTTCGTTCAATTTCTTATCTAGGTCTTTATCTGAATGAAGCAGATCTACAACGGGTTTGAGGTCCTTCTCTGCACCAACAAAGTTAGTCCCGTTGTCGGAGTATAACAGTTCTGGTGAACCTCTAGTGTTTTTGAACCTCTCAAACGCATTCAAAAAGTCTGGACTGGACAGTGACTGGGCTAACTCGAGATGTACTGCCCTTGTTGTCATACAAGTAAAGATACAGCCGTATCTCTTAACCACCTTGTTACGCCCCTCCACTACTTCTAGAGGCCCAAAATAATCAACTGATGTGTTGAAGAAAGAAGGTTTTCCTACTGCCAAGCGCTCAGGTGGCAACTCAGACATTAGTTGAGTGGCAGGCTTGGTTCGCTCCTCTATGCACAATCTACATCGCCCTTTTGCTTTCTTTACAGCCTCTCTTCCACGAACAATCCAGTAGATTTGCCTTACATGTGACAAAACATATTCAGTACCACTGTGTAAACACTGTTTATGATGATAATCAATTATCAACTCTGTCAATTTATGTCGGGAAGGCAAAATGATAGGATGTCTCGCATCATAGGGAAGTGTGGCCTTTCCAATACGCCCACCAACCCGCAAAAGTCCGTCCTTATCAACAAAAGGATGTAAAGATAAAAGAGAGGAAGATTTGTTTATCTGTTTTTCATTATTTAGTGCTAATAATTCCTTTTCATAAGTTTCACTTTGACATAATTTTAATTGTTCTTTCAGTTTATTTCCAATTATATTAGTGTTACTTAGTTCAATTTCATCTAATTTAACTTTGTTCCAATCAACATTAATTTTAACAGTATTGCTATTAACTATAGCTGTGTTTCTGATTTCTTCGTCACAAATCGTAAAAGATAGATCTTTCGGCCATTTACCAGGGTCCTCAAGAAGAAAACGTGGTCCAGCAAACCACATGGTTGGCAAAACTCCAGAAGGCAAGACATTTGAACGTGTCGCTAGGTCACTTACGTTGAGCTTGCCTGGCAGATGCCGCCATTCTTCTGGTTCTGTCAACATCTGTATTTCCCCAATTCTGTTGGATACAAAAGGCTTATACTGAGACGCGGCACACCTTATCCAATTTCTGACACATGTACTGTCTGTCCAAAAGCATTTTTTCGTAGCTTTAGTAGACAAAGCGCCTTCTACATGAGAGCTGAGTCTAGATCCTAGCACAGCAGCTTGAAGTTCAAGTTTTGCTACGGAAATTGTCTTCTTGGGGGCTACTTTTGTTTTTGCCATTGCAAGTCTGCATGTTACAATACCATCGAAAGAAACACTTCTTACATAAACTGCAGCAGCAAATGCTTCCTCAGAAGCGTCACAGAAGGTATGTAAATCATAGTCATCCTCTACGATATCTGGTTTCAAACACCTCGGTACATGCATTTGTGACAGATCAACGAGATAGTTTTGGAAGGTATTCCAGTCGCTTCTGAATGTTTCAGGCAGTAGGTCATCCCAGCTGACACCTGCAATCGTCATGCGTTGCATAATGATTTTTCCGCTGATAACAATCGGTGACAAAAGTCCTAAGGGATCAAACAAGGAAGCTAGCTGACTAAGACATTTTCTTCTCGTCAGATGTTCAACCTTTTCTAATTCAGTTCGATCGGTAAAGAATAATGTATCGCCTTCAGGGGACCACTTTAATCCCAACACTTTGCTCTCGCTGTCATTTTTGCCTAAATTAGATTCATTGTGCAAGTCTGCACATAGTGCTTTTCTAACTTCGTTGGAATTAGAAGTCCATTTTCTTAGGTTGAAGTCACCTTTCTTTAGAATATTTGCAATACCATTTGCTCTTTCAATTGCTAACTTAGCATTCATTACACTATCACAATAGTCATCTACATATAGCCTTTGTTTGATTGCCTTTGCTAGTTCTGGCTTTTCTGCAGCACTGTGATCATCAGCTGTGCGATGAATAGCACTGATTGCCAGACAGGGTGACGAGGCGTCACCGAATGCAAGTCTATCCATTTGATAAACCTTTACATCATCATTTGGATTGTCTCTCCATATGAATCTGTGATACTTGCTATCACTTGCACTCATTCTCACTCTGCTGAACATGGCCTCGATGTCACTGCTGACAGCAACCTCGTATTCTCTGAATGCCAGAAGAACTTTTGTAAGATCGTTCTGTAAAGTAGGGCCTGTCATTAAGGCATCATTTAGAGATTTTCCTTTATATTTTGCTGCGGAGTCAAATACAACTCTAAGTTTTCCTGTTCTGTCTCCTTGCTTGAAGACACCGTGATGGGGTAAATACCATACTCCTATTTCTTCAACAGAATGGGTACCCTTTACAATGTGGGCATAGCCCTCATCTAGATACTTGCTTATAGCTGCTTTGTATTTATCAGCAAAAGACTGTTCACATCTGAATTTCTTCTCTAAAAGAAAGAATCTATGCATGGCTAGTTGGAGGTTGTTTCCTAGATTTGGTTCTCCATCCTTCCATGGGAGTGGCACTTCATACCCAATAGGTAGTTGCTTTGTTTTTGTCTTAACAAGGTCAATGACTTTCTGGTCTTCGAGACAATAAGCAACCTCTGTTTTGTATTCTGTTCCAAAGTTTTCTGTGGCCCAAAATTTCTTGAGCTGTTCATTTAGCTCATTAATTTGACAGCAATTAATTTTCAACCTTTTATCACTATCCCCAATTTTACCACGTACAACCCATCCAAACTCAGTTAAGGTCGCATATGGCTCTTCTCTCCCACCGATTAGGGTCTCGAGAGGCCTTAATAGATCTGCATGGTCTAAACCAAGGAGAATGTCAATCCCCCCTCCGGTTGCCTCTAATGGTAGATCCTTCAGATGAACCCATTCTTTTTTAACAACTGGCCACTCAACTGATCTAACATTATCGCAAACCTTTGGAAGTGACCACGCTTCGATGACCTGATGAGTGTCACTGCCACGAGGGGTCTCAATTTTAAAAGAAATTCGGGAGGTCTGTTGAAAATTGGTTTGTCCGGTAACACCTGTGATCCTTAATTTGGTCACCTTTCCAGACAACCCAAGCTTCTTAGTTAAGGTTTCGGTAATTAATGTTGAGTCACTACCTTCATCGATAAGTAGAGTGGCATCAATGGGCGTACCGTTGACGCCTATTACTTTAACCTTGATCACGCCTAGAGCGACACTACTAGTTGAGACTGCAGTATTCATTGCAGCAGATGTTGCTTCTCTGCTAGCATCATGTAACAGAGGATGATGATAGTAATTGCACGTTTCAAATGAACATCTTTTTCTACTGGGACAATTTCTCTGCATATGAGACCGTCCCGCCTTTTTTAGGCAGGAAAAACACAACCCTTGTACCTTGGCAATTTCTAACCGATCCAAAACACTTTTTGATTTGAAAGAATTGCAGTCGGATGTCGTATGAAGTCCGTTACAACTGCCGCAATTGTCGGCTTTCTCGTCAGAGATGCATGTAGAGGTGGAATGCGATTTCGCTTTAAGAGGGTTGGATTCGTTGTTTTCCTTGGGTATTTCCCACCGACGGTACTGATGTGCCCGCTTTCTGAGCCAATCACTGAATAGGCTCAGGGTTTCCGTTGTGCATCTATCCGGGCAAACTTCCCGCCAAGCCATTTTTGAAAATAGAGGGAGTTTGTTTTCTAGTTTTAAAAGAATAGATTCGCACAGTGTCTCACCTGTACCTAGCGCTCTAGAGAGAACCCGGAGGTGGCTTACCGCATGGTCCGAAAACTTACAAAATGAGGCAGGGTCATTTCCCTTTACCTGTTCTAGGTTGTCCAAGGCTCTTTCATGGGCCCTTTTGATGGCTTCAGGATTGCCGTACCGGTCTCTGAGTAGCACTAAAGCATCTTTGTAGTCTGCTTCAGAACTACCTAGGCCTTTTATGACAATTTGGCATTCCTTACTGAGGCATTCATGCAGAAGAGACATTTTCTCCCCTATAGATTTATTAGTGTTGTGAACCAGGGCTAAAAAAAGTTCACTCCAAGAATACCAACTTAAAATATTTCCGTCAAAAAATGGTGGTTTTATTTTCACCGAAGAGCGCTTATCATTATATTCAGCATTAAAGTCAATGCCAGAAATGACAAATTTATCAATCCAGTCATTGCTTTTCATGACTATATTGGGTGCTGAAATATCTATTTTTGCCTGTGAATCGAAAAATCTTGCCAAGATTTCCCCTTGACTCATAACAGACCCCTCACGTTCGTTGCTTATTCTTAGGGGTGTACTTGGCAACGGCGCTGATGCGTTGCCGTGGGTAATTTGATTTTCAGCCTCACTTTGGTGTGGCAAGGGTTCTTGGTCTGCAACATTGGCTGACAAACCTGTGCCGTTAGACTGGGTTGGCAATTCTTGTCTGTGAGATATCACGGTTGATGCCTCATCTGATCTAATTTGTAAGTTGTCCATGATCTTACCGCAAATTATTTGGACTTCTGCAAACATTTTTTGGAGCTGTGCCTCTTCCGTGTCGAATTCTTCCTCGGAAAGATATTCAGCTAATTGCTCGACAATGTCGGCAATAATTTGTTGTCTAATTTCGATGTCATCGAAGGTTTTGCGTAAAAATGTTTTACTTCCGCTATTGATAATCTGATTTTCGGCAGATTTGATTAATTGGGTCAATCTACCCCTATGAGCTCTTCTCTTATTTCGAAGTGATTTTATACACTTGGAATTATCATTTGCGGTACTGTCTGTTGTGTTTAACGGATAAACATCTTGATCTGCCATCGAAAAGCACGATGCAATTAAGATCAAGTTACATAAAGTAAAGGTTGGGAAATTTGTAACACGAAATGATACAAACGGAAAAACGATTCATTGAAAGTTGAAATAGTACTTGTTTTAACAAGCTAAACAACAAACAGCTAACTTCGGAAAGACTTCAGCGATTAAAAACTGAAGAAATGCAATAGTAACTTGGAACAATCTCACCGATCTTCTCACGAACGATTCCAACTTTATATTGAACAGACGATTTTGAAAAAATCGAAATGTTATCTTGTAATTCTTCTCGGGTTCGACTGACCAAATGAACTAACGAATTTTACTTGGATTTCAGAGGACTGTAATGATGTGATGATTTGATATCCGATAGTTCAGAAATGAACGACGTTCGATGTATAACAACAATTTATATGTATTCTCAATATCGCGTGCTCTGTCTGGCGCTGCAGAACAGATCTAAGGTTTTTTACTACGCAAATCACATCACATTAACAATAACATTTACAATTCGCTACAGTGGTATAGATTACATAAAATCATACAATTTCCGCCGGAACAAGTTATACAGCCTAAGGCAACAGAGTATCGATACATAATTATTGGTATTGGAATATAAAAAGTTCATCATCAGCTTCAACAAATTTATTAATTATTTTAAAATATAAAATCAGATCAGCAAACATTCTTCTTTTTTCCAGGCTATCTAGGTCTATATTAACAAAACGTTGATTGTATGTGTTAACTCTGACTGAGGCTCAATATAGTAAATCATTCTCATAGTAAATAATATGTTAACTCTGGATCATTATAGTAAATCATTCTCATAGTAAATAATATGTTAACTCTGGATCATTATAGTAAATCATTCTCATAGTAAACAATATGTTAACTCTGGATCATTATAGTAAATCATTCTCATAGTAAATAATATGTTAACTCTGGATCATTATAGTAAATCATTCTCATAGTAAATAATATGTTAACTCTGGATCATTATAGTAAATCATTCTCATAGTAAATAATATGTTAACTCTGGATCATTATAGTAAATCATTCTCATAGTAAATAATATGTTAACTCTGGATCATTATAGTAAATCATTCTCATAGTAAATAATATGTTAACTCTGGATCATTATAGTAAATCATTCTCATAGTAAATAATATGTTAACTCTGGATCATTATAGTAAATCATTCTCATAGTAAATAATATGTTAACTCTGGATCATTATAGTAAATCATTCTCATAGTAAATAATATGTTAACTCTGGATCATTATAGTAAATCATTCTCATAGTAAATAATATGTTAACTCTGGATCATTATAGTAAATCATTCTCATAGTAAATAATATGTTAACTCTGGATCATTATAGTAAATCATTCTCATAGTAAATAATATGTTAACTCTGGATCATTATAGTAAATCATTCTCATAGTAAATAATATGTTAACTCTGGATCATTATAGTAAATCATTCTCATAGTAAATAATATGTTAACTCTGGATCATTATAGTAAATCATTCTCATAGTAAATAATATGTTAACTCTGGATCATTATAGTAAATCATTCTCATAGTAAATAATATGTTAACTCTGGATCATTATAGTAAATCATTCTCATAGTAAATAATATGTTAACTCTGGATCATTATAGTAAATCATTCTCATAGTAAATAATATGTTAACTCTGGATCATTATAGTAAATCATTCTCATAGTAAATAATATGTTAACTCTGGATCATTATAGTAAATCATTCTCATAGTAAATAATATGTTAACTCTGGATCATTATAGTAAATCATTCTCATAGTAAATAATATGTTAACTCTGGATCATTATAGTAAATCATTCTCATAGTAAATAATATGTTAACTCTGGATCATTATAGTAAATCATTCTCATAGTAAATAATATGTTAACTCTGGATCATTATAGTAAATCATTCTCATAGTAAATAATATGTTAACTCTGGATCATTATAGTAAATCATTCTCATAGTAAATAATATGTTAACTCTGGATCATTATAGTAAATCATTCTCATAGTAAATAATATGTTAACTCTGGATCATTATAGTAAATCATTCTCATAGTAAATAATATGTTAACTCTGGATCATTATAGTAAATCATTCTCATAGTAAATAATATGTTAACTCTGGATCATTATAGTAAATCATTCTCATAGTAAATAATATGTTAACTCTGGATCATTATAGTAAATCATTCTCATAGTAAATTTTCTTTCAATTGCTTCTATTGATGGTTCCCTAATAATTTAAGTTCTATCTAAGTTCTAATGATTCTCTTTAGGCTCTCGCAGAAAACATAGCCTCGTACACAGGTCAATTGAAAGATGTTGTTGAGGATGGACATATATTAATTACAACTAATGTGACGTCAGATGAAGGGTCACGTGCTCAAACAACTGTTACTTTGATGCAATTGGAAAATTCATGGGATCTACTCAATCATCTTACCGAAGAAAAACGACAAAGGTGAGAATGTCTAAAGAAAATTGACTGTAATTATTGATGTACCGCCTGCCTTTGCACAGCAGCCATTGATTGCATTTTTTTCGGTTTATTCAAATAGCGTACAAGACGAATTGGACAGAATTTCGAACTCTGACGATAAGCTTTTAATGGAATGGTCTGCTCTTCATAAAGATGCTGAATTATGGTTGAAGACGATCGGAGACGATTGCGCTGAGATCGATGAGAAACATGACGACAATACCATCGAAAAATGTCAATCATCCGTCTCTGCACTCGAGGTTAGTTCCTGGTAACAAATTTACATACAAATGAATTATATGATCAAATTAACAACGTGTGAACTGACAAAGAATCGAACCCCGGCTTCCCTCCCTCACAGAGTGTGTATACTCTGCCACTGAGCTATCAATGCACATCAGTGAACCAGTGGTTGAATACGAAAGTAAGTCATGCACCTACAGCATGTTGCGTGAAGGTGTCACCCGTTCAAAGGCGACCGTATTTCTCCAGAGGCAAAGGAGTTGCTTTTTGCTAAGAGCAATGATGGCGCTCTTGACTGTTCACAGGCGTGATACTGGTAATTAATTCGAACAGACATAATTTCAGATTGACTTCGTTATATAGTAGCACTGAGATATTCACCATAAGGTTGCCATCCATTTGCTTGAAAAGCACTCAATAAGAACATTGATATACGAAAGCAATGCAGTTTCGTTTTCTAAGCCATCAATGACATCTTAGTAACAATCATGATTGTGTTGTGTTAAAGGAACTTCAAACGGAGCTAAGAGAAAAGACCGCTACTTTTGACTCTCTTTCCATGTTATCAGAGAAACTGATCGTAGATGGTGAGCTGGAGAGCCCTGAGGCACGTTCGCAGATTCAACACGATGCAGAACAGATAGAACAGGCAAAAGAAAACGTTAGTAGCTCATTGGAGAATGTGAAAACCCGGTGAGTTAGCTTGAAATCCGATTGATTCATTTACGATCTCATCGAAGGTATGTAGATTGTAGATTTACGCAGATGACGTCATGGTGCAAGCGCATTGCAGGGACATAAACCCAATTTTATGATACGATCAATCACTAGGACGCGGTCATTACTAATCCTCAGTGAGAGGTTTCCCGATGAGGAAACGCATCAGAAACATCTCCGATGGTAAAGACGATTTATGTGATAGACTTCTCAGGGCACGACAAAGTCTTTGCTACGAAACATCAGAATCATAAAGCAGAATGCTTCAACTTCAAAACAATAATCAATTCTGGTTTCATTTAAATTTAAATTCTCAAAACATTGTTTAAAATATTAAAATTCATGTGTTCTTCCAGTTCGTTTTCCACGTTAATTGTTTGTTTGTCTTGTCAACCAAACAACATCAAAGGTAGATTTAAATCAGCTGAAATCAAAACAACGCGTGTTATTTCTTATTCTTTTTTAGTTATTCTGAAAAATTGAACGAATTAAAAAATACAGAAACAAAAGCATATGATGTATGGATGGCAGATGCAAACGAGGCCTCTGCGATGATTGATAAGTTTCAATCAGAGGCTCCATGTGATAATCTGGAAAGCCAAGATCCGATTGCTTTGCGACAGCACATTAAGAACTGGGAAGTAAGTTATGACACTCGCGCATCTGTCCGATTTTGTGCTGCTGGTGTCTTGTCTTCTGTCTTTCAGATGAATTTGAGACCTATGTTTACAGTTAGCCGATCATGTTTATAGTTAAGAGATTTGAATTCTTTTTAATTTTCACTAAATATAAAATCAGTGATGCTAGAATGGTCTTGATATTAGAAACTTTAGAAACAGTAATTCATTGGAATTTAAAAAAAGCTACAATACATACAATTATGGTAATAAGTATTTTTAACTGATTGGATCAGAGGAAACTCTTCCCGATTCCCTTCCATCTACACTGTTTCTCAATTTATTTAACTTTCAGTCAGAAATATTTCCTGGCCAACAACGATGTCATTTGTCCGATTTTATTCAAATGTATATATTGTGCGTGATTAAATATGATGTATTATCCCGTCTCTTTCTTTATTTTTATGTAAACTAGAATGTTGTTGGCAAAACTGAAGCATTCGAAATGGGTATTAAAGGCTTAAGAAGGCGATGTACTGAAATGAACGAAGGAAAAATACTGAGTGGCGAGAAGCAGACGATTGTTGACAAAAAGATGAAATCATTAGTTGAGAAATGGACCTCGCTCTACGAGAGTTCAGCTTTAAAGTTACGAGGGTAAAATAAAATTAATACTTATCGATGTGTCAGATAACTACTACTCGAGAGACAGACAATCTCTGGGCGGGGAAGCAAATGTTGAGTGTTATGCGTTTGAAAGTTGAAAGTCGGTGAAGTGCTGCCAACCTTGCATAAGATGTTTGAAATTATATTATCGAATTCACAGACAAGAAGAAATACGAATAACATTATGTGTACTGATGAAAAGGCGAACCTCAAAGTCTTCCTCGCATAGCGAATGCACAGATCGATAATTAAGTGGAAGACATGTTCCTACCTGTTTCAGTGGTCACCTGTTGGCAACGGTCACTTGTGTATAGTAATTGCTGTTCAATATAGTTGGTCGCATCTCTATCGTTACCGACACATCTGATAAATAATGGTAATAGATAGTGGCAATCTGTCTTGTTCAAATTATGTTCACAAGGACAAAATCTAAAAAGTTAAGTGTGGTTGTTGATACTGTATAGTTAATTGTTATTTTAAGAACGAAGACGTTTGACGTCACTAACCATGCTCAGACTTTGAAATAACTTTTATTTGAGGCTAAATATTAGTAATGTCTATTAAAAATGTTTGTTGAAGCTGTACTGTTTTATTTTTTTATTTATAGCAATCAAGATGCTCTTAGTGAACTTTTACATGCAAATGATGATAAGTTAGGTTATTGGATGAACGAAGCAGATTCAATGAAAAAGAGGATTGATGGATTATCCGATCGTACTCAAAACCATATGAATACGATTGAGGATGAATCTACAGCTGGTCTATTAGCTACGGAGAGCTTACTCAAGGTGGGTGGCTGTTGTTGCTGCTAAGTCGTTTATATCGAAATCTGCTGTTTACAAAATGTATGTTTGCCTCCAAACAAATGTTTCCCTCCAAAGTGCCTTTAAATTGCTCCGTTAAAGTGAGATACCCTTATTAGATCGTAGGACTTGATGGACTTTTATCTACAATTTTTGGATTTTTTTCAATTTTTCATCAGTACACACAATATTATTCGTATTTCCACTTGTCTGTCAATTTACAAATTTAGACTCGCAGGCTGTTGAGAAGATTGAAAACGCGTTTTTGAATTTTCGGTATCCAACGTCTAGAAATCGCAATTAAACTCGTGAAACCCCGTGTTACGGAAAAGTTAGCGCAGAATCATTTATTCAAGAAATTTCTTGAACAAATTGAAGAAACATACATCGAGGAAAGCTGCACGCAGGATACGGATAAGGCGTTTGGCATACTGCACTTTGTAATGTAAAATTTTCTTTTTTATCACCGACATATCGTTGATTTGTTTTCTTCAGGAATGTAAAGATGAACTCACTTCTCAGGAACCTCATTTCCAAGAGATTCTTACTGAACTAGAGGCTTTAGCTCAATCTCAAGACGATGATGATCATAAACATTCGATTGAAGAACAAAGGGAAGAATTAAAGGGACTCGAGCAAGAGACGAAACAATCGATAGATGAATCCCTGAAGAGGTACCTATTAAATACTGTTGCGATGAAATTACCCTACTGGTCGCTAACCCAGTGGGAAATGTCTTGCGTGACCTATAATAAGTCATCCACTCACTTTCAAAGTTACAGTTGCTACGCTATAAGCTAAACACTGATGTTTGTAAACAATTAGTTTGTAAAGCTAAAGACATTGACACTCAAAGAAAGTTATTGAATTGATAAGTATTTGTATCCGTGCAAGTATAATTATGAAAATTCATTAATTTGATTTGCGCAATGTGAAGTGGGATTTATATAGTTGACGTTTAATGTTTACAATTAAATTTTATTAGTTTAATATCTGTGTTTTCTTGAGATACTGTATCTAGAATGCTGTTACAGATCCTGGCTGCTACAATTACTACTTACAGAGATGATTCCTATGTAGGTTTGTTCGTAGTGCTTGTTAATTATCAGCTAGAATATGTTGTTTCATATAGGATAAGTTCCTCGATGACAGTAAACGGAAAAGAACTCATTAACGATTGCGAGAGACAAATGAACCAATTAGAGAAACTCAATCAAACCAGATCGAACATTGGTAATGATTTTAACACATTGAAGCAGAATGAAATAGAACTTTCTGTAAGTTATCAACTAATGCGGCGGGACATTATCATCGAGATGCAATGATTACCAACCGCTTTGGTCATTGGCTGATATGCCACACTAGATATCAGTTTCTGGTGGGACATTGAAAAGGGGCATATCAACTCAGTTCGACTACATTACTAAATACCAATACCAATAGAAATTAGTTGATCTTTCTGCAAAAGCAATATTTTTATTCTGCTTGGAATTGATGAGAAAGTTAATGCTTTGATCTAGGGAAGCTACTTCCATTACCTTTGTCATAATTATGAAAAAAAATAGTTCAACCTTTGCCATAAAACATTTTTTTTTGAGGTAAATTACGCTCTTATTTTTGGTCAATCTTTACGGTGATATGTCCGTTATAAAATGATTAGTTTGGACATCTTTTTCATGATCTGAATTTCATTATGGTCATTCTGCTCAATTTCTATTTGAACGACCCCAGACCCCTTAAAGAAAACGGAAGCCCCCCCGGTCACAATTTAGCCCATATCTCTCATCTATCTGACCGTCAATCTGCACTATCGTTGTGGTTAATAACGACTGGTGCAAAGTGCATTGTGACCTTAGAATAGATGATAATAGAATGACATTGCATCGTTGCATCTTGACAATTAAATATAATCCCCTGTAACATCTGTGGTATATTCATAATCTCACCCAACATCAGTTATCAGAAATAACATTATATAGTTACCACAATAACACAAATAAGTAACATTACATCCGTCGACAAGCCAGTCTGTAAACTTTCTTATTTGTATTTATCTAGGCTATAGCTACATTCGCACTAGAACTTGAACCTCAACTTGACAGATTATCAAGTCACTGTAAAGATGCAATGACCTCATGTTCATTGGATGAAGATGATAAATCGAGGCTGGAAAGAAAACAGAATGAATTAACAGATCGTTTTAATCATGTCAAAGATGTTAGCTCCGACAATGCTCAACGGTAAACTCATCATTGTCACCGTCATGTATAGACACCGGATAGACAACAAATCGTATTAGTAGGTTTAATACATGGCCAGCCTTGGTTTGCGGTTTCAATGGCATCTATTTGATAGTATTAGTTAGTAGTTTTTGATGCTAGTGATAGCAGTTAGTTCTGGTGATCGTTTCTACGGCAACGTGATGCATAATTTAATGCCATTTAGTATATGGTAATCAACTAAAGATCCTAGTTAGACTCATGAGTGATAATATTTAAAATGGATGTAATCATGATACTTTGATTTCTATTCAGAATAAGTCTAGCTACAAAAGAAATGCTTCTAAAACGAATGATAGTCTTACTGGATAATGCTGATCGTCTGGAAAAATCTCACTTTCAATTGGCCAATGATAATGGAAACCAAGCTGATGCGCTAAAAACTCGTCTCCTAGCAACTAAAGTAAGCACTTGATCTTTTCGTTTAAAGATACACTTAAAATTGTTAGGATCCAAAATATTTTTTAGAATTTAGTATACCTTACTTCCCACTAGTTTCATTGCATACGGGGGGGGGGGTAACTTCTGACTATTCAAAACAGGGATGTACCATTCTGTCTTTCAGAGAAGGACTCAAACCGCTTAATGATCATCTGACATTTTATTAATCCCAAAAACTATCCCTCAACATTTGATTTTTCAGATTTTACGGATAAAAATCGATATTTTTCCTACAATGGTTTGAAGGTTGATACCCCAAAAGTGTTCACAATCCCCAAAAAGATATCCATTCAAAGTGACAGGCCCCCGCCCCGGTCCCCGCGTAACGATCGTATCCGTAACTCCGGATCCAGCTCAAAAATATTTAACTCCGTTCAAAATATGAAAATTGAATCTAGTTTATCAAACTAGAACTCAGCAAAGACGGAAATTCATATCCAATCCGACTTTTATGTAGAAATATTCAGAACATTAAATTTGCAGTGTTTATTATGGAATTACAGTGATAAATTATGATAAATTATGATAAATTATGATAAATTATGATAAATTATGATAATTAGTAGTGGCTGACATCATTGCATAAGCAACGTTTGCCTGCTTTTAGTGAAGGGAAAGTTCTAGAAGTGTTCTGGTGCAAAGATAATGATGCTCCTATCTTCCTAACGGGGCAACTGATGTTGTCCACGCCCATATAATGGAATTATTTCTTTCGTATTTGTTTTTTAAGGAACGTAGATATACCGGATCGGGATTTAGACTGTGACCTCTTTCGGATTGTTCATAATATAAGGATCGTAAACTGTATTCAAAATGAATCAATCTGACTCGTATTCACGGAGGATCATTCGCTCCCGTAATTCATGTAACGTTTTAACTTCATCCTTTAATCCACCCTTAAAACCCACATAGTATTCGATTGATTTAATTTCATCAGCCGTTTCTGTAATCTTATATAAGTGTCAACAAAGACGGAGCCAAAGTATAATATCTGTTTTTATTAACGGAAAGACTAATCCATAGTACTGTAGTACTTTATTTGTTATTAATATTTATTTTCCGGCTTTTTTGTAGGTAATATTATCGACTTGTGAGGATTACCAGGCTGAGGTTATTGATCTCCAGTCTTTCGTAGATGATCTATTGACGTCAGGCGTATTTCTTACTAAAGATCATGACGACGCCGTTCTCAAATTGAAAAACGTTGGTGAAAGATTTGACGCTTTGCATACGGCGGATAAGTTTACTAAAAATAGGTAACTCCATTATGATCGCTATACGGGGACATTTGGAATGGATTTATTCTCTCTGTGACTCTTGTTTGGGATTCTAAAAAGATATTGGGGGTATCAAACAAATTTAAGATTGGACTAATTTTTCGATTGTTGTGTTATCTGTAAAAAAGTTTGAAAAATCGAATTTCGACATGTAGCTTTTAAATTTTTAGGGTTATCTAACTTTTGGGGGTATACGTTTTAAAATAAACAAAATTTTGGGTATCACTCACAGCAAGGTTGCCATAAAAAGTTGAGTCCGTTCTCTGAATGACAAAATGACACACCCTAGGGTTGAAAAAAGGTTGTTATAACTGAAAGTATAATTTTTTGGGCCAATTTTCCTAATCTGAATTTCAAGAAAATCAAGAATAATTGTTCGCAAATGGTGAAAATAAAACTGCGGTTTCTGAGTCTCTGATTGAACCGGAAGAATTTCATTTCGCCCTCGTCTAGGCGTTTGGAAACCGTTCGATGAAAAACTTCCCCATCTGTGTCATTAATTTAATTGCTATTTTTTATCCATTGCTTGGTATTCATTCACTTCCTAGCAAAATATAGGCAATAAAGTTTAGAAATTTCATGATGTGGAAAGAAAATCTACAAACTTTGAAACATTTGGATCACATGTGCATAAATCGCACTTCTCCGTACTACAATCATCCGGAGTTGACACCGGATTGCAATTCTCGCACCACGGGGGAAATTCTTCAAAACTCACGTTTCACGCCAGTCAAAATCAACCAATTCCCGTACAGAGAAATCGCTCATTGTATTGTTACTGAGACGAGTGCTTTGAACCTAAGATGACAAATAATTCCTTAATTTCGTTCTATAGCAAAACTTTTTACTTCTTTCGTATTTTTGTAAATTCACACATTTTTATATGTTTTTGAACGAAGTATAGATGAAAAGCGAGACAAAAATTTCCGTTTTAATGATGTTGAATCCTTTTTCACGGAACTATTTTTGACAAATTCCCGTTTCACGCTATCGAAAATTGGTATAGAAAGTAGACTTGAGTATTCATATTACAGCAACAGATGAGAATATGAGAGTTTTTCAGTTCATAGCTGCGTGACGAGGGCAACATTTTGTGGGAAACTCGCCTTATGACACACCCCCTGCCTACCCTACCAAAAAGCCAACGAGCCACCACTGCTATAGCTTGCGTTCTCAGTCACATGTCACATATTGTATACAGAACTGCGTTCGAAACTAGGTTTCAGAGTTCTTATCGAGTTATTTCTGTCAACCAAAACCGCAGCATCAGTTAGAAATATCAACACATGATGAAAAAACTTTTTATCAAACCTCATCCCGCCTCTGTAGTAAAAACTTTCCCGCCTACATTTTACTTTGACCTTTCGACTAAAACAACATCAATTTTCATATAAAAGTATTATCATATTATTTTATCGCTGCTTTTACTGTTTCATGCACTGACCAGATTTATTTATTATGGTAATTTTGCCCCAGCTTTCGGGCTTGGGGCTTGGAATATTATAGCAAAATGGTACTGGAATTGTTACATACAGTTGAATTTTCCTGGAGTTCTCGTTGTTAGCTGAACTAGACTGTCCTGCATGCTAGGTGAATCATAACGTTTCTGTAAAGTGTTAACAGATTACAGCTGATTAGTATTCCAAATCCTTGTTTTTATCCTTGGCTAAAAGTTTAAAAAATGCTTTTTCTTCCCGCGCAGAATCTCAGGCGATTATTATCAACGACCGCTTGCTTTGCTGTTTTAACCGCGGCTTAGCAGACGGTGACGGCAGTTGAGATACAATGGCTATGTAACCATCTGTCTGTGATAATTATAGACTCTCAACTGTTGTATAATATCAATCCTGTTACCGTACAAACTTGTCACTCGGTAATTGTTATTGCGTATACTGTGCTTTAACATCGCTTGATGTGTGGATTGTTGTCAGGGTAACCAATTAGTTCTTTTCACTATTGTATTTCAGTACTTATGTTCTACTAATGCGTCTATTACGGCGAAAGCGTCAAGACATCAAAGAAAAATTGATCGCTGTTGAATCTGGTCTTGTTAATGAGGACTTTGCACCTGAAAGCCTCGCTGATGTCGTCAATAAGAGGCGTGCTCACACAGTATGTATATACATGTTGCTTAGTAACGATTATCAATAATCTCAAATCATTGCATGAAGATTTATTTTGATGATGCAAACGCTCCAGCCCTTGTTATGATAGAGTCTACCACGTGGTATATACATGGCATAGCTACATTGCACATGAAAAATTAATGGTCGGTTCTACATTGCGTTGTTGTATTGGTATTAATTAATTAGCATTTAGTGATACCAAAATCAACGTATCTAATCCGTTTGGCTTCTGGGATTCATATATTGGGACGGTGTCATTTACGCTGTAGTTTTTAGACCGTCGGTAAATTATCT
The DNA here is from genome assembly GCA_916610825.1 of Haliclystus octoradiatus. Classification (NCBI taxonomy): domain Eukaryota; kingdom Metazoa; phylum Cnidaria; class Staurozoa; order Stauromedusae; family Haliclystidae; genus Haliclystus; species Haliclystus octoradiatus. The sequence goes on from OU744451.1 coordinate 349,131, forward strand.
AAAAATTAAGATCATTACGTCTACATGGCGATCAAATACCGTTTTGTAATCAACTGAGATTATCCCTACTATGAATCTGCGCGATCATTAAAAACATCAGTGATACAATTCTAAAAATAAGTGCAATTGAATCCGTTAGCAAAGTTTGAACGTAAATACCCAGTATCAGACTTTTTGGCTTACTATTAAAGTCCGAACCGTTACTGCCAGATTTCAACTTAAGTTTGGAAAGCCTGACCATGACTAAACTCATTGCAAGCTTTCAAATAACGTAGCTAGACATTTCACAGTATACGTTCAAAAATCTCTTCTCTCTCCGTGGTCTCATTTTACTAAGCAATTCCCTTCCTAGAATTTTTCAAAAGTCTATTTGAATCACGGTTTCCAACGATGAAATTGTTACAGCATTTCTCTCGCATTTAGTTATATTGTTAATGTCCCATAATAATTTGATTCTTACTTTCACTGAAACTGATTTCACTTGTTTTCACTTGTGCTACTTTTCAGCAATTTGCTATTGACTTGAATGAAATACAAGGTACCGTTGAAAGTACCACGTCACTACTAGCCTCGCTTGTTAATGATGACGTCATTGAAGATGATGATTATAGTGATCTACAAGATGGTAGCGAAAAAAATGTGGCCCACATTGTCTCTGTTACCAGTCACATTGAGGACCAAGGTCTCAGGTAGGGCTCACTCTTCCATCTGTATCAAACACTTTTGTAATGCACTAATCAATTGATACCTGACCCCCGGCAACTGACAATTTGCAAATGTTAAAATCGATTAATTTCCCCGCCAGTATCGCTTAAACACCCTTGTTAAAAACCCGTCCCTCAATTCTTAGGCTATTGCAACAAGGGAGCTATTCCTTCGTTTGTATAAACGGGTTTTGGTTTGCATAGCAGAAATAAATGTTAAGAAAATCAATGACGGCATTTCATAGCAAGTTTTTTGCCATTACGTCCCATAACCGCAGAAAGATCTTTTAAAATTTTAAGAAATGTCGATTCCTGGCTCCTCTGATCCGGTGGGGGAGGTGTAACTTCCATTGCGCTTCAACCGGGTTGTTCAAATAGAACTTAATTTAGGAGAATGACAAAAGAAGTGTTGCACATCATGAAAAACATGCTCCAAATATTTTGTTAAAAACGACATTTATCTTAAAAAATGAGAGAGAAAATTTGAAGCAAGATCAAACCTATTCCTTCATATTCTTCCCTATCCGAAATTAATTACCTCCGATATACACTAACCGGAGCAACAGTGTGTTTCCTGACCGAAGTGGATATCTTTTTTGGTTGACTGAACAACTAGATTGAAATGATTCAAATGGAGTTTGTTTTAAATATTATTGATCCGGAGTTGACATCAATATCTATAGTTTTAAAATTTTTATAATTCTTAAAATTTCACTCTGGATTCCACCATAGAATTATAAGATTCCAGTTGTAACTTCTATACAAGCTTGATTTGTTCTGTTATGATATATAGACTAGGTGCGACATAATTGGGTATACTACAAATCCTTTATTTCATACTTCAGTTCAGAAAGCTAGAGAAAATTAGAAGGGAATTCTAGAACGCCTGAAGGCTAAACCTTTTTGTAGGACACAGTTCACTGATTTCTATTCGCATTTCTTCAAGGTGCAGGCCGGTCATATTCGATGCTTTGTCATTGTTACCCAGGGTTCTGTCAAAATGTATGCAAGATCTCCTGAGGGATAACTTCCATTGAGCTTCGAGCATTTCACTGTAGCAGGATGACCATTTAAAAATGTTTCAAATCATAAAAATGTACCGTCCAAATAATGTTTTCAGAGTACATCTAATCCTAAAACGAGAGGGAAAATGTTAAAGGTACCCTTATACCAAAATTATGTAAATAACTTCTAGGGTAAGTAACTTATTCTTCATTTGTTCTAGATTGGATACTTCTTTGAAAGCAATGATTGAAAGTCATCTGATCCAATTGAATGAATGGTTAAGTGAAATGAAATCAAAAATGAACGAACCTGTCAAGTATGGCTCTGATATACCGACCATCCAATCACAATTATATCAATTTAAGGAATATCAACAACAGCTGATTATTTATCGTATTAGTCCGATATTGCGTCACAATGATCCCTTAGCAGAGGAGATCCTTGCTAGAAATACAAGACGGGATTTAGAGGAAACAGAGAAAGAAAGTAAATCGGTTGAAGAATGGTTAGATAAACATTACTCACAATTATTGATTGCTCAAAGAGCCTGGGATTTATTTCGTCACTCTGAAATCTCCCTTTTGGATTATTTGAAAAATAAGGAAGAAACTATCAAGAAATTACCACCTGTGAATTTAGAAGATGGAAATGCTGTCAATCAAAGATTAAATTCACTTGAGGTATGTTGATGTTATGTTCCTACAACTATCTATTTAATTTTTTTGAAATAATGTGAGAATATTGCACACAAATTAATATTCTGCTCTTTAAACTCACATAAATGATGTTGTTAAGAATGTTAGAAATCTCATACTGTGACCTGGTAAATGATGTGAAATGAAAGTATTTTTAATGTAGTATTTGTCAATGGCGCTCGGGACTTGTTGGGTGTGTACTGTGATCTTGTTCCACGTAATAATTTCCTCCAAGGGCCATCTCTCTGCGCCCTTTCTTTCTTTTGGGAAACTTTGACCCAATCTATTTCATCAACAGAGTAGCCTTAGAAACACACACATCTTGGGTATAAAGAGATCAATGTTAATAAGTAAAACAACATAGGCGACAAAGATTCGGCAAAAGCCTTTTCTTCTCTTCTGAGATATTGAAGGTATTTTTGCGTCTATTTCAAATGGTACTTCAACGTTAAAGCTATACAAGGGTAATTAAACTCAGACTGTTTGCAAACATATTTGAATAACAACTAAAAATACATCTTTGAAAATAAATTGTCTATTATTTATCCATTCTTTTTTGCATTTCTATTTCAAACTTTCGTCTTGACATTTTCTATTTATAAACTTATAAGCTGACATTCATATCGATTAATATTTATGTTTTCTTTCTGAAATTAAAACATTTATAAACAGAACATAATGGATAACCGTCGATATAACTGTCCGTCCCTATCTAAACACTGCCTGCTACAAGAAACCGCTTTTATACATTCTACAATCCTATTGTATCTATATATATCATTTATACAGACAGAGTGTCTGAACTGAAAGATTAGGAATTACTTTGAGTTTCGTGTAAATACGTCGAATCCGTATTTCTTCCGACGGCTTACTCATAATGTCACTTATAAATTTGAGTCATTATTTCTACACTTTGCTCAGCATTCAGCACTTTTATTTATGTTCAAGTTTCCTCGTATATGTATAATCAAAGCAAAGATGAGAGACGAGCCATTTCCGTAACTTGGAGTTTCACGCGTTTCATTTGCGTTTCATTTGCATTTCAAACTCTGAGTTGTGAAAAAGGCTCTTTCCTCGTCTTTGTCACTGCTTTATCAATCATTGAGCACTCTCACACTCATGTGTTTCTCGTCATACAATGGAATTCATTTCTACAATACTTTCCTCTCTTTTGACTATAAATGCATGGATTAGAGTCATTGTACATAGTCAGTCCGCATCACCGATAATCGAACGATAATACGCTGGTAGATATCGGCGATTTTGATAGACAGCCTTGGATTTATTCTTACAGGCTACAGGATGAATATTAATGATAATAATGACGTAATATTAAATAATGTCATTAGGTTATGTGAGCACATGCTAGTGGGGCGAGCTGATCAGCTGTGTGGAATTTCGTGTTCCGTCATATTCGAGAATTCTCATCAGACCATTTAAGAAAGATAGATGATAAACGGGTCTCAATAACATTTTATCAGTGTCGGATCGAATTGAGATAGATATTAGTGATACGATCAATTGTTACAAGCTGTGTCTCCATAATCAGATACACCCGTTGACATCAGCCGATAGCGCTTCAGCCATGAGACTAATCATATCGGATATCTTCTTATCATATCGGATATCTTCTTTGATTGCTTGGGATTGAATTGTTTGGGGTAACTTCAAGCAAGAAGACACATGGCCTGCTCGCAGACTCACTGTCAAAATGTAAATTGTTTATAAAGTCTACATTTTGACAGTGAGTCTGCGAGCAGGCTAGAAGACACAGAGATTGCAAAAACAATTCGAGATAATTCTTCAATTCTGTTCTTTGTAGGCAATTAACAAAGACATGGAATCTCGTAAAGCCGATGTTAAAGCTCTGCACGAAGCATCGGTTGTCGTCGTTGATATTCTGCAGAGTAATAATTTACCTGTTAATAATGTGAAAGCTCAAGTAGCAGACATTCATGATTGCTGGAATAATGTTGTGAAACAAGTGATCGAATCGAAGAGTAAGGTAAGATCAAATGTAGCATATACAATCGAACCTGCTTCAACGGCCACCTCTATACAGCTGATACCTGTGTATAGTGGTCACCACTTGGTTTGTGTAAAATAGTTTTTTCTATTGAGCCAACCCTGTATATAGAGGCCACCTGCATATTATGGGCAATTTAACTACAACTCCTAGCTGGCTGTTATCCAGTTGTTCCATTGTGTAGTGTGCAGTACAAGCTTGAATGATTTGCTTGGGTCGAATGGCTTCTTAATTATCAGTTCCAAAACAAAGAATTTCAAAATTCTTTTTCTACTGTATTAACATTTGTTGAAACATCTTTTTGATTGAAACAAAGGCAAATTTAAAGATTTTTTTATTGTACAGGAATATCCGAATATCAGGAATATCGATGGCTTGAATTTTGATTGCTAATTAGTAAATCAAATATTCATTATTCACGGCATTATAATTTTTCTTATTATAGAAACAGTTGCTAACAATTTTATCAATAATCATCAACTCTATGTAGAATTTGGTAAAAATAATGATTAGTTTTATGTGACGTTATAAATGTTAAAATTTCAATTTCTAGTTATCCGTAGCCAGCGATCGGATTAAGACGTTAGAGGATAACATGGATCGCATCCGGGTGTGGCTTGATGATACTCAAATTGTTTTGAAGCACTTTGATAAGGACGTCACTGATGAAGATTGGAAAGACCTTGAACCGCAGTTACAGGTATTAGTCGCTTGCACATTCGTTTTCGTGAACCTATAAGAGGGGCGGAGTAACCCCAGATATCAGCCGTAGGGGAACGTGCCACTTCTGGGAGGGGGGCATTTGTGGAACTGTACGAGGTATGAAAGTGAAAATACCCGTGCTGCAATTTTTGAGTTTTAGAATAATTTCAGTCACACATTTTTGCTGGAAAATGAACTGAAAACAGGTGAAATAATGAAAAATGATAGTTGGCACCGTAAAGAAGGCCGTCTATGAGTGTTTTATGGGTGCGGTTACACTATCTATCTTCAGGACGCTACGGTATGCTTCATTGTAGGGAGTTTGCTTGTTTTTCACCGAGAAACCATTTTGATCTAGTCATGATGATGAGAGAATCTTGTTGTTTGACAAGGAAAGGGATTGAAAATAGATAGTTTAGATTTAATTTCATCAAGTAACTCATTCGTTACAGTCTTTTGAAAAGTTGAATTTGTTATTTTTCCAGAAAAAATGCAACGAACAAACAGAAAAACAAAAATCAGTGGATACAATCAACCGTCTTCGCCATGAAATCGACAGTGATGTTGACGACCAATCAAGACAGATAATAAATTGTGACGTTGTGTCCATCAACAAAGACTGGGATGCTGTGTCACGTGACTTATCCCATGTGCCCGATCGTCGTAAAAAACGTCGTCCACAGGGAGGTCCGTGTTGTTGTTGGTGCTGGCGCCGAGTGCTAATTAAATATGGTTATTATTCGTAAATAGAAATACATTTTATGGAGCTAATTTTGGTAGGAATTTATCCATCTGGAAGTTAATGGCGCCAGATGGTATATTAATTTAATACAATGACATTTCAACATCTGAAATAGATGCTTGCTACGTCATTGATAATATTTATTTCTGCTTGCTCATTTAGAAATAACTAATTTTCTATATCCTGGGAGCATTGTATTTTGAGGATAAAAATAGTTATTAGAAATACATTTTTGTATTCATATATTGTATTATTTAAAGATATAAAATCTTTTCCCCGTCACAAGCTTTATACCGGCATACGTGGACTGTCTTTTAAACACACGTTACTCTTTATTGTGCGGCATGCAATGCATAATTATTAACCCGAAAAGTATCATGGTAAATACATTCTTTTTTACGCTCGATTCACTCTACCTTGATATTTCTTGCATTATTTTGATAGAGAGAAATTAAGCACTAGTATACCATGATCCTGTTCGGTGGAGCTATAGTAGCTTAGAGGTAGATAGCTACGTCATAAGAATGGATGTCTCTCTTTTCCCAAATATAGTTTGTCTCAAACAATGGATCCTTATCCGCTACGGAATCTCTTTGATGTCCTGAATTCCGATAGTGCAATAGACGGAATAGCGTAGAGAAAAGCTGTTGATGAAGTGAAAAGATTTTGTACCTTTCTCAATTTATATCATTTAATATTAATATTCAAATATTTCTACTCAAAAGTTTGATATAACGTATTGACAATATCCGAGTTAAACCTAATTAATTTAATTTCTTTCCTGTCATAATATATTTCAGATTAATTTAGATACTAGGTTCTCAGGTTAGCAAATAATTTCTTCTCAGAATATGCAGGCAACATATATTCCATTCACCTTTAAACATTGTACACATTCATTTTTCGCTGCTAATATCAATTTCCGGAATCATTAAATTTATTACAAAATTCCATGGCAGTTGGTAACATTTGATATTAGTGAATGCATCCAATATTTGAAAAAACTATTGTGAATTTATTATCCCTAAATATTATTTTATTTATTTATAGAATGACTTGATAATATTCTTGTATAATTTTTTGAAATTAAATTGGGTTAATATGTGCTGCCAGTGAAATACCAAGGTTGAGTGTATTTCGTAAATATTATTTAATTTACGCAAGAGATATATCTTGTCAGCAAACAAGAAGAAATCGGAATTTCCCTGCAAACCTTTTCAAGTGTGCGTCACGGTCTAATCTGAAAGCCTTGAAAATCTGAATGAAGAATCTCTCAAGTTTAACATAATATTCTCTCACATGGAATATCCTACCAATTACAGATAGCTTTAAAAAGCAGCTTTTGCAAATTGGTACGTCCCGCCGTATACCTTACAAATCGAAGTTACCCCCTGGATTCGGGGTGGAGTCTGTCTCAAAATTCTATAAATAGGTCCATCAGTCCCATGTCGGAATACCCTGACACGTCATTCCCATTTCTAAATGATCTTCATATATTGAACATTCTGTTTGTATCATTTCAATTAAGTAATTGTCAAAAATTGAAAATGATTACTCAAAACAATTTACTATGATTAAACTCTGTTTTGTAATACCAAACGATAGCCTTTGACCAGTTTATTATCATTAGGGTCTATATGATAACGGCTACATGAAATGTTCATAAAATATTAGAAAGTTGCACAGAATGTTTCTCATGTGGTAACTTATATGATAGCATCAAAGATCTTGGTCAATACATCTTTGATCTATACCCTTTTGAAGTTTAACAAATTTGCGGCAATCATGTTACTCTCAAATTATTAATCAGAATTTGATTACTTCTTTGGGATTATCACAAAAATGACGATCATAAATAATTATTTGTCTGTAAACTAGGCATTAAACCGGCTTTCAATTAAACACTTCTTTGAAAGGAATAAAATAGTAATTATTTCCAATCTATTCAGGCTCCATCGACATATCTGAAATAGCTACTTTTGTATGATGGTAATTAACAAAGGCTGATTCGCCTACGGTATGCAAGATACGCGATCTAAACGGTTCCATTTTCAAACGCTACTGAAGATGTTTATCTTCCATTAAGAGGCGTGGGCTGGAATAAACTTGATGTAATGTGGCCTACGTAATCCTGCAGCAAGATAGAAAAATGGTAAATTTTGTTTGTTTTCTTGACTTTTCCCTCGGAGTAGCTTCCATTGCGTTTAGACGATAATTCAAATAGCAGAATGACCATTAAAATCTTAAAAATCATAAAAAAATGTACCCAAATAATAGTTTGAATAGGACACGTCACCCAAAGATATGTAAAGTATACATGTTAAAATTTGATTAAATGATATCCGAAGAATAAATCAACCCGTTTTTAGCGAGGGCCATACATCATGTTGTCCTCCTTGATAGCGGGAAATCAGCTAGTCTACGTCACAGATAAAACCGTTTAATTAGACGTTCTCCGATGTTTTGGTCAATGACGCACATGCCTAGACTTTAGCTAGACGAGTTGACGGTGAGGCTGATTCATCAGAAAGCACACTCACTAATTTCTTGGCAGGGACGAAGCACGTGTTGGAGAAATCCAAATGATCGAATTTGTAGAATTGCAAACGAATTCCACTTCTAGACGAATCAGACTGCTTGATTATCGTTTTGAAATGATATTACATATTATTAGTCATCATGTCTATGTCTAGACAATGCTTAAATGTATTTGTATATCCATCGTATTCATGTACATAATTTCCCTGAAATGGGTCAGTGGAATCTCGGTTCATTTTATTGCTTATTTAAATCCAAATATGGGAACAAATTTGTTATCCCAGAATCATCCAATGGGAACATATTTTCATTCTGATACGTACTAGGCGATGAGGCAGCAATTTGCCAGAAAAGTTGCACCATTTTTGAAATATAGGTCCCTTGTTCAATTACCGCCATGCAGGCTGGAGCCATACCATGCCATGATGTTTTGTGAAGTAACAGACAATACAATACCCGTCAATACGGCATATTTTTTACTTTTACTTTTATAGGAACGCCCTGTAGCTCGTAAGGGTATTTTAACAATTATAAGCACACTGCCTTTTATTATCTTAATGACGTCAAACATATCTTGGTACTATAAACATAATGATTAATGACTTCTATTCACAAAATATTAACTTGCTGTTTTTTAACGATGTCGCCATTTTTATTCATTGCCAACATGTGGCCGACGTACTATTATCCATATGAACTTCATTAGACACTTTTGATTACAAAATGTAGCAACGTAACACCCCATTGTATATCTATTACTTATTTTTCCTCAGATCACCGCACCAAGTTCAAAACTGAACTTCTAATAATTGATGGGTTTTAACCTCAACTACTAACAACAGCTGTCAATCCTCCTATGCAACGAACAGAAATACGTCTACAACAAAAATGTAAAATACCGTTCACACTTCAAAGCTATAGATATACATTGGTTTAAATTTTGTGTAAAAAAATTATGTAATGGAAGACATTGTTTAACAAATGTTGTCTGAGAGTTTCACCAACCGAAGTTTAAAGAAATGCATCTTGCAGAACTCCTGAAATCTGAATACATATCGTTATCGCTAATCATATCTCCGCCAGTTTCCATTTTTTATTTTCTTCTATTTCTCCCCTTTTTATTTTAATTCCTCTACAAGAATCGATTAGCCTTAGGGCGTGCTGGGTACATGTCGATTTAACGGAATGCCGGAGTTTCGGTGTTGGAGTTATTGACTACCTGTTAGAATAGTTTTTACCGTTTTTAAAATTCAAAATATTAAAATATTAAGAAAGCGTATTTTTGAAATCAGAAGTTATAACTTATTTATTTTCCCAATGTTTCGACTCAATGCATATGCTTTTTTATCGACGTCCCCATTAATTATTGATGCACTTTAATGTCTCAGTATCGTATATTACGTAATGAGCTGCAAACATGTCGCTTACGGATAGTTTTTACCGGAGTACGGTTATGTTTAATATTTTTGGGCTGGTTTTCGTGAGTTAAATCCCAACCTGGAATGTTCGATTGCTTCCTTCCAGAAACGTTGATTATAGTCAAAATGATACCCTCTGTTGTGTCTACACAAACAATTCATTTACACTGTAATTATTAAAAGGATTGTATTTAATGATTAACATAAATTAAGTACAATGTCAGTGATGAGGCTAATGGTTAAACAATGATGATGGGTGATGCTATTTACTCAACTAGGTCAACACAATAAATTTCACTTTTAAAGTAGAAAAGTGTTCGATATTTGATAAGCGTTATTATAGCCTTTTATGATGATCGTATACTTGCTCAATTTATCAAACAAAGACTTCATTTTACGATGCTATGAATCAGGCTTCTAGGGTTTGTACTGGAAATGGTTTCATAAACCGCACCTAAGTCTTAATACAATACTCAACATGGACGTATTGTCTATGAAGGAAGTCTCTTTCATGTATCACAGAACCTTTGAATATCAAAAATGCCGTCTCGAAATTACGCAGTCAAGCACAACGTATAAAATTTCCGACTTCGCTCGCGAGCGAGTTCCGTTCATTCTCAATTTACACAAACAACGAATTAATGTAAGATATCTAATAAAACATAGTATGGGGATTAATGACATGATGTGTACTTTCGATATTTTTAAAAAATGAAGCAGTTGAGTCAACAACAATATTTTAAAGAGGTTTCAAATTAAGACCAGCAATTTGAAACCTATCCAAAATAAAAGAAAAGGTAAAAATCAAACTCAAAAATAAGAATTGTTGCCTAAAACATTTAGAATACCTTTAAAATTGAGAAACATCAGCATACGGCAGCATAAAAAGTGATCGGTATTTCATGGCAATCAATAGCTAATTCACCACGCTGCCAATTTGATTGACAGGCGCCATTATACTGGCACAATTGCTTTTGATACAGACGAGCGGCCTAAACAATGGCACTAGCCAATCAGCTTCCGATATGTTGATCAACTTGACAACCCTTGACGTGAGATATATTCTCGATGTACGATCGGTCAAGCATATTCAATACGAGCTCAAAAGCGGTTGCATGTGACAGAATAGTTCGTATTCTCTGATCAACCATCATTTAGAGTTACTGCATCTTTATGATCATTGACATTAATTGTCGATTTTATATACACACGTTTATTTCACGCTGTAATACGATATATTGACTTGTTGTTGGCACGTTGTTGTTATTGATATATATTCAAGATTGTCGAGAGCGAGAAAGTTGGTGTTTAGTTGCTACTAGTGCAGTTTCTCGGCTGTGTTGGGTCTATTGTCTGCGCTGCACATTTGTTGAAGACAAGAATGGATGTTATTATTGATGATGAACCATTAGGGGAGAGAGAGGACCGACCAAGATCACACACCTGGCCACTACCTCAGCCACCTACCATCGAGGCATCCCTAGAAAAGATTGTAGAGGATGAACCAAGCTGCAGTGTCAATAATAATGAGGCAGAAACACTGAAACCCGAGGTCAGTCCTCGCAAGAACACAAGAAAAAATGCATGGGGCAATTTATCTTATGCCGATTTAATCACACAAGCTATACAAAGTTCATCTGAGCAAAGACTTACTTTATCACAAGTTTATGAGTGGATGGTAAAAAATATACCGTATTTTAACGATAAAGGAGATTCTACTTCGTCTGCCGGTTGGAAGGTAAGCAATTTATTTCGTCATGTTATTAAATAGTCACCTTCGTTTATGACAGTTCAACTCATTACCTGAGCGACACAAATTCAATGTTTATAGCGATAGAGCCTATTTCCCGTGTCGAAATATTTTGATTGTAATATAAAAGTAAATTCTAAATTATGCGGCAATTTTTAATCTTAGGACACTTTCAAAAAGTGGGCAGCGTTGTTGAGTGTTTTTGTTATCGCCTGGTGTTGATATCATTTTAAAAATATTTTCATTTATTTCTTTTTTAAGAATTCCATTCGACACAATCTATCATTACATAGTCGTTTCAAACGAATTCAAAATGATCAAAACGGAAAAAGCTCATATTGGGTCCTTAATCCTGACGCAAAACCCGGCAAAGCGACAAGAAGAAGATCTGGGTCCGTCGACGGTGTACAAAAAAGCGAAAAGAAACGCGGTCGAAGCAAGAAAAATACCGCAGCTTTATCTGAAGAAGCTAGTTTATCACCAGCCAGTTCATCGGGATTAAGTCGGTCACAACGTATGTTAGCTGCAAGTGGTTCACCTTGTAATATTGCCACTTCGCCAAGCTCAAGTACAGACTCCTTGTCAAATCTTCATGAATACGAAGAAAGCTATGGACCGTTCAGTTACTGTTCAGACAACTTTTCCAGACCACGATCTCAATCTAATGTATCAACTCAAAGCAGTGTCGGTCGTCTGTCACCTATACCTGGTGATGAATTTGAAGAAGATTTACCTACAGTTTCATCGCCCTATATAAACGCTATGGATAGATGTGACCCGCGTGGCGTTTCACTCATCGCAGAAGAAACCGCATCGCTTGTTGAATGTATGACGCTGGGGCGGCAAAATTCAGAAACCATAAACCTGGACGATAGCTTGAAATTTGAAGCACAATTATTAAGAAATGGTGGTGCGACATCTACTGGTAATCGTTCTGTTAATTTTTCAACAAACCCAGACAATCTAAGACGTATCCACTCCGATTCCTTTTCATCAGTTCAAAGCGCTGATTCTGGCTACGAAAGTCCTGCTTATTTTAGTTCACCAAATCAACAACAGAACAATACATCAATACCTGTTATGTCACATAATATGCCACAACAGCAGCGTCTGTCATCTGGTGTGACAAATAAACCACCACCACCTTACACTGTACCATCGTTTAATAATTATTGTCAACAACCGATGATGACTGGACAAACCAATCCCATGATGCAAGAGAACAATGGATTCTACCAAGCAGCGCAACAGCAACAACAAATGCAGCCTACTACAAATGGTTATACACCGTTAACTCAACAACTGCAGCGTCTTCAACATCCCCCATTAGCCCCGTCTGGCTCGTACCCTACAACTCGTGTAACATCGTCTGGCTATACCAAAGTAGCATCTATGAACAACAGACCAAATATGACATCATATGCTGATCCTTATATAAACAATATGAAAGACAGTAGGAATAATAACATTGCCTTTGGTGGTAATAGCGTACAATCATCGAGTGCACCATCTACGCCGACGCCTGGTATGTGCCGTATTGAGAGTGCTAGTCGGCCAAATGATGCATTAACAATGCCTCTTATTAATCCATTTCCAAGTGACCTATCACATGTTGAATTAGATAGTTTTAACGATCAATTTCAATTAGCTCGAGACCTTGAAAGTATAATTCGTAGCGAACTAGGTGATTGCAATACTACACCTATGGACTTTGCCGTCGACCAACAACAGCAGCAACAACAGCACCAATTTGCTGCTTCAACTGCAAATGGTTACCATCGATCATATATTCCACCAACACCAGCATCAAATGTATATCCTGTATCCGTAAATGGACAAGGTTGGGTACACTGATCTCGTATGGTAACATGCAATAAGAGAATTATTATGGTTGAATAAAAACCGCGCGGTTTTTCAAACGCATGTTTTATCATTGAATGGTGTTTTGTTTAACCCTGGTGATGACGGCAAATTTGCTAGAATTCGTTTTGACTGACTGGAGCAGTTCAACGAAGCGTGGCGAACAATATGAATGAATATATAAATATGGCGACAGAAGAATTATGTGTCTGTCCCTTTAAGTTAAACAGCACACACCGTATATTCTGGCAATTTTATTGCTATTATGAACAAAAAGTTCTTTGAAAATTAGCACAAGAAATGATTAAATTCCTATTTCAACAGACTTCATAAATAAATTTATACTATTTTTATACATTGTGTTTAAAATGGGGATATAGAAGGGCTGAAAGATGATCAAAAGAAAAGGAACACAGGCGAAATAAAAGCCTAAATCATAGTTTTAAAACTATGAGCAATGTAAAAAGACTTGACTACCATCTGCAATAAATTATTATAACTAGTACATAATTATAGTCTTCTAGTTGAATGTTTGTTTTTTTTCATAATAAAGACATATATATATATATATAGTTAAAAATTGAGGAAATTATTCGATGTGTGACAGTAGCTATATGTTAAATAATAATTAACACCAGCTGCAATATTATTATATGTATATTAGACTTTGAAGATATTTATTAGTAAAAAATATGGTGCTAGTTTATAACAGGCCGTCTTTATAATCATTACATAAAATAGTTATACGATTCTGAGGTCAGCAGAGCGGTAAAATCATTCGTCATTCCGTTGAATTTCAACAATCTTTTAAGCGTTTATTGTTACAAAATTTAAGCCGTTAAACAACGTCCCAAGAACAATACTGTGAATGCTCAATTAGAGAAAACCGTTTGTTCATTGAGATGAGGCTTTTTTACCCTATTGAGTATCGAGTTTTCTGTTTGATTGCGGGCGGCTGTAGCGTTCACGCAAATTAAATATTGAAAGCTATGGTCTGGTTGTGACGTCATTTGAAGTTAGATTTTAGGTGTTATCTGCGATTAGTGCTGAGGGCTTACTGTGTTGTGTCGCGTGACTGTTTCCATAAGAGAGAGCCGATCTAGAATTTATATCGAGAGATGATGAGGCTTAGTCATGAACTTTTGAATTTTCTGATACAAGATACTTTCAGATTCAAAGCTTGTGGCTTGATATTTCCATGATGTCCATCTTCCCCTTCTACAGATATGCGCATTGTGTTTTCGTAAAAAGACATAATGAATTCGATCCTATATTGATTGTCTTTTCTTTCTCTTTTGCCTTGTTCTCTGGTTCTATTACTTCGCGGCTTTACGTCTTTTGTGCGAACTGGTTTGACGTCATCCAATCGTATGATTTTAAAGAACTAATTCAAACGATTTAAAAATCTAAAATCCTATCACACGGTTCCTTGTTTTATTCTTTCTTGTTGCCTGGGGGGTTTTATGAATTTAAACAGTTTCAAAATTCGTTGTTATAAAAAAGGAATTGTTGCGATTTCTAAAATATCCGACGCAGTTTCATAAATATTTTAAACGTGGGAATTTCCTACTCAACGGTTGGATAGCTAAATGGCTACAATCAAACCACCCACTCTTAATTCACAGTATTTATAACAGCGTTTTTGCTTTAAAGTGCTACAAAAGCCTTTCGATATCATTTTTGCAGGGGTAATCGTACTAGCTGCGGAGCTCAAAGAACCATGCTGCTTTTCCCGCCTTTTTATTGATTTTTAACATCTTTGTAGAGTGCCACATGTTGACAATATATGACGTCAATTGACAGTTGTCACTTTTGATTGACAAACGAAAAGCCTATTTAATTGTCAACTTAACGAGTTTCTAATGTTTAACCAACATTTAGCAAACAATTTTAACGTCCATCTTGATATGCAATTACTTACAACTTCATAGTGCATTTCATATATTGATGCTGTCATGATCGGTCGTGCTGCAGTGACGTCATTTGTCAATTCGCTAACTGGTGTGACATTCGCGAACAACGACATCATGTAGGCATCGATGAGCATTCGATTAGTATTAATTGCACGTCAGATTATCATGTCCAGTTTTGGACCCTTGATATTAATGGGCGGTGCTGTCATCACGTCTAGCGACTAACCAACTGACACCTTGTTAATACACCGGATACTCAATTACCCAAAATCATCATAGCCTACAAATCTCATGCGGTCCTTTCGTTGCGTAGTCACGCCATTTTTCGTTGGTTTTACTGCAAATACATGAACAGTGTAAAAATATGTTGGAGAGTTTCCTTCCTTGTTTCCTCAATGGATGTCGAAAGAAAAAAGTGTCGAGGAAGAAAACGTTGTTAATAGCAAGCACCGACAAATGCGTGAAATAAAATGAAAGCGGTTTGTTTAAGATACAGAACAATCATGCCGCGCGTCAAAAACACGGCACATGCTTGGAACGCGTACAATGCAGTAGTAAGACTGGTGTTCGTATGCAATGCGTTTATCAACAAGTGGAGTTTGTTTGCTAGTACATGATAGTGCAATCCACTGTCTTTATTGTGGTCGATTTAGTTCAAATGAACGCCAAATTCACGCGCCTGATCTGTTTGGAATTTCTCGCACGTGCCTCGTTACATCACCACCTGTAGAAAGAGGTTTGAACATACGTGAGTGAGTGACGTTTGACCCTTGGAATGTACAAGTTAGATACCTCGTGTACAATTTCACGACACGTTGACCATTTCTGTTGCCAAAATTCTATTTGAAGATTTTTAAACACATATCCAAGTTAATAATTGTCTAAATATTGAATTTAAAGTGCTCTACTGCCTGTAATCCCAACTTCTTGTGACAAGATAGTTATTCCTTTTTCATACCAACCAATAATTAGATCTACGTCAGGCATTCAACGATGATAGTACTGCGATAGATGAACATATAAATCATGATTTACTTCTACACTTTTATAAATTCACTATGATTCAGCTTGGTCCTCAGAGATCTCAAATCGAACTTTACACCAACGCTATAATCGTAAGAAGTGTTTATAATGTATTACAAGTTCTATATCAATAAACAGAGCAAAACGGATTTACTGCAGGTTCTAAATATTATTACTGTGTAGTACAGTAACACTAATAATATACGTTGGCTGTGTAAGTTTGTATCCCAATATTGTCAATCAGTTTAGTTTCAAGAGCTTTTTATTCTTAATCCAGTCGGTACAATTATGTGATCAAGCTTAAATTAAGGTGAAAGAGGGGGTCCCAAACAAAATCTTCTGATGAACTATCGATACGTTGGTTCTCGAATAGTAAAGTTAGCTTCACTGTACGTGTTTGATATCAATGACCTATGATATAATAATTATTTTAATTTACTTATCTGGCATTACAAGCTGACATGTTTTAGTACTGCAGTAACATATTCCGGTCGGCAGGAAGGCCCTTTGTGTTCATGTAGCTTGTATTACTTGTAAACCAGTGTACAGCTAATTCAAATTCATGATCCTTATCAAAAGTTGAATGATAGATGGAAAGGTTACAATCGCTATAATTTATTTACTATTTGAACTGTAAAATAAACAATCATTGTTTCATACTAATTGAGACATCGCAACTTCTTTTGTTCTATTCGAGTGCATTATTTCTTCTCTAGTTCAAATTGCTATAAATAGATATATAGCTATAAAAAGGGTGTTATTTGACTCACTCGCATCTCTGTTCTCTATGTGATTCATCCCCATTCAGAGGGTGTATTAAGGCCAGTAACCTACTTATGCAACTCCCTGGCATGTATGAGAGGGAGGGCGTCACCAATCAAAACTGCTAAACGTATAGGTTACACAAATGTTTATTCTCGTACATCAGAGTTGAAAAGTATACGATATCATACTACTACCGAACATGTATATGAATCTAGACGTACGTTTATATCAAATGTTACAGTTTGATTTCGGATAACACAAAATGTTCACGAATATTAGCGCTGGCTGGCATTTCTTCATGGAATTATAGGAAATCATACGGTTGATAAAGAAAGTTTATTAATTTTGACGCAATTTATCCGATGTTTTATATGAAGTAAATGAAATGCTGTGATTTTATAGAAGTTGCTAAATAAAAGATATAATTTTTTAAGATTTTACTCCCGTTGTGAGTTATCATGATTATATTATCGACGAAAAATGATACCCGGGCGTAGGCAAATAACATCAGGAAATAAAATAAATGAAAATGTTTGTCAATTGCCACTAATGGCAAAGGTCCAGTGTCGATAATTAGTCTTTAGGAATCCAAAATATGAGATAAGAATCTTCTGTCTACGAAACAATCGACGGAATGCCGTTAAAATGCCAACACCATACCATTATAAACAACAACAACTACAACAATAAGCTTACGTAATATAACAAAGAAGTCATACATGGATCAAATTTGAAATTTAAATGCTGACCTCCAACTGTAATGCTACGTTTCCATCGCAACGTGTTTAGACTCTGTTCGTGAACATTGACCTAACTGTGATAGTTATAAAGCATATTAGTAAAGTCTTTACAGAGGAAATCCATTGAGACTTTGTACTTTGTAATTCGATTGTTATAAATATTACAATGATTTCAGACTGATTCTATTGTGTGGACTAATACGATGAAACCTAAGTGATGTGAGCCGAAATTTAAAGATTTTTTTTCAGTTTGACGTCAGAATTCAGAAAGATATAATAATCAATAACATACCGATGCGTATTTATAGGTGAACATATTTTCTGTAGCAGCGTGTCTTCATTCAAGGACTAGAGTCAATGAAATTCTATTGAATGCCTATTTTTATTTGGAAGGGTGTAAAATCTAGGATTCTCACGACCCCCATTCACTTGTATTTAAAAGGACCACACCGTTTCATTCATGGCACCCCGTTGGCACCAATCAAACTATGGATGGCTGCACGATTCAGAAATCAGTAATTGAATTAATATTTCTATATCGGATTTCTTTAGTACAGTTATTCCACAGCTCTTTAAAAATACAACTGGCCATTCCACCATCATAAATTGTTGCTATAGTAACCAGCTGAATTTGATGCTCAGATAAAGTCACGGGTGAATTGCCTTTACTTTCATAAGTTTGAACTAAGGACCCCCTGCAATCCGAGGTGTCTTTTTGTGGAATTGTGGAGGTCAAGTCGGTTTAGTTGAATATTCCTGAGATAAATTGTTACCACCCTAATGAATGGATTTTAGTGCTGCTGCACTGTTCATAGTAAAATATTTCTACATATATTAATTGTTGATACGGAAATCGTACCATCCATCCCTAGCTCAAACTACGAAGTGAATAGTGGGCGTTTCTTTGAAACGAGAGAGAAATTGGAAGCACTGGACTGAGATTTCCCAACTATATTCACGCCATCCAATGCACACAGCCGACGACTTAATAACAACGGAGGTTGGTTTCCCATCGATGAGGGGTAACGCTTGAGCTATATTTCGTCAATGAGAATCCAAGGAAATCGATACTGCTTGAATATCAAACCAAATTGTTACTATTCTATAACTTTAATCAAACTAAAGAGCACGTTGTTGTTGATCCACGTTGTCGATCTCAAAGTACGCAAGACAAAATAGAATTAGAAATAATAAACTGAGTAGAACGCGATATATCATTTTAGAAATATTAGATTAACGTAAAAGATCATTAATTTATACCCATCAACGGTATCCGGTCGTTAACCTAAACTCAAATAGAAACATGCCAGAGCCGCTCAAAACCGTTAAGAAAACGAATTTCTGCTCGCCCCTCTGTACGCATCAAGCGACTAGAAATTTAGATCTTCATTATAATTTCGCAAAGTTAGGATTTTATATTAATTAGAAAACACTGATGCAAACACTATTGGAAAATGAAAAAGACAACAAGATTAATTTTGTACATGATATATAATCTCGAGCTTCGACTACCAGGTAAATCTCTACATAATATTCTCCTGGCTTCAAACGCTAAACCGTGACTCCGTGAATCTGCATCGGATGGATTCGGAGTCCACTATCTTTCTATCTTTCAATTGGTCGCTATTGACTACTCAACCCGACTCAAAACATAGTCTGGGTCCTACCTAGTACAAGCCCAACATCAATGCACTTCGCACCTCAATTGGTGGTCATGTTTACCGTAATAGCTTTCTTGTAAACTATTTATAGAATCTATTTATAAGCTTTATGAAATTTTAATCATGAGGTTTTTTGATATGTAATCCAAATTGTATTCAAGTGTAATCATCAGTTGATGATCCTAATTCTAAATGCCTGAAAGGGCCACCACGCCATTCATTGACTAAAAATTCAAATAGATCAATCGACAAGAATCGACCTCAACGAACGTATCAATTAATACAGCTATAACAGATATTCGTAATAGAAGTCTTCTATTTAATATCTTCAAACACAAAATCTATTGCAATAAAAATATCAAACGACTTTTTATTTGAAGATAACATAATGTGTTATAGTATTTTAAATTTGACGAATCAAGCGGCTTGGACTGAGCTGTGGTGTTACAAAAAAGTTTCCATTTGGGCAGTTGTTAGAAGCATGCAAAATCATGTTTTTTTCTGGTTCGGATACGTTTTGATGATAATATCAAATTAACACTACTATCAATTATCTCACTAAATATGATAAAACTTTTGACATTCCTTAACATCAAAACAATTAAAAATGGCATTAAATTTAACCAAAACATTCCTTGAAATATCCATTCATTTAAATCTGCTCTGGTAAATGTATGGTTACGAACGTTCCGTTGGCGACGTCAGCTACTGGTGTCATCATAGATGCTCAGACAGAGTTAACTCGTGTCTAAGTAATAATTAATCTCTTCTTTTAACATTGTTACAGGGTCTTATAGTGTGATATATTGTTTGATTTAAATAAGGATAAATGCAACAACTTATAGCACGAACAAAGTGGCTAGAACATGTATATAATGGATTAGTGCTTAATAATAGTCTCATGAAATGAAGGGTAAAATAACGTTCCGAGTAGCAATGAGGCGCCTGATATATATTAGCATCGATGGTATGGTACGCTGCCTAGTAAACGGTATGTTGAATGTGTAATATTCGCCATGCACTTTTGCTGCCTACAAATAACGCACGAGGTACGGAGCAGTGAATGTAACAATGAAGTCAAAGTTCGATAAGAGCCCTCCGCATACGGATAGTTTAACTTGATTCGGAGCCATTGCATTACAAATAACATCGGGTCTGACATACGTCACGTTGGGTGTCACGTCCCCTAACTTTTCTTGACACGGGTCGTGGCATCAGGAGTTGGACTCCCTGAATCACGAAAACCACCAATTAATTTCAAAAAGACAAACACTTTCATTTAAGTCGTAATTAATGTATAATTCAATTCAGTTGCAAAATATCTACTACGCGATAGTGTTTTAAATGTAAGTATAAATTGATCAAGTAATGGATACGTAACAACAAACAATTTATACATTATTCAAACAAAATACAATGCTACCATTTTGTAAATAACTTTATCAAAAAACTCCACACAACTATGCAATACTATCGTCTATATTGTTACAAAATTATTCCAAACGGATAAACAACAGTAATACGCTCAAATGTCCTTCAGTCCAGACTCGCATCCGTTACATATCATTCAAACCCCGAGACTTATCATTCAGTCCTGGTCGGAATTCAAAAACCGGGTCATATATAAATTAACATTTCATATATTACATACTCAAATAAAAAGCACTCCTAAATTATCTTTCCCATATTCTCGTATTCAGGAAACCGTAATGTTGCATTCTAGTAATGTTTGTAAATATGTGTAGGCCAATCTTAGTGTGTTAAATAGCAGTAGTTGTTCAAGTAAATGAGGTATTTACTAGTTTGCCGCCACCGGCAAAGGATGAGCTTCAGTATTTAATACCCATTTATCCATCGGTAGTAAAGTGTCATCGGAGAAGATTAAATATAAATATTTTAATGTTTCGGCTAAAAAGAAACTTTGTTGAACATCATCGTGAATAACGGAGGTTGCTGTCACGTCACGGATACCACTGTAACCATCACCGACGTGACAGTGCTTTTCAATTGCCTATACAACAAAGAATTGTTAGATTTTCAGATGTTAATCATAGTTGTTATTTTGAAAAAGGATTACATACGGTATTGCCCTATCAAAGATGTCGTCTGATTTTATTCTAAGATCAGTTGCGTCTTTTGGCAGACTAAATGATTGTCGCTGCAAAATCTCTGCTCTGACGTTTCGATGAAGTTCACGCTGGTAGCGATGAATTCGAAGAATGGCAATAAAAGATCAGTTATTAGACAAATAAAAAGATAAAGTTTGCTTCCACTATAGATAAACCGTATTGTTGTTCAATAACCGTAGAGTAGGAAATGTCTATTTTTTTTTTCAAAATGTCGAAATAAACAATTAAGTCAAATTTCAGCAGTGACATTGTGCAGGGAAATTGTACAGCTTCAAGTAGATTAGCTGTCGCTGTCGATGCAAATTTTATATCAATTTTGATTGAAACAGTATAGCTTTGCCGTTGCAGTACTTTGGTGGTAGAATTACAGTATTCCGTCAAAAGCAGAGATGTAAAATTATCTGAGAATGTCCCTCTGCAAATGATTTCCCAACATTTTCCAAAACAGAAACCTAACAACAAATTCTTTAACAATCCGTTAGACGACGTGATTTACTTTTCGCGCGTTTGCATTGTTGCCATAAGCAATATTTAATGTAAAATTACCTCAGCTGCTTCCCATGCCCATTGCCTGTATTTATTATCGTGGGTTAATCGCCACATTACATAATACGTTTCGACGACTTCAGGTCGTAATATGTAATATTTTTCAGATGATCTCAGACCAATAGCCTCATGGGGTCCTTCAAAGCGGAAAGATTCGGGTCCAATACCAGTCGCTGAAAAAAATCAAATCACACAAAGTCAAACCTGTTATAATGGTCACCTCTATACAGCGACCATTTGTCTATAATGGTTACTTTTGCAGTGCCTAAATTAGTATTTTCTATTGAAACAACCCTGTATATAAAGGCCACCTGCAAATAGTGGTCAGTTTATCTATCTCTCACAGCCGGCTGCTATATTCAGGTTTTACTGTATTACAAAAGAGAAACTAGCCAGAAAGTTACATGCCATGCACACACACAAATAATGCAGAGAAGTTTAAATACAATGAGGATTCAAAAAATTTCAAATTTCATAAAAAAAGTGTAATAATTAACCTTCAAAACCGAACGAAAATATTAAGTTTAACAAACTTTTAAAACCGGCGAAATAAGAATTTTTCTTAGATTTAAACAGAATAGGGTAAAAGGTTTACTTCAGTATCATTGCTAATTTCAGACAGACTTTCTTGGCAGACTTTAATTCTGGCCTTTTTATAAGTGGAATTTCTGGAAATACATAAACACTCATGAAATGTGTTTCTAGCGTTTATTCCAAACGAAGTTTAATAAAATGAATCTTTTCATCACAAAATGTTTAGCCTTCGGGAATAATGCTGTGCGATGGAAAATTAAAAAAAAAACTAATTATGAAATGTATCAAAAATTCACAGAAGTGCTATCAAAACTTCTGAAATATGATCTGTTTTCAGACTTGATATAATGTTATGAACTAAAATCAACTTCAACAATAGTAACTTTAAATAAGAAGACACTGGCCTTTCGGGAACCACGTTCCCAGGATCCACGCTTTTGACAGTCTCGTAATGAACTCACCACTTCGTTTGTAGGACTCATGACACGTGTGAGCAATCTCTTTTCCAAGTTGCATATGGTGTTCAGCTACGTCGTCCGGGGCATCTTTCGAACCAAGGGCAAACATACCCCCAGCAAAGCAAGCCTAAAATATAG
This sequence comes from Haliclystus octoradiatus, assembly GCA_916610825.1. Taxonomy (NCBI): domain Eukaryota; kingdom Metazoa; phylum Cnidaria; class Staurozoa; order Stauromedusae; family Haliclystidae; genus Haliclystus; species Haliclystus octoradiatus. The sequence continues at coordinate 372,478 of OU744451.1, forward strand.
AATCAAACTGATAACGCTAAGGTCGGTATTTATAGCCAATATACTTTTAAAGATCTAACGGTATTCTGTCCATAGTAGTAAGACAAAAAAGTACGAGAATGAGTAACTTACGGTCAAAGCTTTGCTAAATATTTACCGCTAATAACGGATTCTGGCAAAACCGGTAAAATAGTGTGTCTCCATAGCGTACCGCTATTGCCGGTTTCCACGGTATCACATCCATAACCGTGTTGTAGTGTATGTATTACATCCTAGTTATTGTAAATGTACTTCTGTAAATCTGTCAGTCTACATGCAAATCTATTTATGTCCTCATTAACATCAATTGTCAGAGTTAATTGTTATTATATACTAAACAAAGTCATTCCTCCTCGGACAGTGGCCAATCTCATGCAGTGATATTCGATCGATAATGAAGAGATATATATTTATACTAGCATTGAGTGTGGTCCATAATGGACCTTGTATGATAAAACTTTCAGATCACTTATAATTAAACAATTGACTAAGCTGACTATAGAAATATTGTGATATATAAACAGACAGTATTATTAATATAAGTAGATAGAGAGAGAAGACTTAGACAGATCTGCAGAAGAACGTTTTACAATGAATAGAAAATAGAAGTAATACATACGCTACACTGACATATGCCGGACAGTTAACCTGTTATTTAATGGCATAATAAAGGCATTAACCTGTTTATAACGGTCACTACTCCAGCCTCGTCACCTAGACTTGGCTAACACAATCATCTACTATAGTGATTATTGGCATTCTATAATCATGACAATATGTTCAACGGGAATGCATCAATTTATAATTGATAAATCGACCGGTCAGCATTAATATGAGGTGAGTCATAAATGTTAACAGACAGATATTACTCTGTTATCTGAGGGCGTTGGTCTGAGGGCGTCGACTCTAAATAAAGGTTATCTTGTCCTGCTTGTGCAGCGTAAGGCAATTAGAGAAGAAAAGAACATGCATTTTGTTTTGGCATTGAAATATATTGAGATGAAAGATATGGCAGAGTTGTGTAGATTGGAGATTGAGAATAGCGATTAGTGGTTACAGGTATATATTTAAAATAAATATTATCAGGAAATCATGATTTTGGCATCTTTGACATTTGAGATAATCTAGCAAGATGCTTTCGGCTGTGAAGGGCGTGTATAATACGCAAAAATACATAAAATGACATGGCAATTTTGAATGGTAGTTCAGAGGGAGCTTAGAAAGTGACATCACGCTTCCAATGACTGATTCAACACGGATAAACCGTTATAGCGGCCAACTAACGGCAGCAACCTGTTTGTAACGATCACTGTTCACCATGTTCTGATTCAGACGTCTCTTATTCTTTCTCTCCCATCTAAGCATCTAGAATAAGCTAACGAGATCGTCTACCAGTCATAATAACTGGGGTCGCACCTGAGGGGGGAGTTATCCAACTTGTGTTCCTGCTTCCATCCCTATTCGCCTATAATTCTGATAGTACGTTGGACAGGATGTGAATACACAAAGTTGTAGCCCCAAAATACGGCGGGGAATTATTATGAAATCAAATTTTGAATTAATTATCTTGTTTGCTGTGTAGATGGAATTGGTAATTTATCGAGAAGGCAATAAAACAGTATTTGGAGTTGAACAGGTCAGATTCATCAGACAGACAGATTCTTTGTTAATATGAACGGGCATTGAATCTGCGTACGTTATCGTGTCCTGATGGTGGAGCGAAAGGCAATTATAGAACACAATTGTTATGGTATTGAAATATATTGAGATCAAAGATTTGATGGAGTTCTATAGATTGTAGATCGAGAATAGCGATAGTAAAAACACGTTAAGTTTGAAATAAATATTATCAGGAAATCCTCATTCTGTTGTCGATTTCGTTTGATTCGATCTATTTCTGTAACTCAAATGGATCCAGCTGTGAAGGACGGACGGACGTGTAAATACGTAAAAGTCTAGTCTTGATGGTTTATCATGAGTTTCCACAGGCAATAATCAACAATTTATTTGACTTAAGAATTGATTCATTCACTATAAACCCTTTCCTTAAATTCAATAATTTAATGTAACAATTTCAATTAATTTATAGTCGATTTTATTGACGTAAAATAAATGTTTTATCAAGGTTCTGAAGTCTGAAGGTGTGATGTAAGAGAATGCACGGTTTCCGTAGGTTTTCAAGGGATGAACAAAAAGCTTTTATCTGATGATCGTAATGATCGTAATGATCCGATGGAGGTCTTTCAACAAAAATACATTTTATTGTATAATAAATTTTCCACGGTCGATGATGATCATATCAGTGCTCAAGTGGTTTTAATCAAAGTTTTAATTTGCTTCAAAAGACAATACTGTTCCAGAAGTTTGTTTTATATTTTCAAAAAGAGAGATAGCTAATAGGTCGTCTCTGCTTCAGGAAGCGAATTACGAATTCAGAATCGTAGGCGAAACTTTGATGCAAATCCACATTAATCCAGCAGAACTTCTTTTTCGAATGAACGCAAACTTAAGCGCAACTGAAAGCGAGATTGATTCCTGGAAAAGTGACCTACCTCATTTGTAGGGGCACTGGTTCGATTGTTGCCTGGACACCAGAAACAAGAGCGTAAGCTGAGCTAAGACATAAATACAACCTTATTAAATAATAATTTATTAACTGCAATTAACAATGTATTACCAAGTGCTCCATCTTGTGTTCGTAGCTGCCATAATTGTAAATAGCCAGGTATGTCAGGCCAGAGTTTGACTTCTTCACTAGTACAGGTTCAATAGCCTATAAGAGAAAAGATGTAAATGTCAATAACCTTCTCAAGCGGTCACCTTTATAAAGCGACCACCTGTAATTGTGGTCAATGTCAAAAAGGCTTAGATAGTACCACTGTATTGAGTCAACGACACAGCATGCCTACATCGGTCAATCATGTCTCTCTCATAGCTGGCTGTTACATATTTTAAAGAATTGAAGTATCAATATTTGATCAGAATTATTTTAATAGTAAGTCCATAATTATGATCAAGTATTCATTCATGGCCATTTAACACTCATCAATTTAAAATTCATCATCGTTCATGACATAATAAACTGTTAATAGAATGTTCATGAACTGGTCTGGGACTCATTAATTGGGGATGACTTTTATACTGAATAATCTTTACTTTATATAGCCCCTGTTAAACAATTTAATTAGTTCATGAACTGGTCAAGAACGTCAAATGGTTCCATTTTTATAAATTGCTTGGAGAAATTTTCATGGTTATTAATGAACTTTCATGAACAGAGCTTTACGAATTGCCATGAAAAGTTCACAAATAAGTTTATGAAAATGGACCATTCAATTTTCATTCTTAACGAACTCAAGAGGCACAAACTACTACGCTGTCATGCAGATTTTTCTATGCTCAATCCCTAGTAGAATCTCGATCAGCTGGCACCAGCAAGGCTATTGATTAACCTAACATTTGAGTTAGATAAATGACTTACCTTCATGGCATCAAGATACATTTTAATGGTAGCTTTATCCTTTTTGCCAGATTGTATCCATGATTTCAAAAGATATTCATAGAAACTATCTCCTAATGCACCCAGTGAAACATGCTCTAGAAAAGGAAAAATTATAATTTTATTAATAATACAGTCTTAAGCATAATACAACCAAACATTAGATGAATTTATAAAGTCAAGAATTACAAGTGGGACAATTCAATAAGGCACCAATTTTATTTGTTTAATTGATCCCATCCCCATCTGATTGGTTTACTAGAGATATAATCAAAAGAACAATTAAATGTTCCTTTTCTTTAGGACATGGGTACAAGTGCAGTTTAAATTATAATATCTGAATGATGATAACCCCTAAAATGGGAAAACCCAAAAAATATTTAGAGTCTGGAAGGAAGAACATTTGATGGGACCATGCCCCTCTTACATGCCATTTTAAGGGAACATGCTCTTCTTACGTGCATTCTTGTGTGCCATAAAGCTATGGCTCGTAGAAAACTGTGCGCCAATTTCTTTAAAAGTGGATAACTCAAATATCTATTTCACATATCTTCCAATTTCTGTAACAACAATCATGGACAATCATGGACAATTTTTTGAAAAGTTTTGAATAATTCTTTAACCCACAAACATTTAATGCACAGTGCAAGGACGTTCACAAACATTGTATAAAGCTTAATGGACGAGAACAGCACATTTTAATGAAATTTCCCGGACTTCTCATTAATCGTTCACAGGCTGTCACAAAGTGTGGGATCCTGGGAACCTCGCTCCAGGAAGGGAGGTCAGCACAATTTCAGAAGGTTTCCTATTTTATCCTTCAGATTGTTTTCTTATCTATAATTATGATTTTTAGATTTCATAGTTTTTATATTCATGTCATCATACTTCAAAGTAAGTCAAATTTCTGCAAATTTGGTAACACTACTTCAAGTTTATGAAACTTTTCAAAAATCAATTTCAGAAGATTTTAATTAAACGACGCCGTTTCTAAAGCCTCTGTGACACCCTGAATCTGTCCCTGAACTGTTTTCAAGTCGAACAGAAATGAAACGTCTGTGTGCTGTTTGTTGCTGAGTAAAATCAATAATATTAGAATCCTTACGTTGTCCAAAGTTGCCAGTTCTTGGATCCATGTAGTTTGGATACAAGCCATTTGGTTTTGAAACAGACATCATATGTTCTCTGATACGATTGACCTGTAAAATATAATAAAACATGAATCAAGTCAGAAATGAAAACAAAACGCAAATTGATGATGAAGAAAATTTCCATAAAATACAAAAGTTGTATTTCATGAGCAGATAATTTAAATTAAAAATGATATTGTTTATGATATTGATAAAGGACAAGAGAATACTTGGAGGACTTCTTTATACTTTAAAAGCATAATTTATAAATGCTTTATGAAAAGAGCCTATAAAAGTATGCCAGCGAGTGAATATCATTTTTACAAATAGTTCATGCACCTGTATATTTATAGTAGTAAGTAAGTAGAAGGTGTCGCCCTACCGAAGGCACCCGTACCACTCCTCTATTTCTAGATGAGTGGCTTTTTTCGCTGAGAGCAATGATTTTAAACGCTCTTTGTTGATCTCAGCCGCGACACTGCAGATCAATTTCAACAGATTTCCTGGCAGATAGGTCTCGATTGTCAATGCGCAACGATGCGCCGTAGCTACTCACAATACAATTTCCTCTGGACCATTCCATCCGCCATCCTCAGATGGTACTCATTTGATGTTTCAGATAAAGCCAAGGCTGAGTTGACCTTAGGGGGATGGATTCGAACCACAGTCGATCAGATATGATCCATCTGAAGTTCGGTTACTCTGTCATCTGTGTATTTATGGAGCATCAAAGAAGACACCTGGTCACTAATCTACTTGCACTTGCATTGCACGGAAACTGCAATGTATTAGTAAAGAAAAAATATCAACAAAGCTGTCATCTCTATTAAGAAATACTAACGTTTCGAAGTTTTAATTTGATTCAAGGACATTTTAGTAAGTAAAAACATTAAATTTAAATTGAACTTTAAATCACGAATTCAAGATTCAAATGACCTTCCACAATATAAAAAACTTGATTCTGATAATTGTTTTATTTTAGAAAAGGGTTATCACACACTTTTGCTGTGTTTGTATTCATATATACCACACTTGTGTCTTGCAACATTCTCTATGTAATAAATATGAATAGAAACACCGCAAAGTGTGTGTGTGAACCCTTTATTGAAAACATCTTCAAACTATATTAGCTAGATCAGTGTTTCCTTTGCACATATTAGTAAAAAAAAAACCGTGTTCAGTTATGCATCCTCTGATACAAACACATTGGGTGCATAATGAGGCATACAAACAACTAAAAGTTAATAAATTTGCAGGGCAAGTGGTTTTGGTCTTTCGTGTGTCTTCTATGATGAAAGTAATCTTGGTTAAGTCAGAAAACGTTATGCATAAAGAATATTAGGAATAAAATAGATAGCATTATTTAAATGTTCAGTTCATATACAGGATCTACAGGACTTTTCACATCAACCACATTGGTGTTCTTCAGCAATGCAGCCCAGGGTCACGATCTTGGTCTGTCAACTAAGTAGGAATCATACGAAGGCTATAGCAAATTCAGAAGAAAATGGATATTTTATGACCTATGAGCCAAACATCAACAGAAAACTCAGCGAAGAAAATGTTGGAATGATGAAATGTTGTAGAATGACTTGACATTTTGTCCGCCGTCATTGCCTGAAGCATTTGTCGGTCTGCATTGTCATTGAAGAAGGAACAAGTTTAGTAACTGTGGTATTACCTTGGACAGGTATATCTTATCTCCTGTTATCTCTGAGAGATATGAAAATTCCATATGAAGAGTTCCAAATTCAGAAAGAATTGACATGCCACCAGACGCCCAACCGTAGTTTGTAGTAGCCCCACTGCAATTGAATTGAAATGAATCAAAATATATAAACGGTCATAGGGGAAAAGTAATGGATGTAGGCAATGTAATTAATTTGTAGTAGCCCCTCTACAAATTGAAATGAAATAAACAGGATAAATAAACGGTCACAGGGAAAAAGAAAGGAATGTAGGTCAAACACAGCAATCAAAGCAATTACAATTAAATTAAATACCAAATGTAAGGCCTAAAATTGATTATCATGCCTTGCGGGCTCAACGTTAAAAAAGTGATTGCCATTATTCAAGACACAAGTAGTGTAGTAGCCTGCGCGCAGACGCAAATCTTTTTTCGATGATAGTAGGGCTAAAAGCTACTAATCAGAAAAAAGACATTGGTCTGTGCGCAGGCTAGTAGTGTAGTGAATCAGTGCATATTCGAAGACCAGGTGCAAAGTCGGCAGTTCGATTGTATCCATTAAAATAAATAGATGTTAAAGGAAAATCTGGGACTGTAATTTAATCATCGGTTTCAAATACAAAACTGTTTTATCAACATAACCAACCAAGAAATATCAATTTCTATTTTACAACAAGGCATAAATAATAAGGTAAAAATAGTAGAATCAAAGCAGTAAGGTTGGAGACTAATGAACGACCAGTTTCAAGCAAACAACTCAAAAGTAGCACAGAAAACTGGTTATAATGGCCACCTTCATACAGAGGCCACCTGATCACTCTAGCGTTGTCTAAACTGTATTTTGAACTATTGAATTAACCCTGTATATAAAGACCACCTGCATATATTGATCAACTTATCTATCTCTCATAGCTGGCTGTTATATACAAATTTCACTATAAAGTGTATTATCTGAAATTGTATTCCTGCAGAATGATTTTGAAATCATCTTACAATTTGAAAGCATCGAATGAAACAAAACAAATGATGAAATATTGAAGACTATGAAGCTCTTAAGTTTGTTTATCATTAGATAATGAATGCTGTTGTACTGTAGTATGGAACGCTAGCAGTAAGCTGTTAAACTACTTACCCTGAAGCTGGTTCTTACTTTGTATTTCCAATACAAACACACACACACACCAAGCTACTTTGACTGACTACTTGATACTGTTATATCTAAGTAAGTTTGATTATAGATTAGCCTACAACAACACTAAACATTATAAATAAAGCCTAACCTCTGTAAGTTGACAAGAGCAAATGGAATGCCAGTCGCTGTATTAAAGGCTGGTAGAAGGCGATCAGCTAGTTCTTTTGCCTTAATCTTGAATACCTGAGTAGGGGAAATGAAGAAAGACACAATTGACAATTGAGAAAAAAAACATGACACATGTTTCCGAAACATAGCACACAATTCCATTATCTGTGTTTCACGAAATTTGGAAAACACAACAAAAGGTTCATAACCCAAAAATGCCGAACACATTTTGAAAATTAGTTATGGTAGCTTATTTCTTTACATAATCATTTACATATCAAAAACAATGTTCAAATAATAAATGAATATTAAAATATCTGATTGATATACCTCATCTGATGTGAAGGCGTAAGCACTAAGTAATCCACCAAGAAAACGAATCGTCACTTCAAATACTGAGACAAGAGCAGGCTACAACAACAACAACAACAACAACAGCAATTACAGAAATACAATATATTAAATCAAATGTCTTCAGTTTAGATTGCTATTGACCCAATTCTAAAAAATGTGATTTTTAATAAATTTCTTTTATGACTTTCTTAGGTTAATGGTTTGCAATCAAATTGTAATCAAATTCGCATTCTCATTCGATATACACAAAATATTGAATTGCAAGATCGATTGTGTTTCAAACCTGATTTATTTAGTGTGTTGATAGGGTGATTCGGCATCCTAGATCTAAACCAATCAGATTGCGTCAAACAAGATCTGATTAAGCAGGACTGATTGATTCGTATTATTGTCAAGTCGTTAGTTTGATTTGAGAATTTGAGAATTCAAACAAGCACATTTTTTTTCTTGAATAAATAAATCTTGATATTATCCCATTTTAACAGAACCCTCTGTAAAAAAATACGTCTTGAACAGTTCATGAACTCTATGGAATTTACAATTCATGAATATTTCCATGTGGGTTCATGAGCAGTTCATGAACTCTATGGAATTTACAATTCATGAATATTTCCATGTGGGTTCATGAGCAGTTCATGAACAAGAAAAGTTCCTATTACTATTTGGGCAATTTCACGTTCATCAACTCATGAACTTTTCTTCACATAGGTAATGCTTGGTTCTAAGTATGATTTGACTGATCATCTAACATAAGTTTACTTACTACGTTGAAATTGAGATGAGTAGCAATCCAGTCACGTCCTTTCTTGAATTCGTCATATTTCCCCATCAGGTACAAAGTGTCTAACGAATCAACAATCGTAGCACCCATTGATGACGAACCAAATATACCGGCAGAATGTCCGCGTTTTGAAATCGGCTTCAGTTCATTTTCACCAAAAGCATTTCTGACATACCCACCCCAAGCAGCATCCATCATCTAGAACAAATAAATGATGCAAACATAAACATAAACAATTAACAAATTGATTAAAAAACTATGACATCAAATAGTATTTTTGAAAAACAAACATTCAATTTTCTGAAAAAATAGATCAAACAAATGTAAGCAGGATTCGATAAAACATTTGTCTTTTAGACCAGCAAGCTAAACTTAATCGCTTATATGGTAAGTTGGTATGTAATTTAATTATCTTTCATATTTCATATTAGATGTGAGACACGCAAATCACAATAGGAATTTATGAAAGGCAGTATCTTATGACGATATTCCTATCAACTTGCAAGTGTATACGTGAAACATTACCTTAGCCCAGGGCAAACGACAGCAACTTTTAAACTGTAAATCTATTTTCATGCCTGATTTGTGTTATTCTAGACTTTCCTAGAGACCCGAACGAAGCAAGGGGCGGAGCTCCGAGTTCAGGCAAGCGACCGAGACTAGCAGCCCAGATCCGCGCATACGAAGACTAAATTAGTACAAGGAGATTTTCAACCCCATTTCAGCCGATAGTTTCTCCTGCGCTTTATAAAGATACTGTCTGTGTCGCAAGAATGTTTCATTAGTTATTAGCATTGTGGTTCAGTTTTTAATAAGTTCGATCAAGTATTTTATTTTATATGAATCTTAATTTTCCACCTTTTCTGTGATAGATACCCTTTGTTCTATTCTTTTATCTTTTACAATTTTTTACAGTCACATGGTCTTACGATTTTGTCCGCCGTACTTCAGGGCACGTAGTTGTCGCAAGCGCTGCCTTAATTTACATATAGTTGTTAATTGTTATTCTCATTGTTGTCGTATTCAAAGTTGTATTTGTAAATGGCTGTTTGTGCCGTTATTATGATTACGTGCTGATTGTGCCTATTGTTGTTTCTTATTTACTTCGTTATGCTATGTTAAATTCGTTGAGTTTCATTATTTTATGCACAAGGAAATAGTGCTTTCAATCACAGTTGGATGAGATTGTTTCTACCTAAGTATGGAATTATTTTGTTAGGACGATAATGAGATTTTGCTGCAAAGGAGCTTATGAGGAAATGGGCTTTTCAGTTTTCACTAGAAAGTTTTGCCTACTGGCCTGCTGTTTGACACCAACTATTGACTGTAAAATACTTTCTGGGGATCAAGGAGCTTCCTGACGCATTCGTAAAATTTTAATTCATTTCACATCAATCGAGTCAATCGAATCAATTGTAAAATTGATCACATAACGGCATATTAACTTTGCCGCCATATTTACATTGCAAAACTTTATTTTCTGTGTTAAAAGGAAGCTAGAACACATCAATTATTACAAAAGACAAATACTTGATCAAATTTTGAAATCCGAAATAATCCAAACAAAAAATATCACTGCAAATCATCAAAACATCAACCCGAATCGGATTCGCACATCTTTTTTCTTGAACAAAACATTTGATGGGGTCTCTTAACTGCATGGTTTAATTAAAGGATAAAGGAAGGCACAGAGAAAATCAGACAAAATTGATTGAGTGGCCAACAAAAGGTTTTCAAAGTCAGGGTCACCACTGTCATTTCAAGTACTACTGATGGTAGGCCTATTGTTTTATTATTACTTCTAGATAAATTGAGACCAGGAGAAAGCAATAATATTTCAAAGGATTACCTTCACAATAAAATCTCTCTTCTGTTTTATCTCAGGATCTTTTGGAGCTCCTTCGTCAATGCCAAGATCAGCAGCACTTTTATGGGGCTCTTTCTTTTGTAATAACTTCTCAACATCTTGCCATCTCTTAGCGGCTTCTTCTTCTTTCTTCTTCTCAATGAATTGTAATTTATCTTTCCGAATAACTTCTTTGATTTCATTGTGGTCTTGTGGTCCCAGACCATCAACAATTTTCTTCAATTCAGAATTATCAGCACCAGTGTTCATATAAACAACTGAAAAATCAATTACACGTCAATTTAAATACGTTTTACTTACAAACCTTTACAGTGTTAGTGTTTCTAACTAAAGACTGAAATAATTAGCGACAATTCGGCGGTTTGGCTGAATATCAATCCATTATTCGGCCGTAGGATGTTGGCTGAAAATCACGGTCAAACACTCACTCGGTATCCAGTTAAACCGTACTCAGATTACATCCGTCCACGTTTTTACTGCACTGTTATTGATGAAAATTTTGATGTACCAATTGTTTTTAGACTCTATTGAAGCTTAGGACTTTTAGTTTATGTATCAGTAAGGGTGTTATTGTGAATGAATTGATAAATAGAATATTTTTATCTGTGAAAAAAGGAGTAATTCTGGTAGCAAATAGAGAAGGTTTTCAAGCTTTGATAGAGTCTCGTACTTGGAAGTTTCTCATACTTTGATGGAATTATAAAATTTAAAATGTTCAAAATAGTTTCTGGATTTGTTTATATTGCCATGAAGGATGATTAGAAAAAACTTATCTTACATTACTTAGTTAAATTACTTTTAAAAGCTTGACTCAACTGCGAGCTGAAAGCGTGGACGCTTCACACTGAGTACGGATTAACTGGTAACCAAACACTCTTGTAGTAAATAGTATGGTATATTTTTTGGATTCTAAACGTGGGAAACAAGAATCTCCAGAATAACATTTTCAAGGTCAATTTTGACGGGGAAAGAGTCACGATATGCAAAAGCACAACAGTGACATGTAAGAAAAAGAAGTTCTATCGAATTCCGCTTTGTCCAAAAGGCCGATATATAGCCTACACTTTTAGACCAGTCTGCAAAAAAGGGCAGTCTTCGCCGAGATATTGGGTGCGACAGCAAATTCTTTGTTGACATTTGACTGTAAAATATCTAAATTATATCGTTGAATGTTGGGTAGAAGCATAAAAATTTCCATACTAATTAGTATTACTATTATTAATTAGTATACTGCTGTCATTAAAATACATATCATAAATATCCAGGCCATCTCTAGAATCCAACAAAACATGTGAAATAAACCATCAAAGTTCCCAAGTTACTATATTTCTCTATCGTTCACGCCATTATGAACAACAAGCTGGCTTAGTTTTCTAAATCCGAGAATGATGTCAATTTTAAGGTAATTGATTGGCTCATTTTGACATGCCTCAACTACTGTGCCTCAACTTGAGAAATCTTTTCATGATTATGGCGTTAAAGGAGCAAAAATGACAGCCAAGCTCATCAATCTTTGATTTAATAGAAAATATTATTTCAAGACATTGCAAGAGTGACCACTTTAGACAGGTGGTCGCTGTATAGAGATGGCTGTTATAGCAGGTTTGATTGTATATGTGTATAGGATATAGTCAACATTTTGGACATAACCTTTGGGTGAAGTTCCATGTTCAATTTTCATTCGATGGCTAAATTAGTAACATAAACGACTGGATAACTGTAGTCTATATACAAAGTTAATTGATTTCCTGTCAAGAAGTAAAAGGTATTAGTTCGTTAGTTTAATTTAATTTAACATTTCTATTGGATATCATTTTCTGCTGTTTTTCTTCAGGCCTATCATCAAATCGTAATGGTCAATTTCTGTCAAAAATAATTGCGACTATGATATCCCCATGCATTTGCCTAAAATTGTTCATTGTGAACAATGTATATTACCTAATTGTATTTTCTAAATAAGATAAACAAAGTTTTTACATGATCTATACTGCTAGTGGAATGTTAAAATATAATGAATAACATTTTTCACTTACTGTGTATATGTTTTTCTAGTTTTTCTATGTCGATTTGTTTAATCTTCATATATAGCCTCGTTTTGGTAATTTGATACATGGTGACAGTAAAGAAATTTTAAGCACATTATATGTGCTATATAATGCAAGGCTATTATTCCTGATATTTTCCTCTCAAATTAAATCACATTATTACACTAAAAAAGGACAGCCTCGCTTTCATGTTTCTACTGGGAATGCCATAAATCAAATTGCAAATTTAAGGCATTTTGCCTACTCCGATTTCGGAACATTTTGGATATGTTGTTAAGCATAAAATTTGACCTTAGAATTGATGAAAAATGCTTCTGTTGCAATTTGTGTGAGGTCATTTTTTATAATGACTGTACTACAGCGATCTTCAGACAGATTCTGCCATTTATGCCTCTTAGAAAAATATCATATTATATGCGCAAAAGAACCAATACTAAACAAAAAATCTGAATTAATATCTAAATGTCGTCATGAAAATAAATATTATTTGTCCAATTTTAATAAATCAAAACCATAACCAAACCATAATCAAAATCATTTACTGAGAATAAAGGAAACCATCACATTTTTCTACCACTTGTATCAACAATAGCAATAACAATAGCATTGTATTAAACAATAGAAAGCAGCATTACGGATAGTTTACCATAGAACGTAGATACTATGTACATTTTTCATTGAGTAAAAAATCTGTCTGAAGATCGCTGTGAAAAGCGTGAAACTTGAGTAACAGTAAAGAATGTGTATTCTTTGACTCTTTCGCCATATGTTATTATTATTATTATTATTATTATTATTATTATTATTATTATTATTATTATTATTATTATTATTATTATTATTATTATTATTATTATTATTATTATTATTATTATTATTATTATTATTATTATTATTATTATTATTATTACTATTACTATTATTATTATTATTGTTATTGTTATTATTATTATTATTATTATTATTATTATTATTATTATTATTATTATTATTATTATTATTATTATTATTATTATTATTATTATTATTATTATTATTATTATTATTATTATTATTATTATTATTATTATTATTATTATTATTATTATTATTATTATTATTATTATTATTATTATTATTATTATTATTATTATTATTATTATTATTATTATTATTATTATTATTATTATTATTATTATTATTATTATTATTATTATTATTATTATTATTATTATTATTATTATTATTATTATTATTATTATTATTATTATTATTATTATGATGATGATGATGTACTGATTTATTTGAAATCTACTGTACTTAAAGGGTCAAACAAGACCGGCAGCCTTTGTATGGCATTTTTTGTGGCATATTCCAGTTACCAGATTTCATCGCTATGAAAACTCAAAACCGAGTTGCAACTGGTGTTTGAAAATGAGGTTTTGAATTTTATGCGGCCAAACCATAAATATTTAGCTATACGGCAAACATGTCTAGACAATTATAGCCAAAGTAAATTAGCTTAACGAAATAGATTAACAAAATGGGAGGCTAAGAATGAATGCGAGGAAGTGATTGAGCGGTCAAGATTTTGCCCGCAAACAATCATTCTTTCAGATCTGGGTCAAGTCTAAGTGTTAAACTTTTGGATACTTAAATCAGTGGCGGATCCAGGGGGGCGCAACAGGGGCAAGCGCACCCGTCAGATTTTTAAACTGTTTGATGGCACCGCGGCTGTTGTTTTGCTTTCATTCTTTACGAAAACAATAACTGAGAACACGACTTGTAAATGAAATTTCATCCTGAGTAAGCCATATTTTTTCGCAGCAGATTGGAAGTAGCAGTACGATTGTTATAACAATCGTATGATTGAACACTAGACTAGAAGGAAGTCAACTTAATTTGACCAATCAACGACACTGATTTCGCTACCGCGGAAGTAGAGCATCCAATAGATTACATTGATTTCGCTCCCCTCAGATGACGTAGCCTTCAAAGAATTTAGCTATGAACCAATGATAATGCTCTATTTCACATTCCTGACATAGTTCGCCCCCCCGGCACCCGTGAATAACAAAGCTTGTCCTGCTTGTACTTTCTTTTCTCTTTTTGTTATTTTTAAACCCTTGAATCAGTCATCGTCATCTAGCCTCCTTTTGTTAACTTAATCACAAATGGCGCTTAGCGAAGGATTAAATTCATAATCATTGTTGGAAGTTAAACAAATTTAAATGGCGATCTTTCTCAAGATAAAACTGAAGCAGTTTGAAAACATATACTCCAAGGAGATTATTTCACATGAGTTCAAGGTGTCACATGTAAGGGAGACCGGGGAGACTTGGACCAGTTTTCACATTTTTAATTATTAAAATTATTGTGGTTGTGCAAATGTAGCAAATTTTATATCATTTATTAGCCAACATGCTCAATTCAAAAGGGTAAGAATATCAATTACATAAATGTAGCAAATTTTCAAAGATTTAGTGCGGAAGACCGACCATTTTAGTGAGGAGACTTGGGACACGGTGGGGTGACATGGATCATGCATATTTGATCAAAATTTCATTACATAACTGACAAATTAACTTTCCAGTATCAGACACTACAGCTGTTGCTTTGACTTAGGGAGTTCATTTGATCAAAATTGAGCCAGCAAGAAGTAATTTTAGCATTAATAAAGAATATTATTTTTGACGCACCCGTCATCAGTCTAATTGTAATTGATTTAGCAATTTTATCTCCACAAAGTATAAAAGTCAAATATAGTGCATATAAATGAAAACAAACTCATATCTCCACCAAATACGATTATTTTCCTATTTGTCGTTGATGCTACAACGCGCTGTTCCATGTCTCCCCGTTTGACTTCCCAGTAAAAAATGAGGTGGCACTCCTCATCAACAGGAATGTATTCAAAAATTTTATATCAAAATATTCATCAAAGTGAATCCATTGCAATGGCACCATTCAAAATGGCAATTAAACACTTATTCTAAAATTAATTGAATCAAAAGAGAAACCGCAAAACGTATGACGGTCATCAAAAGCTAGTACACTAAAATTTGTTGACAATTAATTATTGTTGCTTATTGTAATTTAGGGAAACAACATGAAATGAAGTGATGTACAACATATTAGAAGATAATTTACATGGGTAGGCCTAATCAGGAACGCTCTTGTCCCACGTCTCCCTAGGTCCAAGTCACCCCGGTCTCCCCTACATGACTGTGAATTTTGTACATATTTAAACAATTGTGTTATGTTGGGAAAAAAAAAGTTCAATGTGTCATTTTATTTGAATGATGCTGGTAGAAGTTTGTGAATGTTCAGAGTTTGCATCGTCAGAGAGCAAACTCATAAACTCTTAAGGTCATCTCAAAAATTTGGTGAAAACTTATCTTGGTATCATGATTCACGAGGCATCCTTATCCAAACTCCGGAAATACTAAACAAGACAAATGTTCTTCTCTCTCCAGGGTACATTGTTTAAATTTGTAGGCCCTATTTACTATTTTCTTACAAATGCTGATAACTTAACTTGAATACTATACTTGTTTTTCTTGGTTACAACATTTTTTGTCGCTGTAAATTTGGAATAACTATGAGATAGACCATACTTTGTAGCTACTTGAAAGTCCGATTTGGATATGCAAAAACGATGCTACAGACATCCTAAGAGGTTTTAAATTTCAAAAATTTTCCAGGGGGCATGCGGACCGCCCTAGATGGACGGGGCTTCACCCCTGCTATGAACGCTAAGACTATGCCGAGTAGGTCTATTAAATCCAAGGTGTTCTAGTTTAGATTTTGGCTTATAGACTTGCTTTCAGATGTTCCAGCAAAATCCACTAAACACTATTCAAATCTTTATTCTGTATGAGACATTTATAATGTCAGTAAATAGTTGATTTAGAGTTGAATGATCACAAAGAATTCACATTCAAAGAATTGCATATAAACTACTGTAGAAGAAGTAAAAACAACTGAACTTTCTTAAGTTGTTGATATTCTTCTATTCATGTCACCATCCCAAAGACAAGCAGCCCATGTCGTGAGATTTAATCATATCTTTGGGATACAGCCTAATACATTATTCAGACGTTTGACGTGTTGTTATGCAGATATATAGTTATTCGGCCATATTATTTCCTATCTCCTTACTTATAATGCAATGTTCATGCTTTTATCATAGATTAGTATATAGAATGCACTGCATTTCTCCACATTAAAAAAAATTAATAGAAAAAGCATGTATACCTGTTATATCCACTGTAAACTACACATTTTTGCTCTAAAGTTAGCTAGGCTAGTTAGTGCTGCAATTCGTCAACGACAAATTAAAATCGATTTTTCATTCAAGACTATGCAATCTTATATTGCAAATAAATATCGTTCATAGAAATGATAGGCCGTTATTTTATAATTGGATATCAGAAAATAAAATGCATTTGTTACCTTTTGGTTTGTCTTTGGGATTATCAATTGGTTTTATCTCTTCTCCAGTTGAAAAGTAATTTCCTATTCCAACTACATCAACAATTTTAGACCCATCTTTTCTATCCGGTACGTAATTCAATGCACCAAAACAAATAAATACAAATAAAACAACAAATACTATAATCATGCATCTTTCCTTTCGTCTTACACGACAGAATTTTAGACAATTTCTAGGATTAGAACACATTAACAAGAGAGAAGAGATCGGTGATCCTCCTACCGAAGCCGCCATTTTGCGGAGAAAACAAACTACGAGTCAAAAATTGCAGCGTTGGTAAAAAGATGACGCGTCTCTTTTGTGCCCCGAATGGAGTGGGGGAAGAAGGGGAGGATACCCCCTTTATCCCTTATTTTTCTTTTGAATTGAAATTCCATTGCTCACAGAAGAGATATCGACCAACAAAAATATGTCTACTCTACATTTATCATATAGATTTGGTTGTAGAAAACATGATCAATAGATACAGATAATAAAAAGCCGCCCAAATTGCCCAATAAAAAGGACAGCATTGTGAGTTTTTAATACATATATGCTTTTGTTTTTTTTTAACTATATTTGAAACATGACTTCGAATGATTTCAATTATAGATATCATGTCTTGGAGAATAGCACACATCTCCCTGTCAAAAAGACCACCTATCTACAGAGGTCATTGAGAAAGTACAGGTTTTTCCTGAAGCTGATTCAAGATGCTACTTGAGAAGATTAAGAAATTATAATTACGATAAAACAATTAATAACTGCAATCAATATACATAAAACAGAAAATAATTCAAATTGACCAAAACTACATACAAACCATGCTACATCAAATACAACTCATTATCATAATAGATAGATAAATTCCCCTGCGAAAACTGTTCAGGAGTTTTTCGCAAGGGTTAGTAAAGTAGCATAAACAAGTAAAAATTTATACATTGTGTAGGTATATGAATGCGTTGATTCGTAAATAGTGAAATTCTGTGTTGAATTATATCATTTATAATATTAAATCCCATATGTTCTTCTCACTAGATGCAAAACTAACTCTAAACAGAATAAAATGAATAAATTATCTCGCCCTTTGCTTCCTCCATTTGAATTTCGGTTGACTTTTCGTTGTTCCTTCTAATGGTTTACGTGCGCCCTTTCCCTGAAAAAACAAAAACAACTTGAAAGTAAAAATATTGATATGGGATGATAAACAGTTTCCTAACATAGGAATGAGTAATTTAGTTTATTATGCAAAAGAAACAATTGGGAGAAAACAAGATATCAGCAAATCACATAAGTCAGGTTGATCGCATCAATTTATAATTATACGAACTATATTGTAATATGAATCTTTTCGTCCTTACGACTATTCTTTGTTTTCTAATGAGTACAGGCAGAGTCAAATACAGTGAAGACTCAAACAAACACAATCCTTATCCATTAATACTACATATAATCTATGATGTCATGCTTTATTTATCTATTTATTAAACACCCTTAACAATTGATCTAAACAATAATTTCTGTGGAAATACATCTAATTACTTAATCAAAACATGAATGATAAATGAAAGTTTTCGCTTAAGACGCAATAGATTTGTCAACTTCAGTAGTGTCATATAAATCTCATACAACTTGTTATTATCCGTTACTATACGAGATGAATATGATACCGTACAGAGAAAACAAGCATACCGTCAGCTTCTTCTTGATTTCCAATTCTTGTCTGACTGTTTCAAGTTGTTCCTTTCTTTTCATTCTTTGTGCGAGTTCGTTATAGGCTTTTTTCTTTTCTGATTCGCATTTCTAAAGAAGAAATAAAATGATTCCTCAACAACACATTTTGAGACTAAGCAGATAAATGATACTGATTGCAACAAGTGGGGATACTCCATCGGATGTTGGGCGTTTTAATTCCTATGTATCGAGTTCTCTTGCAGAATTACTATTGGCTAACTTCAGGAACAGTATAACAGCATAGTGTGGGTTCAATCCCTCGCAGGAACATTGTGATTGGTTAGCGTCAGGAAGGGTATAATAAGGCCATTAAACTCAAACACGCTTCGAAAACACTAACCAATTGACCAAAACATAGATATGGCCATAAAAACACATATATAGTGAAACCTGTATTTACCACTCAGCCATGAAATGAGAGAAATTGACCAACTAACCAACTAACCCCTACCTACCTACTAGCCTATTACGTTGGTTAAGAAATGAAAGATAAAAATGAAGAGGTGAAAAATGTACTTGCCTGTGCAACTTTTTCCGAAGAGGCGATTGATGTATTCTGTAAGGCATCAAGTCTAAGTCGATTGTGACATCTTGGAATCAAATCAGGAATTGTGTTGAAATGTTCAGCAGCATCAAAATTTCTTACTGAAAATTAAAATGTTGCTTAAAAAATATATTCAAATAATGTTACAGAATTAATTAAAGGGTTCATGAATGTTTGTAAAGTTTATGAAAAAGTTCATGAACAGTTCATAAATGTTTGTGAGATTCAGGAACTTTTCGTGAACAGTTCAGGATAGTGGAAATAGCCAGTTCCATTCAGGAGGTCCATGAACAGTTCATGAACTAGACTAATTTCTCCAAGGGATCAAACCACCTCTGATGGGTAGTGGTTCACATTGGTGGTCTTATTTACGTAAGGTATCTTTATCTAATCTATGTTATTTACAGCATAATTTTCTCTCCTACAGCAAAATCTATTATCCAATGCAGAAATGTGTTTCTTCCAGCGACATAATTGTAGCATACTTAACATGATTCCCATCTGACCATCCCTATATAAATATCAGTTGACACTCAAATTGCGTTAAATATAATTGCTACGATTATTTCCTCAGATTCATGTCAAGATTGAATTCTGCTATGGGAGAAAATATGTTTTGCATTGGAAAATAAAATTCTGTTTTACAAATTAAAGTTTGGATGTTAAGAAAGTAGATTTTTCAGTAAAAACATCATTGCCATGGCTACTGTATACATTTCATCTGCTTTATACTGTGTTACTCTTTACTAAAACTAGTTACAATAAATTTCGATATACTTACTTATATTACAGTATTCACATAAAACATTTACAGTCTAAATTTGCAGCTAATTACGTTGCCTGGAAAAAGTTTGACTCTCCACTTTATCCAAAGACCAAATCAGGAAATCAAAATGTTACGAAGAGGTTTGCTGACTCACCTTCCTTGCTTGAGTTGAGAAATATAAGATGTTCTCTTGGTTGACGGTCGACTGAATCTAGCAGATGAAGGCTTTCCTTCATTTTAGAAATTTTCTGATGATTGAAACAAAGGGATTAACTGTTAAAGATGTGATATTGTTGACACTCTTGTAGAATTACATTTTATAACAAAAGATAACCACAAAAAACATCTCAAACATTTACTTTTTACTCAACATCATAGACATACTAAACAGGGGGAGGTCTTGATGCCTCTGTAGATATGTGATAAGTCAATATGTTACATATGATCAGGTTTTGAGGTAGATTATCACATGATTATCATGCGTGGCAAAGGGCATTACCTTTCCCAAGCATTTTACATGTAAGCAGCCACAGTCTTGACCGAAACTGAATTACACTGTAGCCTAGTATTAATATACATAGCTAGCTTTAACGGTTCCGAAGGATCAAAAATGGATCCCTTGATTCTGACCGCTACAAATCGAATCCTATTCAGAGTTCATTCTGTTTCTCAACAAACTCAAAGGTTGGCAATGGTTGTTATACGCATGGGGTCCATTATACAGTAAAGATAGATACGATGGGATCGATGTTGACTACGAACTAACGCTGACCGACGGTAGTGGCACATTAAGTCTAAACCCTTGTAAATAGATGGCTTGTCATTCATGATGTCCCTCGAATATAGTCTTACATATTTGAAAATCCACAAAGATGCTGGAAACCTTCAAAACACTTACGTTTAATTCAACAGATCTTTTCATATTTATATAATTGAGATCTTGCGTCTTCATCAGTTTCATCTCTTCCGCCGTATATTGTTTAGCATTGGACAGTTGGTGCACCCCGTCCTAGATAATGCACAAATCAGAATTGATTAATTATCTATGTAGGCTAGCTTAAATTCCTAAATTCTATGTGGTGGAGAACTTTGTCACTTGACTTTTTCCAGGGGGTGATTAGCTCAGTTGGCAGAGCAACCAAACTTCAGATCGTATCATATCTGATCGACTGTGGTTCAAATCCCCCTGAGATCAACTCAGCCTTGACTTTATCTGTAACATCAAATGAGTACCATCTAAAGATGGCGGATGGAATGGTTCAGAAGGAATTGCATTGTGAGTAGCTGCGGAGCATCGTTGCGCATTAACAATCAAGGCTTATCTGCCATGAAATCTGTTGAAATTGAACTGCAGTGTCGCGGCTGAGATCTAAGGAGCGTTTAGCATCATTGCTCTTAGCGAAAAGAGCCACTCCTCTAGAAATAGAGGAGTGATACGGGTGCCTTCGGTAGAGCGACACCGTCCCCATTACTTTTTGTTCCAGGGAATAGTCTTGTCTTGCGACTATTTTGTAAAGTTGCAACTAACACTGGAAACTGAATAATTTGTAGTACCGTAATATTTTGACAGTGTCAAGTACAAACTAAGAAACTTTTACTGATTATGTGGCTAACCTTTGTCTTTTGACTGATCATGTTGTAGTAGAATTCATCTGGATTTCTGTCTTTTGCCTGTGAAAAAGAACTCCCTTATAGCATGATGTCAAACCAACATGTATACAGAACCTTAAAGGTACTAAATTAATAAAAATAATTTAAAGTGAACATCAGTTACATTCAAAATATGGGAGGATATTGATAAAGCTAAGGATATTAACCAGAGTTTGTATGTTCAGTGTAACCAGCTTAAGTGCAATTCAGGAAAGTGGAATTCCTACTTATCTGCAAACAACAATATTCCGAAACCCTATAAAATATTTTCTGATCAAGCAAGTCCTTGTCAAACAATTTCAGATAACTGCAGATTTGGATAAATGCAAAGAAAATCGTGTTAACAATTTTGACATGAAATAAAGGGGCTGTATTTAAATTTTGAGTACAGCCTGTTATAGCGGTCACCTCTATACAGCAGCCATATGTCTATAGTGGCCACTCTAGCAATGTCAAATATGTTATCTTCTATTGAATCAACCCTGTATATAAAGGTCACCTGCATATAGTCACATTATAGTGGTCAATTTATCTACATCTCATAGCTGGCTCTTATATACAAATTATACAGGTATAGTGATACCTGTATTCTGTAATCATACCTGTAATCAATAAAAACCTTTTTGCTTAGCAAGTTTGTAAGAAAGACAAGCGATAAGCAAAGAAAAGAAAAGAAAATTACGCCTTTTCATTGCTTGTCTTTCTTACAAACTTATCACTAACCAGACATGAGAAATTAATTTTCAAAAATAGCCTGAAATCCAGGATAGTTTGGTAAATTGTAATCGATTTTAATGGCAAAAAGCAATAGCTAGAGTTTCACAAGGCCCAAAATAGTCTAAAAATTCTCATGTCTGACTAATAGACCCTACTTGCGAATCCTATTGTCCTAAGCCTTACAAAAATAATCCTGAACACAAACTAACTTTTATTCATTACCATCTAGGATATATTCACCTTCTTTTGAAGTAGCTTGATATGTTTTTCTTTGCGATGAAAATCTCTATAAATAGAAAAATAAATAAATAATTCATCACCACTTTGAAGCTAATGTAAGAAATTATTTATTTGGAAAGATTGCGTGAATTCATGATGAACATTTTTGACAGTTCATGAACCCTTTATTGTTATGAAATGACCATGAATTGAACAATTGATATGAATAGTTCATTAAAGATCGCATGACACCAAAAATGTTTTACCGAAATCGAGTAGCCCATGCAAAATAAATAGGAATGGCAACAATTATTTTTCGATTTGGACCCTTATATGCGGAGTTACTTAATTGAAACTACGGCATTTCAAAAATAGTGCTCCTTCAAAAGTCAGAACTCATGTTGAAATGACAAAAGAGCCCACTATGGAAAAATAACAAAGTCTAGACTTCAAAACATCGTAACATTTTTCTCGCGAAAAAGAAATTGTCCACTTCGATGAACAGATATGCCCATATTTTTGGGACACCTTGTTGGCCATATATGACTGAAATTGAACGTAAAATGTAAAGTTTAGAAAGGTTTTTCTGTCTAAAACATGACCCTTTTCATAAACGCAACAGATCTGAATAGCAAACGTAATTTTTAATTAGAGGAAATTAGGTCTTTTTCAATAGCTTTTATTGCATCAGTTTTTAAAATGCACTACGGAGCTTTAGACATTCTAATGACATAAACATTTCCAGGGGGACGTGATCAAAAACCCCCTAGAAGGAGGGGTTTTCAGTCTCCACAGGAATTAGGAGCCGTTACCCACTACAGTCAAATCTATTATAACGGTCACCTCTATATAGCGACCACCTGTCTATAATGGTCACTCTTGCAAAGTCTAAAATAGTATTTTCTATTGAATGAAGCCTGTATAAAAAGGCCACCTGTTTATAGTGGTCAATTTATCTACCTCTCTTAGCAGGCTGTTATATACAGGTTTCACTGTATTTTATTTCACAAAACATCACTGACTGACAAAGGCCTGTTGTGCATACCTTGCTCTAAGTACATAGTCTTTATGCTTCTCCAGCAGACCAAGATGCTTTCTCTTTATCAACTAAAATTAGAAATCAAATGTAAATAATAATATAGATCAATCAAAGCAAAAAAACATGTTTAAAGTGTAACTTATTCATTTCCTCAAATAAATTAATAAATCTTTAGATCTCAACAAAGCCTTCAGATTTCCTTATACTATTTGTAATTGTTAAACCTTGAATACCCAGGAGTCCATCACTTACCATAGATACTATACTCAGAAAATAGATTATACGAAGTGGATAATGTTTTGGCAGATTTTTAACTTCTTCACTGGCGAAAAAAATATATACTAGACCTATAGATAAATAGAAGTAATAGGTTTCCCGAAAAAAATGTTCGCGGGCGGGCAGCTGGAGACCGGGCTGCATTTTTTGTCGTGCACGGGAAATATATTCCCCGAATTTATCTTGAATTGGTACTAAACCTTCTTTAAAATACAAATATCATCCACGCCCATAGTGGAATCCTTGAATTTGGAACGCCGGATATTTACGCCAAAATTACGCCACGCCAAGTCAGAATTCAAGAATACGCCAAAAAACTCAAATTTAGTTGAAAACTATAGAAAATTATCAAATTTCCATGCCAAAGAAATCAAATTGGCGTAAAATCAACTCAGTTCTACGCCGAATATGTCCAGTGTAACATACATGGATTCCACTATGGATCCGTGAAACAATGCCGTCAGGGCTGGAGACCATAGTAGATTTCATGTATGTTACGCCGGATATATCCAGCATGAAATCTAGCTGATTTTTCAAAAATTTGGCGTACAGATTCTCAAATCCTGGTATTTTCCTGTAGTTTTCAACTAATTGTTGGCGTATTTTGGCGTGGCGTAAAATTTGTTTTTCTGTGGCGTGAAATTGGCGTGAATATCTGGAGTTCCAAGTACAAGGATTCCACTAAGGGCTGAAGATGCTTGAAAAAATTATCTAGGGGGTGGCTTTGTCATACTCTGCACTGTCTGCAGACTCGCCTACAGGCATTTTTACATTTTCTTCATTTTCCATAATTATTTTGCTGATTGATGTTTAGGCTACAATTTGACCATTGAATCATTAGATTTTAGAAATAGGCCTATCAATTTTCTTCTGATTTTGCTCTAACCTTCTGGAATCTACGATCCCTATATTTGTCGGACCTTATTCCTTTTTCTACAGAAAGAAATTCAAATAATCTGGCTAGTTTAGTTATAATATCATTAATAGCAAGATATTATAATAGAACCAAGATAGTCTAACTCAGATTTGTGTTTTTGAGAGTTTTAAACAGGCCATAATATTATCTTACCTTTGTGAAAATCAACCAAGTAAGATGTATTTAACATCCTCAAGCATTGAATAATTCAAATTTAAAAACGACGTCTTTGCCTGACATCAATAACATCCTCAAAAGTCTATCTTTGTTGACCCAATATCGATCAATTCCAAACATTTTGATCTGTTTTGCCACGGCAAAATCACTGAGAATTGGCCTCAAAATCTATTTTAAGATCATCTCGTTTCGATGCGAAAAAATTACCGGGGCTAAGATTATCAAATAAACAAACTTACTTTCTTGTGAAAAGTAAAACATTTTTTCGCGCGGTTTAGATGAAATCATGAAACCCGGTTCTGATGACTTTTTGCCACTCGCGACATTTCAAACATATTGAATATCAGCAATGTTTAATAAATGTTTCACAAGAAAGTAAGTTTGTTTATTTGATAATCTTAGCCCCGGTAATTTTTTCGCATCGAAACGAGATGATCTTAAAATAGATTTTGAGGCCAATTCTCAGTGATTTTGCCGTGGCAAAACAGATCAAAATGTTTGGAATTGATCGATATTGGGTCAACAAAGATAGACTTCTGAGGATGTTATTGATGTCGGACAAAGACATCGTTTTCAAATTTGAATTATTCAATGCTTGAGGATGTTAAATACAATTTATTTGGTTGATTTTCACAAAGGTAAGATAATATTATGGCCTGTTTAAAACTCTCAAAAACACAAATCTGAGTTAGACTATCTTGGTTCTATTATAATATCTTGTTAATAGCCTACCAAATAAAAAATAATTTAGGCCTAAATAAATATACATTCAAACTTACTTGTCCTCTCTCCTTGTGAATCCTTTGCCCAAATTTGACAGAATTCTTCAGGGATGCCATAACGCTCGAGTTTATACTACTAAACGTACTTTAATAGATGTAGTCCGTAAAAATGGAAGTGGAGTGGAAGCATCGACGGATAAAATTCTCAGATGTGAGTCCCAAAACATGCAAGTGATGAACACTTTTGATATGACCTCGTTATAAGAGGTACTAAATATCAAATAGAGACACAAGATAACAACAACACAGATGGGGGAAAGCCTATACGCAGACTTGGGTTTAAACTGTTCATAATCTTTCTACAAATTGCTTCAGAAAACTGATGAATTTTCTAAAAAATTCACTACAGACCAAATTTGTTAGGTGTATATATTTTTCTTTTACCAACATATCAACAATGTTGAAATTCTAAATTAATGTAATGTACATTATATTGTTTAAAACAAAAATAAGTAGACAATTTTACAAATTTCTACAAATAATAAAAATTATTATGTACAAAATAGAAATTATAATATAATTCATTTTAATAAATTAATAAAATAGCTAATTCAATTATCATATTCATTAAAACATATGTTATTTTATAAGGTTGACGGGAGATAGTTCTGTTCAATCTAAGGGATGCATGATACCTTCCTTTGATAAGTTGGGTAGCAGAAATATATAATAACCCTCAAAGCCAAATTGAAGTAAGAATTTTCTCCCGCCATCCCTTTGTTTATTGCTGTCAATAATTAAATAACTGACGTTAGTGATAAATGTGGTTTATCGATCTGATATATTGTGTGAGGTTGAATTCTTCGCTGGGTTCTTATCGGACCCATATGCGGCATTGCAAAACATATTCTAGGTAACGTGTCAATGCATGCCTCTCTGAACTTTTTAATCCGTATTGTATATATAATTGGATTGAACATTGTGTGGCAGTAGAAAAAACATAGAAATAACGTTGATGTAACTGGTGAAATTATTTTGTGAACGACCGAAAAAAATACAGTTGTAGCATAGGGTACAATACACACGAAGAATGAAACGAATAAAATAAGAATAGTTGTGAATGTTCGTGTCTTGTAACTGTAATCAATAAACATTTTCCCTTTTCGATGCATGGCAGTCGGTTCGATAGGTGGATGATTTCGTACACGAAAACAGTTTCTTCTTACAGTTCTCAATATCAGTGTATACAGAATAGTTAAAAATAAACATGGGATGAATATTGAAATAGATAATTGTAACAATATAATTGAAGTTGCATGCGAATTTGCTGTTTGAGGATTGAGCATGCATTGTGTGTAACCAGGAATGTAAGTGAAGTAATTTTGTTGCGAGACGATAGGGGGTAATGATACTAATACAGCTACAAACCAAGATGATAAACAGATGATTTTTGCACGGTACGGATTTAAGCGATCTTTTCTCTGTACAATAATATAATAACGGTCAACAGATATTGCAGTTAGTAAAATTACTTTTTCAGTAAAAAATGTTGCAAATAATACCCCATTAGCATGACAAAATGCTGTACCAAATGGCCAGGTTTTAAGATTTATGACAAATATCGTAATTGGTGAACATAGCAACGATGTAAATAAATCTGACAACGCTAGATTTGCAAGTAACAAGTTGATAGCTGAACGCATAGATGGTCTTCGATAAACGACAAAACAAACCATTCCATTGCCAATTATTGCTACCATCGAAACGCAGACCATCAGAAAGGATAATAATATAATACAGCCATTATTACACCAAATGTTTTTTGTAGCTTTTGTAATATCGGTAGTCAGATTATTACTGTCAACCATCATTTACAATGGTTTTTGATGTTTCAAAATGCAAATTTTGTAATACTTCATGGAGTAACTAGAAGATGAGAATGTTGATATTACATGTTGAGTAAATGTTGAATTTGAATCCCGTTCCATGTGGAATTGTATGACATAATCTGTCAGATAAAGAAGTAAATATGCCAATGATGTCTTGAGCAAATCATTTAAGAGCAAGCAGTAATATTATTAACAAGTCAACACTTCAACAAAAGGCTATTCCTTCAGCAAAACAATTGGTCAGCCGGCGAAAGAATCAATATGGCCGCTATTCATGCTCAGTGTATAATGCCACCGCAGCGGTATTTGATTTGAAAACACTTTTAAATTAAAATTCAACTAAAAATTGAATAATCAAAATATTTTCAAATGGAAAGATTTTCACGATAGTGTCAAGCATATCAAAACTAAATATAATGTTTAATATTGTTAGAATTTTGTTTTAACTGCTAATTATTATGGTGGCAAAAGGTGGCATTCTAGCAAGTTGGTATTACACATCATTTTTGCATTACTTACCCACGACTTATTACAGAAATTTTAATATTGGGTGGTCCGCACTCAAAAATAATTTCAACCCCAACCACAAAAGCAGGTCTTTCAAACACTAACAGAGACGAACATATAATTATAAATTGTTACACAACAGCTGAACTATATCAGATAAAGATCTATGCATCACAAAATGGAGATTTTTAAATGATGATTGCAAAGATATGGTTTGATTTCAGAAAAATCTTTCTCAGAAATTCTGTGACAGGATAACGCCGTTCGGCAAACATCACAGAAACACAATAACTTTTGCAAAGAAATGAATAAATTGAAAATATAATACCAATTTTCTTTCAAATCAATTAAATTTCAAGTACTATAAACTGCCACAGCTGGTACAAAGTAAAAAGCGTCGGTGCATTAAATTACCAGTGTTCTTAATCAAAGAGTGCATATAGGCGTAGTCAGTACAGCTCAGTCTATGGGGAAAACTGAAGTCTGTCACGCCACTACAATCAAAATGCGGAAATGTTGTTATCAAAATTTTACTCAAATTTGCTCAACAGTCAAAAAATGTGCTCATTAATAATTAATAGCAATGTAAGTATAGCAATTACAAGTTATTGGAGGGGGCAGATTGGGATTACGTCCCCTGCCATTGGAAATGAACACATGTTGAATTGCTGATACGGTAATTGAGTGTCGCCCATCCCACCATTTGATGCAAAGGTGTTCTATGCCTTTAATATGCAACCATTTCAATTATCCTATGTGCTTACATAAGTTATGGACGTCCTCTTGCGAGAGATGTATCAGAATGTGTAATAGGCTAAACTACATGTTTAACCTGTCCTAATAACAATAAATACAACTTCAAGAAAGTATATTTCAAAATGAGAAAAAATTTATTATTTTCTCGAAGATTACAAGAACTCAAAAATAGATATGGAATATCATTACAGAGTTTTCATGGACAGTTTATGCACGGTTTGTAAAAAAAAACAGGCTGTTTAATGTCCCTTAATTGAACAGTTCATGAACTCAATAAAGTTTCCCCAGGGGGTAATAGCCATAATTAAAAATTAATTATACATATAAATTATCCATAATATGTCATAATTAACACAATAATTATCCTATCTCAAATTTAAATAAGTAGCTCAATCATAATGAGATCTTTTCACCTTTTTATAATCCAATTTCATTAATCAACAAATCTAATTTTTTCAGCAGGCACACATTCTTAGTCTCTGAAATTCTCTTTATACCTATCCTAATTGCCTACTAAAAATGTTCAGAGCGGCATATTATAAAATTGTTATACCAAATATTTATTTATAAATGTGTTGTTTGACAAGCACATGATGTAATAAATTTCTTTGTAATGAACCAAGTTGCCTTTAAACCCAAAATAAATGAGGCCAGCAAACATCTTTTAGATGGGATTTCCTTCACATTTCTGAATCGATACTTGCAAAATGAATGAATTAATGTGTGGTTGAGTTATATTGTGCTAATTTATTAATCAGTGCCAAAGTACTTTTTTCCAAATCGTATCATAACATCTTCATGAATTTCTGTTGTTAACAGCGTCAAACGTGGATATGACCCAAGAACACTGTGAATACCTTCGCAAATAAAGTAGCAATAACAACTAATTAATAAAGCGCTATATCACATCGCCTACATGAAGCAGTATTCATAAAAGCCTTTGAATCGTTTTTCTAAATTTTACTACTTAACTTTCAAAATTTTGTAGGCAACTGGAAGGTGGAAATCTCATTTCCTAGTTCCCAATCTTTTTATCGATTGTCTGCAGGCCAGTAAAAATTGAAAAGCTAGAGACAATAATTTGAGCTGAGTAAATGTTTTACATTCCTAATCTGTACCTTTTCTCTGCATCAATTACAGTTCAGAGTTTATCACACTCAGGCAGAAAAACATTCTATCAAAATAAAATAAAATAAAACTAGCTGCAGACTCAGAACTAGGAAAGCTACTTTGAGTATCCTATTTGAAGATATCCTATTTTAAGGTTCAATTCATCTCCTGTTGACATGTAATTACCAAGCTGGTGTTAATTCTCTACCCTTACCAGTTAATATGTAGGTTAGTAAACTCCACAGCACATCCAAACATGTCATGTTGGTAATGTAGCTGTTTTATAGATCATAATTCATTTTATAATCATATTGTTATTCACCTTGAGGCGTTGCAAATAATGTTAGAATAATAATGTTTTCTTCTGGAACACCATTCTCAAAGAGTGTATTTAAACCAATAACAACTGTGCCTCCACTGTCTAAAGACAACAATAAAAACAGTTCAAAGAATATTGACGCGTGCATATATGTGTGATCATGCGTGTAGGCTATGCATGTATTTATCAGACAGTATCATCCCACTGCAAAACACATCATGCGTCAATTCAGGGTCTGACAACGTTTGGAAGCCTGGAAAGCAGGTATGCTGAAGGCTAGGAAAATTCAGAAGGAAAAACAAAAATACTTAATAAATATACGGTAACATAAAAGTTATTAAATAATATAAGAAATTAAATTTCGTTTTTATGTCATTATGTCATGTGTCATTAAAA
This sequence comes from Haliclystus octoradiatus, assembly GCA_916610825.1. Taxonomy (NCBI): domain Eukaryota; kingdom Metazoa; phylum Cnidaria; class Staurozoa; order Stauromedusae; family Haliclystidae; genus Haliclystus; species Haliclystus octoradiatus. The sequence goes on from OU744451.1 coordinate 403,349, forward strand.
TTACCAAAACATTTATCAAAGGTTAACGTTTCCAGTAAGCAAATTATATTGTCTTGTCAGACCCCTTTGTGATTCCATTCTTTTTTCGCATTTAAGGAAGTAATTAGGCTCCAAGTTGTTAGGCTAATGACTCTAATGAGGAACATTCTTGTCCAATGTCTCCCTAAATTAGATCCAAGTATCCCCAGTTATTCTATTATTACAAATCTTCACAACCAAATTAAAAATTACCTCACAAAGTCCACATGCACAGTTCATTAGAAATTTACAAAAAGTGTTATCACATTTGTATTAATCTACTGTGGAAATTTCATGAAAAATAAGGACTGGCTGAATTTGTATACCACGTGGTTGGATGTTTGGATATGCCAAACATGAATGCAAGTTGAAGGTGCTTTGATACAAAAAAAATATAGCAAAATATTAAACATACTCAGCAAAGGATACATAAGTAGAACTTTTCTGTCGCTGATATCTGGCGGGAAACGAACATAACAAACCTGAAAATTAAAAAGGAAATTAAAAAAGGAAATAGACTTGAACTATTAAGAAGACTTCAGACACCCTTGCACAACATAACATAAATCTTAACTTGATTATTTGTATACTTTTTTTTTTTGGATTCATCATTTATCCACAAACCGGGTAAGCTTGCAGCTTTTTTCACCGGGGTGGTTGGTTAATTTGTAAGTAGCTTGTGTGCGTTTAATAGCCGGATGCCCTTCCTGATGCCAACCTATAGTGCTCTGGTCAGGGATTGAACCCGAGACCCTGCGGGCCGTGGTCCAACGCCTTAGCCACTACACCAAGGCCGCATTTTATGGATGATTCCTTTGAAAATAGTCATCATTACCATTTGGGTGTTGGCTTGAAGGCATGCTAATAAATGATAGATTGAGCCTTGTCTTATTGTTAAACCTGAGAGCTAGGCGTATAATTACATATGATGTAGATACAGTACGGTATATAACACAAGGAGCTGGCCACAATAGTCGTAGTTAAACAAACGTGACTTTATTTCGAGATAGAAAACAGATGAGTTATATCTGTCAACAAAGTGTGATTGCTAAATCGATGAAAACATGTTTTTAGTAAATATCTATTTGTGGAATAACGTTTTCCAATAATCTGAATTAGCTTGTTACATTTCAATCAAAATCAGAATAGGTCTGGATGGAAATAGATACATTCAGGCGGCTACAGTAAACAAATAAAGCACATACTTTTGGTTCGTTTGTCTCTTCATCTGTCTTGATTAAAATCTTTCCTATTCTGATTGAGCGGCAACATTCTCTTAGTCCTTTTTCCATTGCTTCACCTAACAATGGATATAAAAATGTGAAAAATATCAATAGACAATAACACAGAAAAGCAAAATATGATGAAAACCCAATTCAGATTTTCCACCAAATTATTTATAAATAGGATTTACAAATAAGCAGCCATATACATGCCCCATCGAAACCTGGTAATCTGGCAACTAGGTTCCAGGAAGGTTGACCAAAATTTGGAGGAAAACCAGTACTATATTGCAGGGTATTTGTTTTCTTAGTTAGTTCTTTGCAAATTAGGAAATGTATCATATGTTTAGGACCATTTGGTGTGAGAGGATGTCGTGAGATATGTTTATAAAAATGTAGATGTGTGTATTGTATGTTATAGTTTACATATGCCATCTTTATTAATTTAATGACAATATATTTTATAAGCCAAAAGATTGTCTCCCTTGGAGTTTGTAGAAGGAAAACTGATTTGTCGGACCCTTTCCATGCAATAGAAATCAGATGCAATTTCATCGCATGCTTACCACTTCGCACAATGCTGACACCGCATATTCCCCTTCTGAATTTTAATCCTTCGTAGACACCACCTACAAAACAAATGAAATGAATTATCAAAACAATTGTAATAATTTACATATGAATCCTCTTGGAACCCATTAACCTGCTTAAGACATAAAACGTTGAAGTGGGAATAAAACCCAAAACTATCTTTACAAATTGGTTTAAATACATGAGAAATCTACAATAAAAAAATACTTATTTTATTTTTACTACTTTAATAATATTGTCATAAATGAAGAGCTATATTTATATTGATAATAAACACAAAATATCAGACATTCGTAGTTGATATCGTAATAGTTGCACGTTTTTAGTACAATTGGTAGTAAAGACCATCATGGGCATTGTTGTGTTTCTGATCTGAAAATATAAATTTTACAAACGCATTGTCCATAATCACGTCATAGAGTTTTCTATGAGATTTGCAAATATAAATAAAGGCTCTTGAAATTAAACACTTAAATAGGCCTACATTGATTTTTCAGAGAAATGTAAAGTCTTTTGGGGGTATTGGTTTCATCTTAGAACCTTCCAAGTCAGTTGATTCTAATAGCTGTCAGTTATTTTTGGCTTGCTTGAATAACCTCCTCACTAGTCTGTCAACTAGCACATAAAGATTATAGTTAGAATTACTTTATTTATTTCAACTATTTTAAATATACACAATTTTTCCACAATATTCGTTCGCTGTTCAAGCTAGTAAACTTTTTTTTACCGGCGTGGTTAGTTAGTGTTTTTAGAGGGTGTCTAATGGCCAGATGCCTTTCCTGTCGCCACCCAATAATTGCCAGGGAGGGTTTGAAGAACTAAGACCCTGCAGGCCAAGTGTCAATGCTCTAGCCACTACACTAATATTACATAATCCTTATAACTGGCTGTTATATGTTACACTGTATACAGTTTGAAATGTAATTGTCTATACCTGCTGGAGTCAACACTGAACACTCGTCAAATGGTAATTGATTCAGACCCTCTTCTACAACCAATCGAATCTGAAAATTCAAAATCATATTTTTAATCAAATTTTTCCAAGAAACTTAAGCTTTAAAGATTAATTTTAATAAAAAAAGTAACAGACCTTCTGGGACAAAACGGATTTGGATAGAACTTTTTCACTGTCCGTACATGCCACTGCTGCGTTCTTGCATAGGGAGACTCATTCCCCGTCAAATTGACCTTGAACATGGAAATTTGGAGATTCTGATGTCCCATTATTTTGAAACCAAAATAGAACGATATCATTTAGGACAAGAGAGTTTAACTGTGATTTTCAGTCAACATTCTACATTTAATTGCTACAGGAAAAACGAAAGTAGGAATCGTTTTACTTTTTTTCTTAATATTTAACTGTTCATCCCGATCCTGCTAGCTACTTTTCTTAGAGTATAACATATAATTCCTAAAAGAGCTGTATACCTTCAAAGTTGTAACTTTTTGTTTTAACACTTTCTAGCACATACTTTTTGCATCAGCAGGATTATCGTTTTGTTACGCAACAATACTGGAACTCAGGTTAAATTATATGACAGAAATAATTTGAGAGGAATTTTGAGAGGAGAAGAATTGAGCTTCCAGTAGCAATTGGTTTTGTCACTAGTCAAAAATGAAAATGAAAGGAATCCATGGGTTTTCACAGATAGTCTCATCTCTCTACGGAGGCAATTATAAAGCCACGTTATACCCAGCAAAGCGGGTAAGAATTGCTAGTGTAATATATTTGTACCTACAACCATTTTTTTACATTTGAAAGTGCTAGGAATCGTTCAAGTAGCTGACGCTATTATTGTGTGAATAGAATTGATTGAAAAACTAGATTATACAGCAGTTTTCATTTATAGCAGAAATCTACCAGAATGATTCCAAATGCGAAAATTTGTGTAATCTAGAAAGTTATGCATGCAGTAGATCTATTATTCTCAAAATGGCGGTCCTAATTTAGTCACACCCTCGTTGTTTTCACATTTGATCCTGGACAAGATGTCAAGATGACAAGATGACAAGATTTTTTGTTTTTTGTTTGTTTGTTTTACAAGTCAATTTAGCTTTCAATGTATATGATGCTATGTTGAATAATTGAGAGTTTAATTTCTTATTTGTCGGCTACATGAGATCGATATTGTATAACCATAACATAGATAGGATCATATGTTACGGGTCATATAACCACACATGTGACATCATTTCAGTATCTATAGAGTCAATAGAACTTACAAGTCTATCTGCATAGAAGATGAAGTCACTTCGACTTGTTGTTCTAAGATAGGTAAAATAAATAAATGAAAAGATACATTTGGAACATCAATTAATAGTAAAAAGCTAACAAAGATTGTTCATTTGCGAACCATTGAATAATTTTAGGAGTCTTTCCCGTTAATTATTATTTAGGCTACGTTTTCAAAGTCTTTCAAAAAATCTTAAAGTCTTTAAAATCCATTCTAAATTCACAAACAAAAACCATTCTAAAGCTTGAATCTCTTCAATATAGACAATGATTTTTCTACTATCGTAGGCCTAGGCCTATACAAAATATTTTATGGAAATGTTAGCATATCTGTAAATAGCATGTTTATTGTTTAATAAGTCTGAAGTAACTAGATACAACCTCAAGCTTGATGGACACTCCATGAAGATCAGAGAAATGAACCCTTCATATAGATTTAGAAGGAACTTTTCTAATATTGTGTCCGTGCAGCTCAGCCCTGGAACAATTTAGCTCAGACTTACAGGATTTTTAATACCTGTATCCTGACCTTTGTAGACTGTTAATGTTATCGCATTTCAAGGACATAGTTGAAACATTTATTATTGTTTACCAAGCTGTTATTTCTTGGACTCCACCGTTTTGCATTGTTAGCTTTGAGCAACAAACGATTTTTGACTCGGCCCAAAGTAGCCCATTGCAACTAACCAGTGCATAAATATTATAAATGCAATCCATAAATATTTGTATGAAATTGGGTGTAATTAAATACACAAAACAAAAGCGTAATTGCTTTTTGCAAAAGTTTCAGCTTTTCTTTAGTAAATTATATAAAGGACCCTCTTGAGCATTGTAGCCTCTTGTAAACTCCCCCAATATATGCAGGTACTTATTCGGGGGGCTATTAGCCTATATTCAGCATCATACCATGTATGCATCTATTATTAGATTTAGTATAACACAATAAATAACTGGTCATTTGAAACGACAACAATAAAGGAATTGAAATGTTAATGTTACACAATTCCTGATTCACTGAAATACGGCATGGGCAAGATAGTTCATCTAAGGTGACAGAAGTAGGGATAGTTTACAGGGCATGCCGTTTACAGTGCCACAATTGGGAGGAGTCAGACTGGTCAGAGCATAAGCCTTTGACTTATTGATGCAACAAAATACTTAGAAGGGAAATAAATTTGAGAAATCTCTTGTGGTTTTATCAAATGGAACACAGAGGATAGCTGACTTGATATAGACCATAAGATATATCGACATTGGAATCAGATAGCTGGTCAGGTCAGGGTCTAAGTAAGGGAAAACGGATAACTTAAAAGTCAGGTAACAGGTCAACGTACAAGACCAGATATAATATAGCTTGCTTCGAGGATCAAAATTCCAAGTTTCTCGACCCCGTGAGTTTGCACTACATGCCCGCTAACTCACCTGTCTCTTAAAATAGTTTGTAATTCTCTTATTTGATCATTTGAGTTTAACATCTTCAAGTTATGTGGATAAATAGATTTAATTTGAGTGCATGCTGAGGGTTCATGATTGTCAGCATGCTCCACGCCAAGACTAGGTTTCTCGTCTAACATTGCACCATTTGCCATGAGTTTTGTAATACAATCCACTTTTCTTTCAGCGTGTTGCTTTGAAGTGACATCAGGGGAATTTACTTCTGTATGTTTCAACGGGTCTCTTTTGTGAGGATCTGAAGAAACTACAGTAGGCATAATGTTTGCATGACACGACGAAAGGGTAATTTGAATGTCACCACGAAATTGGATAGTGACAACAACAACTACACAATATATTCATTTAGTACGCACGCGCAATGATAATTTGTTGAGCACGTGCTGAGTGAGACGTGTTTTGAAAAATTTCTAGGTCATTGGAGGTCTAGGTCATTTCTAGGTTTGAAACCCATTATCAACTGCGTGAAAGAGTTGACCAGAGAACTTTGTGATTGCCACACAACTTATAATTATTTCGACTCTCTAGCGCCATTTGAAAGAAAACACGGTTGCCTCCAAATGTGGCAAATTTTTGATGTCGGCTGGCGGAACATTATCCACTTCATGAAATTAAATTAATTAATTCCAGGAGTAAATGTTTTAATGTTTTGTTACTTTATTCATCAAATATGCCAGGTCTATAAGTATTTTACCCTTTTTTAAACTAGGTTTGAAACGTGTCTGAGTCACAAAGACGTTAATTATCGTAAAGGTACAAAAGTCGACATTAATTACAAGAGGTATCTCTAATCTTCGTTTTCAAGAATGTTATACAATTATACCACGTTTGTGAAAATAATCTATTTTCTTTTCTCTGCTTTTATATTTCATATGGCATTCACAATTAAATGTGAACACTATACAAATCACGTGTTTTTCTACAACAGTCTGTCTCTATTTGTGGTTTGTTGTAAGTCAATGAACCAGTGTGTAAAAAGTGTGATCTATAGATTCATATAGTAATGTAGACACAATTTATATGAATATGGGCTAGCCCATGATCCCCACTTACAAAAGGCGATTACCGTCTCTTAATTGTGTGTGAATATTGCAATACAGTAATAGTAAAAACAACAGATGAATTTTAATATTGTCATATTAATTAAGTTAAAATAATAAACACTGTGTACGAATCCTATATCATTTGAAAATTGATTACAAACATTTGTGAAAAGTATTGATCGCAATATCACATTTCATTAATTATACTGCACTTGTATTCAATTAACTAAGATCGATATATAAAATAATTTGGAGCGCACGACTGAAAGATTTAACCTTTACATTATTATTTGGACTTTATTTCTAAAATACAATTTCGAATCACAGATCATACATCATTATTACGTCACAGCTATTTATGTTAGTTCTGACGTCATAAGTGGAACCAACCTATGGCAACAATAAGTTACGGCAATGAATCGCTTAACCCGTCCCAGTTTAAGTTTATGTGAAATCAAATTTTCTTCTCCAAATAATCAACAATCAGTAATGAAGCAAGATTCAAATCGGAATACAAACACGAACACAGGTAAGCATATTAATATTATTGAATCAGGGGCACCGGGCTTCGCTCATATATAACTTTGGCAGAATGATCGTAAAATAGTTTCGAATTATGAAAAAGATACCCTAATGAATTCTTGAAAGGACTGGACGGTAATGTTACCCTCAAAAATGAGATTAAAAAGTTTCAAGCAAAAAAAAAATTAAAGATTGGCCTGAAGTCAAAAACCAAACCTTGAAAATTAATATGGCAAAGAACACCCTACAAGTTTTTCAGAGTTTTGTGTCCGCAATTAGAGCAGGTGGAGCAGTTTGAGCGGGTGGAGAAGTTAATCTGATTTCTCTGCGCTCGATGTACTGTATACACTAATCTTATTCACAATTACATATCCTGCATAAGCACTTAGCGTATGGAAGACTAATTCTGATTGCAAAACAAGTTATTCAAGAGCCAGGCAATTTCAAAGTAGAGCCACATTTAGAAGCCTCGCATATCCTTAGTGAATCTATTAAGTTCCTGTGATTGTATCTCCATGTGATAGGGTCCCGCAATGGGATGCATTAATTTTTTGCCTTCCCGTGACTTGGCCGTAGTATAAGCATCACCCTCAAATATACAGAATAATAACTTCCACCCAATACTCAGAGTGTCTATAATAGGCATATTATATTTTCATGCTTTGGCATTATAGACTGATCGCCATGGATCTAAACCGGCAGGTTTTTTTCGAAAGGGCAACTTGCAACTCAGATTAAAGTTTTCATATGTGCTGAATGCTTTATCAAGTCCTGTGTTTGTCAAATTTTATTGTGAAGCAAAACAACATTTAAATTTCAAATCAGCTTACGACCAGTACCGTTTTTATTTTCCATGGATTCTACAGTCATACTGCTGACGTTCTCTCTGTGCAAAGCCCACCTGTTCGTAGAGGACAATTTACAATGACTAACATTATCAACCGTTTCTCCCTGTAATATTGTCTCTGGGGGGTGTGAGTTGACAACTATAGGGGGATTAAAATATGTTTAGATTCAGATGTGTTATCAGCGTCTGATTATCGAGTTCAATTTTTAAAAGATTTGATGGATCACACCAGCAATGTTACGCTATTTGGTCTTTTCTATTCATAAAAACTAATCGTCTATGCCTAATTGTACCGTTGGTTAACATTGGGTTCTCCTTTGCTGAAAAATCATGCAGTTACCATTCTCTTGAATACTCCATGTGCGAGATCAAAACACGGAACTCAATTATAGATTCTCTTTTATTTGCTGTATAGGTATCGGAAAGTCACGTCTTCAATCTGCCCCATCTCACCGACGGAAAGAACACCCCGCCTCGATCCCACCTTGTGGACCTCTTTGTATCCCAGTTTCTTTTTCAAAACGAGATATTGCAGATGGGAGATTGAAGAATAATCAAAGTCAAAAATACTCATCTCTAAAAGATAAAAGAAAATTAAATCGGTTGTTGATTAACGACGCTTCAAAATATAACAGGACGTCATATGAAAATCCAAAACCTTTCAGAATACAATTGAGCATAAAGTTACCATTGACCACACCATGTCCGCCTGTGACAACACCTGAATTAAGTGAAGATGACGAGCCAGTTATCAAGCAAAAATCAGATAAAAACATGCCAAGAAATAAACCAGAGCACGGAATAGATCATGCTGGCCAATCAGTTGAAAGGCTGGATAGACAAGACCATCCAATTTCAAAGAGCAAACGAAAGCCGAAAAAAAGACCAAAGACATCAGTTCCCAGATCATTAGAAAGATGTGGAAGTCCAAATAATAAATATACATCAAAAAGTATGATAATGAAACTGCCATGTAAAAGCGAGGAACAAACTGGAAAAGAAACTAAAACAGATATAATCGAGCCCCAAACCTCTCCATTACAAGTTACATCTTACAGCAGTAGCAAAGGAAAGCAATTTCATAAAACGAATAAAAACGGATCAAATCTAAACGAACCAGCACACATCATCGATGAAGTTAGGAGAACAAATAACCCAGTGGAAGAACGTAAATCTCAAATTTTTATTGGCAGCAAAAAGAAAACACAAGCATATGAGTTTAAATCATTTAAGGATACTTCAGCTGCTTCATCAAAACTCGATAATTATAAATCTGATATTGATATTTTAAGAGAAAGTTTCGTTTTTCTACCGCAATCAAAACAGAAAAGATCAGGCGTAACCATGAATGAAATTGTTGATAGTTTGTATTCAAATATTCATACAAGCGATTTCAAAGAAACTGCACAAGAGGTTGCTATGGTAAGAGAGGCTATTAAACAATGCAGCTGCTGCAATATAAGGAATGAGCATTGCCTTATTAGGAATAAACATGCTCCACCACTACATACAATGTCCATAAATGGAACAGAACTCAAGCCGTATTTGACCTCAGAAGAAGATTCTGCATTTGAAAAATATTTCTTCAAAGCTAAGAAAAGCATCCCACAGACAAGAGTCAATAAAGATACTCGAGGAAAAACGAATGCGAGGTTTACCAACCAACATGAATTACTTGCCTACGCAATTCTTAAAAATAATGCTACGATGCCAACTACGCCAAAGAAATTATCAAATTATCCACGTATTAGTTCAAAACCTAATCATTTTAGTTATGAAACATTATTGTTATCAAATTAACACCATGCGCACAGATACATTCTCATGAAAAATGTGAAACATTTAAATCAAATTCTCAATTTTATCATTTCTATTCTTGCACAGGTGCACGCGCACGCGCACACTCTCCTCTCCCTATAAATATGAAGTAATTTATTAAAATGCATAATTATAGCCATTGTACGGTCAAACCTGTTACAGTATAACAGTCACCCCTTATTACAGCCATCAGATCATCTGCCGATAGTGGTCACTTTTGCCGTATAATAATATTATCTATAGAATCAACCCTGTTAAGAACATCCACAATTGAAGCTTTAAGATATTCAACAACTTTCAATGGCTTTCACTGTTAAAAATGCCTTGCGAGACTAACGCACACACGTGCATCTTACAATTTCATAGGAATTTGGGGTTAGCCCCCAGATCCCAACCGTTCTTCACGCAGAGCAATGAATACCAACTGTCCATTGCAGATCAATTCGGGATATTAATCCAACAATGATATTTAGGACGTCAACGGATTGGGATAAAATCCATACCAAATGGCAAACTTGGCAAGCAAACTCGGCATCAAATTGATATTTATTGATTGGAGAGATTGGAGAGCTAAGAGCGGCCATGGCACAAAATCTGTATGGAGTTTTGTGGGTATATAATAGCCGAGTAATAAATATTTAGTTGTAGTAGATTATTATTCAAGATAGCTTGAACTACATCGACCATTATATGCACCGTAAAAATACAACTATGATAACATAGATTGAAAAACGTATTTTGTTACCACGGTATTCCGAACGCCGAAATTGTGCGTGATAATGTGTCACAATTTGATGCCGATGAATTTGCTAGCTAGGTTTGCCAATCAGTATAGATTTTATTTTTATCACAACCAGTCGACGTCTTTCTTGCCCCAATCAAATGGACAGGGGAGAAAACGGTAAATATAGTTGTTTAGTTATTACATTGTCCTGATGGCATACAGAACTATACAGCAGCTGTGGTCGATTTCTACTACTGCACAACACCCCCTGCCACTCTCGCATCTAACTGTAAACAATAGCGTTCGAAACAGAACAGGATTGAGTTTGATATATTCCAGGTTCTCAATTTAACAATATCACAATACAAGCCAATAGATACTTTATAGCTTAGAAAGGATTTCTGGCTTTTTAATTCAAGGGAAATAAAAAGATAATTAATTATAATCGTTTAATTGCGTTTTTGGAAGTCGAGGGAAAGAGAGAATTCATCAATCCATGCAATCTCAGAATCTAGATTATACTTCAGATTCTTTCAATACAATAATCCGATCAATTCCGAAACGCCTCCTTTGCAAAAATGGCGGTCGAGAAGAGCAGGTTAGAGAATTTCTTTGACAAATTCTGGCAATGGAGACTTAAAAATAATCCTGAATTTGCAACAGAAATTGGAATATTAGGTTATGAAGATCAACTTACTGATGTAAGTTTAAATTCTCATTTATCTGCGAAGGATGAGCTTGTATCTTTCTTGACAGAAATTGAAAGTTTAGAAAAAGATAGCCTAGATGAAGCTTTCGATTTGAAAATTTTGAAGAATGAGATGAATGATATCATCAAAGGTTATGAATTTAAATCATATTTGTTTCCAATAAATCAACTTGAGGGTCCACAAAACAGTTTTCCTCGTCTTGTGTCATGGATGAAGAAAGAAACCCAAGCAAATTATGCGGATATTTTGTCTAGACTGAAAGCGTTTCCTAAGAAGATAAATCAAGTTATTGCTTTACTTCAACTTGGAATCGATTCAGGATTGACCATGCATTCAGCATCCATATCTGCTGTACCAAAACAAATTGAAAGGTTATTGAAACAAGGTGAGAAGGAATCAGAGTTTTTCAAACCATTCCTCACAATTCCCGAAAGTATTCCTGAAGCAGACAGAATCAAAATCAAAGAAGATGGATTCAAAATTATCAAAACGGATGTTTATAATTCTTATAAATTATTAAAAGATTACATTGAATTAAAATACATTCCTCATACTAGAAAATCAATTGCTGCTAAATCTTTACCAAATGGTGAAGAATTTTATAATTCATGTTTAAAATTTCACACCACAACAAATATGTCTGCTTCTGAAATTCATGAAGTAGGTTTGAAAGAAGTCAATAAAATCTTGAAAAGAGTCACAACTATTCAGAATGATGTCGGGTTTAAAGGAACCACTAAAGAATTTCTTCAACATTTAAGATCACATAAAGAATTTTTATTTACTGGTAAAGAAGAAATGTTAGATTGTTACAAAAAGATTTGTGAAGATATTGAATCCAATTTATCATCGTGCTTCGATACGTTTCCCACAAAGGGTTATAAAATAATTGCGGTTCCAGAAGAGTTTGCGGATTCGTTTCCTGGAGCGTATTACCTTTCGGCATCGATAGATGGTACAAGACCTGGTACATTCTATGTGAATACTTCCAATGCTGAGAAACGTTGCAAGCATGAAGCAGTATCTCTCGCACTACACGAGGCAATACCAGGCCATCATCATCAGATAACATTAGCGCTAGAAATACCTGGTGAACCTAATTTCAAGAAATATATTGAAGATGATAATTATTATCTATGTCCTGCACGATTCAGTCTCTGCTCTGCTTATGTCGAAGGATGGGGCTTATATTCTGAATACCTAGGTGAAGAACTCGGTTTATACAAAAATCCATATGATCTACTAGGTCGTCTCTCGCATGAATTACTTCGAGCATCGAGGCTTGTTGTAGATACAGGTATGCATGCATTTGATTGGTCGAAAGAGCGCGCCATTGACTTCATGTCTGCCAATACTGCAACATCTGATAATGATATAGTTGCTGAAATTGACCGTTATATAACATGGCCGGGTCAAGCATGTGCGTACAAGATAGGCGAAATTATGATCCATCGATTGAGGCAGAAAGCAACAGAAGAGATGGGAGAGAAATTCAACGTGAAAGAATTTCATAACGCCGTCTTGATGCATGGGTTTGTTCCGTTAGATATCTTGGAACGAAATATTATTAATTATATTGATAAAACAAAATAGATACTATGCCTAAATTGCCTTCGACTTTATATGAAGGAAGTAAAGTACAATTATTTTTAGATATATTGGAGTTTTCTTCTGTATTAATTGATTATATATATGACTTTGTAGTGAATGTATAACGTGTATTATCCCCTTTTTCTCATTCGGGAATGGGGCCAGGTTTTTATGGGCAACTCCTTTGATGAAGTATTATACACCGAATATAGTTTATAGACCTCTGTCTCCCCTTTCTAAATGCTCAAGGTTCGTTAACATTTTTTTGCTCCCGTTTCTACTGGACCAAACCGTTCTTTAAACATTACACTTTTGAATCAGTTATAATGAGTTTGATTATAATCTGTAGCTTATAATAAATTAATAACTGATACTCTTTGTTCTCAATTTTCCACGATTTGATCCTTAAAATGTCCTTCGTAGTTTAAACCCAGAACTTACTGTTGTAGTTGTTTGCACGTGTTTGCTATAATTGTGTTCTATTTGTTGAGAATTTCGATTTGAAAACAAAATTGAGTTTCATGTTGTCCTTAAATTATTCTTTATTTTATAGCAATTTGAGCTTCATCATAATTTATTGATTTATCGATTTCAATGTTTGCATAGAACGTGTTTTCTAATAATGAATTAATGCCTATAGTTATGCCAACAAGAAAACCTTTCATAATTCAAAAGATTGATGCAAGCCATTAAATTTATTAGTGGCCAAAGTACTATCACTTGTATAAGGTCAAAAAGGAAGGTGGTTTCGCAGTTTTGATTATCATCAGTAGGAGAATCGTAATATAGCCTCATTCTATAACGGCTCTCAACTCCATCCAGAAGCTGCTACACTATACTATGGGAGTTGTTCTACATTCTTATTGTAGCGTCTGCGTGGAGTCGAGGGCCGTTACGGAATGAGGTTAATATTGATAATGACCACACCCAGATATGAATGAATGACTATAGACTCATTTGTAGATTCATTTAAGCCTATGTGTAAATATTAGGTTTATACAAAGACTAATCAGCCATTGTTAGAAACTTTTAATTATTCTAAATACGTATACTCTTATTTCAAAATAGTTTATATCAATGCACAAATAAAGCGATAAAGAAATAATTTAAACTGCAATTCAATTTCATATTAATTTTTAATGATACAATGCCCTATAATAAATACATGTTTCTTACGTTACACTAAATATATAAATATAGCGTAGTTTGAAGATAAACAGTTCTTGTAGCGGTTTCACACATTGTCCGTTTTACCATATCAAATCCGCATCATCCGTTACAGGTGGTAGCGGTTTAACATCACTCCGTAGAACTGTTTTATCGTTGTTATCATCATCATCCGTGTATCCTTCGTCTAATAAATGTTCAACAACAATATCAGCTGGTGGATTTAATAACTTCAAATGATGACTCTTTCCTTGTCCACGATATGCTGTAGATCTGTCATATAAACTTGTATCTTCCAAAGATTCCTTTTTTATATTATCATCAACAAGTTGTGACAAACGACGAAGTTTTAAATAATCTGAATTGTTCTCATCTGACGACAAATCGGTATTACTTTTATCAAGAAATCTTCCATTACAAAATAATATAATCGTTGATATCAAAATTGATATTTTCAACTGAGATGATGTACTTAGAGCCGATTTCATCACAGATATATACAAAAATGTTCAACGCCAATATCTTTCGTCTTAGAGTCTTGAACAAGCTCATCAAGACATCAACTACGGCAGATGTTTTCAAATAAACGCACGGCGGACATATCTCCACATTACTTCGTTTAACTAAATTCAATACCATCTGCTTTTTATATTGATTTGTTACTTAGCAACCACCAAAAGTTAAACGTGTCACATGATCAGTTTTTCGTTTCGTTGATTTGATGAATCCAAGAAATTGTAGTTCAGAGACGCCATGAATGAATCGTGCCCTTTTGTGGAGATAAAATGGTTACAGAAACAAAAAGATAAATCGGTTATCGTAGACATTGAAAAGCAGATGCATAATATTGTAATTAGGGTCATTAAAGTTGATTTAACATCGACGGACAAACTAAATAAAATAAAACTATAATTAAATATTACCCTCATTTCAGACTGCCCTCGTTTCTGCGTGGCATTTCAGTGAATGTCTACTTTGCAATAAACCGCCACGCTTTTGCGTATCTCTAATCATATAAAGCAAGTTACCACGCGACGAACCTCGGTTATCTCACATTTGTCCCGTCGAACGCCATAAACTCAAAATCGATATCGTGACCTACCGAAACTTTGGACGATGCAATCACCATCCGAAATGTAATCACGATTTAGCCGGGGAAATGAGTTCGAAACTGTAAGTACCATTTGGCAAAGATGCATGCGATGATCCAGAGGGAATTTTATCGTGAAAAGATAAGTAGTGCAGACAAACCTGTTACAACGGTCAGTGATGTGAGAATTACTTTTGAAAAGTAATAAATTACATTACAAATTACTTTTCCTCAAAAGTAACTAATTACATTACTAATTACTTCAGCCTAAAAAGTAATTGATTACAATTACTAATTACTTTCCCAAAAAAAGTAATTAATTACTAGTTACTTCATGATTACTTTAACTTGTGAAACAAAAGATATTGCCTCTTTTTCGACAATGACATGTCTCGTTTTGACAATCATGGCGGCCATCTTGTTTTTTTACGAAGGGGAACGATCGATTCAATAATATTAATTTAATACTGGTGACTGCAGCAGAAGATAAATTGACGTTGAAAACTTTTTAATAAAGTTGACAATTAAATGGTTTCATTTGATTTGTCAAAATGGTTTATTTTTGTCGGATCAATTTATTCATATGAGCCATAAATTTTACATCATCTTTTCAATATTCGAAACTCACTCAAATAAAAAGTGAAAAACTATGGAATCTATTGATCAACAGAACAATGTCAGAACAGAGAAGAATATGTGATGGGATAGGGTTTATTGGTCATATATCACACAATTCACCTGGTTTGAATAGCTCTCGTGAAAGCTGCGAATAATGTGAGATTGCATCGCAGACAGAACAATAAAAAGCGGAACTTAGTGACAGAAACGCCTTTGAAAATTATCACAAGACAACAAAGCAAATATTTTGTAATTCATAAAAGTAATTTGAAATGTAACGTCAATTACTTTCTCTCAAATAATACTCGTTACTTCAAAAAGTAATCAATTAGATTACTTATTACTTTTCTCAAAAAAGTAACTAATTACTCCTAAAATTACTCCAAAAGTAACGAGTAACGAGTAACGCGTTACTTTAGTAACGAGTATTTACAACACTGACAACGGTCACCTGTTTATAGTGGTCAATCTTGCTTGGTATGCCAAAAATAGTAGTTTCTGTTCGAATTGAACTTACTGAAGACTTTCAACACTTTTCTTTTGTTTTGTTGTTAATGTTTTAGCCATCGCCAAATCAGGATCGACAACGGTTATAAATGCCTGGAAAAGTTAAAATCATTTCAAAGATAGATCAATTGAGTTGGAAATTATGAATTACAAATTCAACAGTATAGATAACATGATCAAGAACAGACGAGGGACGAGGGAACACGAAATGATTGATTATATCTTCTGGATGTTGAATAATTATCATTTTGATAATCTCTTTGTATGTTAATTTGGATGAGATTTTTAAGCCTCCTTTTTGTACTAATGTGAAACTACGAGACTGCATGGTCTATAAAGTAGTAATTCTAACATTATTCCCTAGGGGGGCATATGCCATCGAAAAGGGACTTGACCCATTTCCAGTAGTTCTCGGGGACAGCATATCATTATCCTAAACAGTCTCGCATCCTGAAGCCTCGCGTTCTCAATCTGAGCCTGTAGATAATCTCAACGAGGCATTATTTGCAGGTTTATTTCCGTGTGGACTTGAAATCGGATCAGGAAGTAATCAAGATTGATTCACTCTACAATACGAACGGACGAAGGTTAATTAACATCTTAAGTGTGAAATTATGGTCATTAATTAAAATGATAAATTATAATTAAAATCATGAGTAGGTTTTGATAACAGCTTCCATGAGTTACACCCAAATAAGAAAGGTTATTACCTAATATTTAACAACAAGATAGAACCACTATACTATTATTTTCATCTACTATCTATGCACTATGCCCACAGAGTTAGAGGACCAACTAACCAAAATAAAAACATACATACTTGCAACCAATCATATAAATTCACCATTCTACCGCATTCTAAATGCAGCTTATATAGAATTGATACATCTGGTAGAGTATCTTGAATAATACCATCGTCGATATCACAACAACATGGACACTAAAAAGAAATAATTAAACAACACAATCATTGAAACAATCAGAAAAGTAACTAGACAAGTAAATTAGTATATCATTTTCATCTGGAAGAATAGTCGTAAAATCTTCAACCCAAATGATGACTTTTTTCAGAGGGTATATAATTACGGGACTGAAAATGATCTTGAATCAATCACTATCTAATGAACAGCCAATCACATGTCAAAATTATGAAAAATACGCAACGCAAGTAGCAGACCCTTTTGCCAATATTTAATTGGTCATCTTGAAACTTAAGTTCTTGTAAGTTCTGTTTAAATCGAATTTGAGAATTCTTTTTGATTCTGTAACCTTTGTACATTCACTACAAATCCACTAGAAGCGTTTTAGATATAGACTACAGTAAGAAATAAAATTTTATTCAACTTTGAAACTGCACTTTGAAATTTGTTGCAGTAACTTTTTATTCCTTACTGTGTCTAGAACGGCCAAGAGTTCTTCGTAAGTCCTATACAGTCAAACCTGCTATAACGGTCACCTTTATATAGTGGTCACTCTTGGTATTAGTATTTTCTTTGAAATTAACCCTGTACTATATATAACGGCTAATGCATATAATGGTCACTTGTTCTACTTCTCTTAGGTGGCCGTTATATACAGGTTTAACTGATTTGTACTTACTTTTAAATATCTATCAGGATATGCCAATGCTATTTGTGTTGCAACTCTAGGACGTGAGATAACGTGCTATAATGGAAGAATAAAATTATATATCAGTTTATCAATTATTCTCCAAAGTTCAAATACACATTGACAATCCATGCCTATTTGCCACGAAATATGTTGAGATTGATCTGCGGTGTCTGATCTAGAATAGAAGGGTGATAGGGGTGCCTTTGGTAGGGGAATACTGTCCCAATGTGATATGGGTGCCTTTGGTAGGGGAATACTGTCCCAATGTGATATGGGTGCCTTTGGTAGGGGAATACTGTCCCAATGTGACATGAGTGCCTTTGGTAGGGGAATACTGTCCCAATGTGATATGGGTGCCTTTGGTAGGGGAATACTGTCCCAATGTGATCTGGGTACCTTTGGTAGGGAAATACTGTCCCGATGTGACATGAGTGCCTTTGGTAGGGGAATACTGTCCCAATTACTACTTACCCCCAATCAATATTGTATTGAAAATTGCATTTAACGTACGTCTATATACAGTCGAACTCGCTCAATATCCCCAATCTTGTACGGATGAAAAGACGGACATTAAGCGAGGTAGGAATATGAGAGTTGGTATGGAGAATGGAAAATAGAAATCAGTTTTATGTGGGGATACTAAGCAAGGTGGGACATTAAAAGAGGGGATATTAACCATGCTCAACTGTAATGTGAAAATATATGTTTACCTCTTTAATAATCGAAGCTGCGTTGTAGAAGAATATCTCGTGACCAGGGAGACTCAATGGACAAATTAAATAAGACCTTCAAAGAAAGATAAATAAACAGGAAGCAACGTAAATTTATTTTATAGTCCCTACAGAGAGCAATTCATCAAACAAATGGAAATTAAATTTATTATAAGAGATTATGATATGTGCCATTTTAAAATCATCGAACTTTTCAAGACCATTTTACTATTCTAGAAGTTCTGTAGTTCATAAAATTCATCAGTAGGTTTCAAGGAATGTTATGAGGCATTGCTCTCTGATATTATTGGTGCTAATGAATACCATGACTGCTGTATATTTAATAATAAAATTAATCTTTCTTATTCACGTCTCCTCATTCAATTATATAGCTATTATATCTTAGATTGATATTATTAACCCCTGTGAAAAGCATCATCATCATCATCATCTTCATTTATTCAGGGTCCATAAGCCAATAGTATAAATTTATAAAGATCAAAAGTTTTAAAACAAAGATATTGATTAAACAATTTCAATAATCAGTGAAACCTGTATATCATGGCCAGCTAAGAGAGGTAGATTGATCGACCACTATAGACAGGTGGCCTTTATATACAGGTTTGCTTCAATAGAAAATACTATTTTAGACATTGAAAGAGTGACCACTATAGACAGACGGCCACTGTACAGAGGTGACCGTTATAACAGGTTTGACTGTATTCTGCTTTGCGCAGTTTCTATATTTTAACAAGATTTTTGTCAATTTCATGTCTGTTGGATGAGTGTACACCAGAAGCTTGAAGGAAGTACGCACCATTTGATGGTTAACACCCCTCCCCCTATATACGCAGCTGTACACTTAAATTGACATGACCCCCTCCCCTCAACCTATGGATGGCCTGTAACGTGTTCATGCATATTTCAAGGCTACTTGTAAAAGAAATGAACACAAATCATTTTTAAATTAACATGTTACCAGTTCATGCATTAGTATAAAGTTAATGGAAAGTTGATTGGCTTCCTTTTCAATTCCATGGACACTGGACAGTTTGTGACTAACTTGTCAATAGCTTAAATGGAGAATATCTCTTAATTCCAGGTAAAGAATATTATAAGTCACCTGAATATCGAATCCAAATAAGCTACAACATCAGATCGAAGCTGCATATAAGGAGTAATCTTTTTTTTCAAAACAGAACTTCTCATTTTCTAAAAAGGAAACCAAACATTAACTAAAATGTAAAAATTTATCTCAATTATGAAAAAAAAAAATGGAACCTAAATTGTTAAGCTCTTGCTGATTTTCAATTCTTCTTTGCCTAAAGGTATTTGAATACATTGTATACAGAAAATGTGACTTGTAAACAAAAATGATTCAGTTTAAATTAATTTTTGTAAATAATTGATATATGAAATTTCAAAAATGCAATATAGAGCAGCAATGCATGGCTAGGCTGTATATCATTCTATTAATTCAAGTTGTGTGTAGGTTTAGGAAGGCTATAACACTCAATAACACTTGAGATGCTGTGAGTCACATGAAAAGCTAACATTCACTCGCCACTGTTTTTGATATTTTAACGTCCTTCTTGTGACTCACAGCATATCTAATGTTTAAGCCCTTTTAAAAGGTCCATATCGCATAATTATGACCTTCAAGACGTAATTTCGGTCAATTTTGTCCATTATCTGTTTTGCAAATAATTTTATTTTTCTAATCCAGCATAAACATAGAAATACAGCATAATAAGTTATGTACATATTATTTACTACTCTGACTGTTATAAAATGAGTTTCACGTTTTACCTCCTGTAATTCAAATCTGTTCTTGTAGACTTTTGTTGTTGATGGTGTTGAAGTTTCTTTGTTGTCATCCGTGGAAGATTGTTTTTCTAAAGATGATATAAACAATCACAACTCAAAGTTGTAAGGATTTGGGGATAACATCACAATTATGTCATTTATACAAGACTTCAAACGCCTCGTTCAAGACATGAGGTGTTATCTTTGTGAAAGTGACATGCAGTTCATCGGGCTGAGAACTTACCAAGGAACATTTTTGTAAAATTAATAAAACTTTCATTAATCTGCCTAGGTTTCAAAAATCTCTTAGATTCTCTTCGATGTATCCTATTCACATTCACAGTTTCAATAATTATCTTTCATGGACCCTTTGAGTAATTCATTAATATGGGGTTAAATCAAAAATGATGCCATTTATCAAGCAGTTATTGAATCAAGGCTGCACGTAATATACAGAATTATTCAGACAAAGTTATTTTACATTAGCCTACCTGATGACACATTATCCATGGCAACAACAAACGCCTCCAACTGTTTGACATTGTCTTCAAAACAAGGACATTCACTACAAAGAAGTAAAATAGTAGTAATGATAATAAAAATACAAATAAAGAAGTCAAAGACTGTTCAATGATGTTCAGTACTGGTATAATCAATAATAGTAATAGCAATTTAATTTAAAATCAGTGGGAGTGTTCGTACATAGCTCAATGTAAAGATTCAAATCATTTATAGAATAAAGTTGAAAATGTACATGGAAAATACTATTTAAAACATTGCAAGAGTGACCGCTATAAACAGGTGACTGCTTTAACAGGTCTGATTCAAAGATGAGACATACTAATTGACGGTGATAATTTGTTAATGCTCACTTAAACTTGTGATCTTTTCATTGCTACTTGGTCAATATTTTATTCTTTTTACTTCTTGCTCTTGTACGCTACATAGTTAAGTATTTGGCTGTTTAAGATTGTTAAGGCTGCTGGTTATTGGTTTCAACCAATCATGCAGCATTTTCAACGGTCAACATTTCTGAATAACTCAAATTCAAATCTTATTAAATTAAAACTCAGAATTGCAAATAAAAAACAATTACCTCGAATATTCTGTGAAAATTCCTATACATTCAATTAAAGATAATCTGATCTGATCTCTTGATAAAACTCTGAAAATACATCAGGAGATAATATCTATAGCATGAAATAAATACTAATGAATAATATAATGCTTAATTAATTGTTAACTTCTCGTAGATTAACAATTTAGTATGTTCATGAGCTCATAGACATTTCCTGATTTTACAAAAATCAATGAACTTCTACCAGATGATCATGACTTTGAAGCAAAAAGACTCAATTTCATGAACTCCTTAAATTCTATTAAAATGAGTTCATAACATAATACTGTAACATAATACTGATTTTATGAAATGTCTGTGAACATCTCCACAGTGATTATAAAAATGCCAACGCTTAGAAATTTCTTATATTGTCAAGCCGAAACCGCAATTCATAGATACAGTGAAACCTGTATATAACGGCCAGCTACGAGAGGTAGATAAATTGACCACTATAGACAGGCGGCCTTTATATACAGGTTTGATTCAATAGAAATACTAATTTAGTCATTGCAAGAATGACCACTATAGAAAGGTGGCCGCTGTATAGAGGTGACCATTATAACAGGTTTGACTGTAGTAACGAGTAACACAATGTATTTATATACATCTATCATTATAATAAATTAAGTTTTATAGAACTATAAAAATATTCAAAATATATATAAAATATGTTATAAGCAGTGAATTTCCAATCAATTGCCTATAAATGGCTTGTGAACTGCACATGGGATGTTATTGAGTTCATGAACTGTTCATTAAGCGTCACAGGGAATAACATTACCTTAAAAGATCAAAAGCTTCAGTGTACTGAGTTGATTTAGTGATATTAGATCTCAGCGACTGTTCATATGTATCAATTAGCTGTAAATAAAAGGAAAATAGGTTTACAAATGATATTTTTAGAAATTAAATTACTGGCTTTTAAATTCCATTACGAAGCAATAATTAATCTTTAAAAATATGAATTTCAAAGTTAGGCTAATTATCTCTACTCCTGTGATAACAGTTTATGAACATTAAATGGACCAATTATTTTTAATCAACTGCTCACGAACAGTTCATAAAATTAAACAGCTCATACTCCGAAAAACAGTTCAGAAGTTCATGAACAGTTTATGAACCTTCACAAACATTTCATGAAAATTGGGGCCAATTAACGTTCATGAACTGTTCATGAACTCCTGAACTGTTTTTTGCAGGGGTATATAAGCAATTTATAATAATCATAACAATTTCCTAATTATCATTATGTTTGACCGGTCTGAAATAATATTCTACTTTGCCCCACATTAAAAAAAAAATAAACATAAACTTCCCTCAATTTTTTCTGATGAGAAACCGTAATTTGTTTATTTAGCCTAAGGAATAAATTTTTAAATGTGTTTCATTTATTTAATCAATTATTTAAATAATTTTTATTTTATCTTTTTCTTACAAAATACAGTGAATTATGAAATTTAGAATTATATTTACTTTTTTCTTACAACAATTTTCCCGGTTCCTGCACTTTCGCATATATGCATTAACGGTATCTAATTAATGTCAGTAAATATTCTTACCCTTTTTCCAAGAGGAGAATTGTAAAGTTTTGATGAAATTAAATGAAGACATCTTAACGCTGGATAGAATTTGCTTTGAGAATCAACAAAATCACTAAGCAGCTGAGTTACTTTGGTCTGAAATTAAAATAAATGAAAAACCAATGCGTGAGGAATGAGACTCAACCTGTAAGCCAACATATCTCAAATTATTGTGATAGCTGAAAAATTGATAGTTTAACACTACATACAACAATTGTACAATAATGTTTCCAACATTAAAACGAGTAACAATCACGTATATAGCCAGCCTTAAAACAGTACTCTTATTCCATTACTTGGTAATATCTATCAGATTTTATTAAACAAGAAGAACATTTCGAATTGACCCACAACTGTATCATTGTTCTGATAAGCTATTTATTATTTTCGTGAAAAATTTCGGAATTAGCGTGTCAATAATGAATTAATGATGAGTCACAACTAAAGTAGAGATGTCAGCATCCCTAATGTTAAATAATTCGTGAGGCAGTTAATTGATTGATAAATCAACTTTCATCCTTATCGCACAAACAAAGGTAAGCATTAGACTAAGCATACATTAATTGGCTGTGTTTGAAAATATTAGCGTCATCAATATTACTGTTTGATTGCATGATGCTCATATGACAATGGAAGTTGAATAGCCCAAATTTCATGAACTGTTCATGAACTATCCACAAATGTTCATAAAGGGCAAATGAAAAACACGCTAATTTGATCAGCATTCATTGACTGTTTATAACGTGTTCATGAGCAGTTCATGAATAACGTTCATAAATTGTATGAACTGTTCATGAAGAGATGATGATTTGACTAATTTTTTTGCAGGAGTGGACTGACGTTGAAGAATTTAATGTGAGTCAACAAAAGTACAACCAATGTCAGTTAGTGGCTACAATTCCCATGAGGTTTGTATTGTCCGTCTTTCAACATGAATATAACAATGATGTTCACAAGATTAACAAATAGTTTATACATTTTGTAAACTTCGCATGAGATGGGATACAAAAATGCAAAACAAAATGTTTGTGAACTAACCTGCCAAACATCGTTGTCAGTTTTTAGTAAATGTTTGTCGTCTTGCGATTGTTTATCAATATATCTAAAAATATATTGATATCACCACCATCATCATCATCGTCATCATCATGGACAGGAAAACAGATATTTATATAGGGTTAAGCGACAGAACAAGACGTAAGTATAGTAACTTATCATAATGAAAAAGGACATCTATTTAGGTCTGCTTTGGACTTATTTCATTGCAGACAGTAGACAGTTCCATTTGTGCTCACCAGGATGTTGGAATCCATGGTGAATGCTCTACTTGATGTAAATATAATTGTGGACGGGATATCTTGTTTTGGGGGTGTGTCGAAGTAGGAGAAGCGTTGAGAAGCAGAGGAGGACCTATACAGTAGAAACCGTTTATAACGGCACCCCTGGGGAATCTGAAAAAAGTACGTTATAGGCGATGTGCCGTTATAGCCGATATTACGTCATAACAATAGAACAATAGAAAATGACTTGGACTCACTATTCGTTCTGATGACGCATGCGCACTAGCACAACAAAAACCATGCGGTTACTTTTTTCAATCGTTTTGGAAAGAAGTGAGATCGAAAAACAACAACTTAGCTTCATTATAAACAGCAATTTATGTTGTTCATCTGATTTGTTATTTATTGAGTTAAACAACACTAAAGAAGTGGAATAGTTTTCAAAATGGTTTCTGTTAAACCGGATTATTAGTATTCAATTTACATTTAAATGGACGTATATTTATGGTTTTTATTATAATATTATGGCGAATGATCGGCTTTGATTTGTTTTGTTGTTCATGATGTTGCTTTAAATTTTATTTGACTATAGATTCAATGTTATAAAAACAGTGACACAAATGTTTTCTTTTCAAATGCTAAAAAAACTTCACTGTTTTATTTGATATTGCATGTCCAAATAACTCGCAGAGCAAAGTGTGACATTTTATACGTTCCATCGCATCCAAAATACATTCTTATTGTTGAAAAATTACTATATTGTTTGTATTTGATAATGAAAACAAAAGATTTTTGTAAAATAATACGGTAAAAACGATTTTATTAGTTCACTGGAATAAATTATATTAACTGGGTGACGTTATAAGAGATAATCCGTTATAAACGGTGACGCTATAACCGATAATTATTAAGAGAAAACCTACTAAAATTTGCCGGGAACAAAGAATTAGTACGTTATAAACAATAATCCGTTATACAAGGTGACATTATAAACGGTTTCTACTGTATTGAATTATCACATAACACCGCTGTTCATTCTAAAATTACTTCAATGTTAAATTAAGACTTTGTAACTTCTACTTCAGCCAAAAATGTCTTGTCACCCTTTTGTAAATGTCTCCATAAACCAGACATACAGTGTAAAGTGTTAAGATTCTTAATGCTTTCCTGTGTTTGCCTGCCAAAACTTGCAATAAATTTATTGACAAATTAAAAATTGAGAATTTGTTTTGTAAACAAGTCAAATCAAAATTGTGATAAATATAAATATGACTGTCATTTACATATTACAGTGTAACCCTGGTAACAATCCGCTTATTCCCCTGCGAAAAACAGTTCAGGAGTTCATGAACAGTTCATGAAACTTGAATGGCTCTGATTTTCCTGAACTGTTCATGAACAGTTCATGAACCCTCACAGGCAGTTCATGAACAGTTCATAAAACTTTGGGGCCATTTAACGTTCGTGAAGTGTTTATGAACTGTTCATGAACTCCATAACTATTTTTGCAGGGGCTGCCCCAGAACGATAGATATTTATTTTACCTGTCAAAGGATGCAATATTCCTTAATTCATTTAATGAATCATTTGAAAGGTCGTCACAAAGATGTTGAATAAATATACTATCTGACACACACAGGTAAGACATTGGTTTTGAATAGAAATGCTCCATAATGGACAACTAAATAAGAAAAGAATAAAAAAATGGACTTGAAGCAAATTTTGTTTGATATTTATCATTTCCCCACGATCAGAGTGAGCTAGTATCTTTTCTAAACCGGACGGTTAGTATTTTTTAATATGCTAATATGCGGTGAGTAATAACCCGATGACAAACTTGATTTTAATCTCGCTTAAGACTTTACCTCAACCACATATACGTTGTAGCTTCCTGTTCTTCTTTGATAAAATTCAATTCAGCTCAAATAAAGTTCAGTCTTGACCCTCTGATAAATTTTATCGTCAAATTCCAACGGGAATCTTTGAAAAGATTTATCTAATTATATCCAAATACATGAACCAGCCAATCAAATTGCAGGATTAGGTTTGATTATGATGTCATAGCTTAGAAAAACTGTTCAACTGAAAAACTGTTTTTGTGCACCTGTCAAAACTTACAGGGTGTCATGCAAAACTATTCTTGTCAGAGTTGACTGATGTGCGTGCTATCTGTTTCAATCTGATAGGGCCCATGTGAGACAGTCCATGAACATTAAATTCCAAACCGCCCAATTTTCATGAACAGAGCATGTGAACTGCTCACGACAAAGTCCATGAACTATCATGAACAATTCAGGACATTCATGCACTATTTTATGAACCGTTGATGCACAGCTCCAGAGGTTGATGATCAGTTCATGAACTCAACAGTTTTTTTCGTAGGTGGGAGGGGGTTGCCAATTTACTAACAATTGTTGATCTTGGATATCTTATTAACCAGTTTGCTTTTTGTATTTATACGCATCTGATATTAATTAATGAAGTTGGTAATACACAGTGCTGCACATATCTATTCAAGGGCCATTTTAATAATATATAAAGATAATTATTCTACTGAATCAACACTGTATGTAAAGACCACCTGTAGCTCAGTGGCAAAGTGTCCGCATTCTGTGCGGAAGGCCGGGGTTCGATTCCTCATCGGTGCACACATGTTTGTATTTCTCTGTAAATCTGTTCATGTCCCCCAAATAAACAAGCGCTTGTGTTTACGGGGTGACTATCAGTTATATTATCTGTAGTTAACTGAAAATGTAATATTATTATTATTATATTATAGTGATCAATTTATCAAGATCTCATTTGTGGCTGTTAGAAAACAACTGCATGTCAACTTTGAATCTTACAAAATATATTATAAAAAAATATAAAACGTACCTTCAAACCTTTAAGGAAGTTTTCAATAGATAGATCGTGATAGAGAAAGTTTTCATATAATATACGCAAGACACTCGGTCCAAGCTTGAATGGGTATTTTGAAGTTATCAAATGCTTTAAAAGACAAGAAATATATAATAGTAAAAACGATAGTTGACACAAACGAGAATGTGGATGTGGACCTCTCAAGCAGTTTACAAGTTCATGAAAATTTGAGAAATATAGCTTCCATGAATTGATTTTAAACTGCTCGTCAGCTCAATCTTTGTCAGTTGATTGAAATCTTTCAAATGTATATCATATCGATAACATTTGTGAACATAATAGGTCCCTTATCATTTAATTCTTTTGATTCTTTTAATTTTAAGATATTTTATCAAACTAGTATGACCATGCTTGAGGCTGATAAAAGAGATCGTTTGACATATCAGTCAGATAGGGATTAGGCTACACTATAATGGGTAGAAATTGTATTGCGTCATCAGACTAACAATTATACTGGATTGATTGTTGGAATACACTAGTATAACTCTGGCGAATGTACATCTTCGATAATTCGTACTGTTACAAGTAGAAGTGTCTAGAACACGGATATCCACCTATTGGCCGGATCTGGATCTGGACATTTGAAATATTTATCCAGATTATAAACAGGATTACGATTTTATTCTTGGGACGGGCAGGGCTTTACTTATATTGGATCCATTAAGGATCTTACTTCGAAATATATTTAGACCTGACCTGGTTACGTTCAGCCATCTGAAGAAAGATGGTCCTAAAGTAATACATGATTATGACCCCTGCCCTGTGAGAACAGTTCATGGAAGTTGAATGGCCAAATTTTTCTGAATTGTTCATGAAATTTCCATGAAAAACAGCCATTCAACTTTCATTTAATAGTTCATGAATTGTTTAGACTTAGGTGTTCGTTTAACAGCTCATAAATGTTTAAAATTAGTTTAAAAGTCCCTATCTCTTATCTTAAATGTTTTGTATAGCCTACTGAAGATATATATGGTGAATGTTATTACATTTTGATTAGAAATGTATCATTTTCAAAGAGGATATCCCTTGTGAAAATAGACGGTCGGTTTGAAAAGGCAACTTACATTATCAATAATGTCATTTAGGCATTCCAAAGATGGCTTCGATTGGAATGTTTTGATGCTCAGACGAGATGACACAGAATGAGGCAAATGATTGTGCAATGCTGATACCATTGTTGCAACACCAAATAATATCACTAGAGGTATTTTGGTAGTGTAATTGCTGTGAAAATAACATTACATTGTAATCATCAGCAATTTTATAACACTGCTTAGTTTCACATCATCCTTAAACAATCTGCGATTCAATGGAATTACTACTATCAAGTGGTCTGATAATACAATAAGAATGTAAATCAGCAACTAATTCTGTGAAACAGTTGATGCATATCATTTGATCAAATTTTCATGAACCATTCATGCAATTAGTAAATTATTTTTCAGCTATTAATAAGTTGAATCAGTATATGCTTAGCGAAGTCTGATGAACATAAAACCATGTTATAGATTTCCACAATGTAGCCTAATAATTGAATTCCTAATTGTAATAAAGTGTTCATGAACTCACACACTTTTCTTGCAGAGGGATTGAAATTGCCAGTGCCATAATACGTCAGCTTTTTTACACCAAGCATGTCACTAAGCTTGAGACTACGCCCAAATTGTTTCAGTGTTAAATAGAAGGGCAAGAAGCAATAACAAACATATTATGTGCATGTAACGATTGCACAACTGATACCCTCCTAAAGTAAACAAGATTATTGATGGCTTAACTACCTCAGGATCAGCAGCAGGTCTTGTAACGCAACAATATTATGTGCATGTAACGATTGCACAACTGATACCCTCCTAAAGTAAACAAGATTATTGATGGCTTAACTACCTCAGGATCAGCAGCAGGTCTTGTAACGCAACAATATTTACGTGTTCAACGTCTTCAATTATTATGACAACAGGATCTAAATAATGAAAAAGATGATGAAATCAACATTTAATTCTTATTTAACGTTCTCCTTTTGATGAAATCAAGACCTCAAAAGAGATGGTAAATAAATGAACGTAGAATGTGAGAGTTTGTCTATGCCTATGGAGAATTTAAAATACAAAACAACATTTGCATTGGGATAATGTATGCATCATCATTATTTAATTGACCAAATGAAAAATTATCAATGCATAAGTATGTGTGGTTACATTATGTTAGCCTGATAATAAGTTACCAAATAGATCATAAATATTTGCATGGGAATAACAAAGAGGGGCTTGTGTTAACCTGAACATGAAATCAAATCACACGATTAATAACGCTAATTTCTGATGTAACGTCAG
The DNA here is from genome assembly GCA_916610825.1 of Haliclystus octoradiatus. NCBI lineage: Eukaryota > Metazoa > Cnidaria > Staurozoa > Stauromedusae > Haliclystidae > Haliclystus > Haliclystus octoradiatus. The sequence continues at coordinate 432,861 of OU744451.1, forward strand.
TCTAAGAATGCAAATTGAAATTGAACACTTTAATTATTAAAAGATAAGATTTTGTAATAGAAAAGTTGAAACAATTAAAAAATTGATGTGCCTAACCTATTTGTCTTACCTCAGGGCATTTAACTTGTGGTAGATCATGATTACTATTTGTTGATTAGAAATTGATTTAAATATGCGCCCATCATGTAACACAAACCGAAAACTGCAGATCTACCTATCTACAAGATATTGACTAGTTGATCAGTGGACTAGTTGGGTTTCCACAATACTCGAAAATAGCAGCTGATGAAGCCTTTCTTATGGTTTAAAATAAACAAAGCAGATTGGACATTAATTATTGATCAATAAATATAAGATAATTGATATTAATACTTGACCTACCTCTGTACGTATCACCTGGCAAAGACTAAAAAAAAAACAGTATTGAATTAATTATACAGTATATAACTTGCCTGAACAAGTAATTCCGTATTATCTTTCCTTGAACCAATTAACCAATCATCAGTGAAAATTATAGCTTCTAGCCTACCCAGTTTGTGAAATAATGATGAATCCAAAAATTATAATAATAAAACACCAAACAACTCCCATTTATTGACCTGGAATTTGATTGTTTGTCAATACAGTACCTTGAAATGTTGCATATATGATTCTGCAAATGCCTTGATGCTAACAGCAGCCTGAACAGCTTGAGCAGGGAATTCTTTACTTTTATGATCTGCAATCTATATTGATATCAATATATTATATATCAATTTAAATTAAATAAGCATGTATTTCAACTATACAAATTCATTAAAAGATCTCTGTAAAGATTAGAGATAAATAGATGGACACAGTAGGCCTACAATACCGGTATGCATGGTAAATTGTTCACTTTTAAAATCGTTCCAATCATAATAATATTTGAATAAAAACAACAGGAAGATAAAAGAAAGAATTAATAATTACGAACACAAAATGAAATATAAATATTGTATTTCAGTAAAGAACCTTTTCAAATTGATATTAAATTTTAATAAATTCTGAATTGACTATTATCTTTGAGTATAAAAAGTTACCTCTGCAAAACCTCACTGAATTTTATAAACTGTTCATGAACTGCTTGTGAATGCCTTGTTAAAGGGTTACCATACGGTTGCCGTGCTTTGGGTTGGTATTTACTAAACGAGAAATGTTGGGAGACACAAGTGAAGAGCATAAATCATGAGCTCCGACCAAAACCACGGCAACCATGTGGTTACCCTTTCATAAAATAAACAAACAAATAATGACTTAAGTTTTATATGCAGAAGCTGATTTAGCACATTTCTCCTTAAAGAAATTATTGGATGAGGAACCAACTTTGAGCTGGACCAATCATGAGCATGAAAGAGTCGATAGAATCCCATGAACACTGTCAATCAAAGAGCTGTCTTCATATGATTAACCCAAGAACCATAGAAACAGAGAACATCAGAAATTGAAAATCGAAAACTTATTAGGGTGTCCGAAAGTATTTAATTGAAGCATGATTGAACACAAAAGAACATTTACAGGAAACAATATTATCTTTATCAGCACATCACATGCAACAATAGTTCAATTATTTCTTAATTCTTCTTATCTTATCAAGTTTTTTAAATGTTCTTAAATACGATTGTTAGTGTAACCTTAGATACATCTAAATATCTATGCTTAGCCTAATGTATTTCATTTTGTGCTAGTGCCGTGAAAAAATTCTGAATAACGTAACAAACAAAACAAATAAAAGAAGTTACAAAACATTATTAATCTGAAAAATCGAAACACAACAGTTATATTAGCTAAAATATTGCGGCATATTGAATGTTGTGTTAATAATTATGAAAATTTAAGCATCTACGTTCACACTAGGTTTCGAGTTTTGAGGTTGCAAATGCATGCTTATATTCAGATTTGAATCAAAAGACATTTATGAAGAAATCTATGTAGCCTACATAAACTGATCGTAGCCTTAATTTAATTGAGAACATATTCTATTTCATTTTTTGCAGTTGAAAGAAGCAGAAAGTTTTGACCATGTACGCTTCTGGTTGATGACGAATCCATTGATATGTGTTTCAAGTATATTGTATCTAGAACGGCATCGTGAATCCCCGCCTTACATTCTACAGACATACAAATGGAAATAGCGTAAATTTGAAAGTAGATTTAATTTCCTTTTCTTTGGATGGCTAAAACGTTTTTGTGTTTTCTCCGCATTTCTAGTTGATAAAATATACTTTCCAGTAATGTCTCAATTTGTAATCATTCATTTCAAAAAACACACCGTAAAATTTATTTTGGTTTTCAAACACGCAGGACATGTTTCTACTGCACTATTTCCAAACAATGTAGCCGACCAATTAAATTGTGTTCGATTATGAAGTGAAATTCTATAAAATCCATGATAATTTCATGTTATATTTCGCAAGCATCAACTTACCAATTTTTTCATTAACTGCTCTGTAATACTTTTCATCATCGACGATAAATCTATTTCAATTAACAACAGCAGAAATGACATTTCAATCACAATTAAATGATTGACAGACGGCTGCTACAAGATGACATTTTGAAACAGGCTTAGGGTATTTCAACAATCAATGTCAGTGATGGCATCAAATATCAAGTTTCAGTCACATAAACAATACGGACAAGAACCCTAATGTGAACACACACAAGATTCTAAGCGTGTATAGCCCACTCGTCATTTTGCCCCTTTTTGAATAACAATTCCCATTGTATTCGCAAATCAATTAATGTTCAAAGTAATAAACATATCAAATTACAACAATACGGGTGTTTGTTTGAACAATTATTTTGAAATAGATTGGTTTAATACGTCAGCGTTATTTAATAAGATATAAAGATTGTTTGATGCAATATCCCCTGTAAAGAAAATCTATGAGTTTCTCCATGACAACTTTATGAACTTTCAATGAACTTCATTTAAGGCTTCATGAGCTTTTTGTGTTTTCTTGAACATTTCACGAACAGTCATGGAGAGTTCATGAACATTTTAGGAACCGGTTCATGAAATGGTCCATGAATGTGAAATTGCCTGAATGTTCATGAACTTATGAACTTTTGTCATTATATGAATGTGGCACTTTTTTATTTTGTATTGTAACTTAGTTATATAGAATGAATTGTAACGTGTAGTTGAAATGTAAGAGTTATAAGTCAATGAAAAAGTCGCTTGAAGTTTGCCATAGAAAGCAAAGTTGAATAATTGAAGAACTGTTTTGTCTTCTGTATGTCCGACCCAAGTATGACAATATTATGAAATTTTGAGTTTAAAAATTTAAAATTAAGTATGTCTTGAAAATTTAATGATTGTTCATGCCAAGAATAGTAACCTGTTTGATGTTTCCAGTTTGATTAACTCGAATCAAATAAAAGCTAAACAGAACTAACTTTGGCAATCGGACCCAATAGATGCAGTCAACGTGATAGATTGTTCTTGAAGCAAATCATGAAGTTGACCAAACAGCTCTTCATGGTCTGGTAAATTCACACCTGAAAACAAAGTAAAACTAAGAATAACAACAACTTTTAACCATTTTTATTATATAATAGATATCTGTTTATAATGAGAAATATAAATATGAATTGAATAAATAAACATATTGATTACTGTTGTAATAGTGCTCACTCTCTGTTTGCCTCTGTTTGAGGCATTACATGTAAACGAGACTACCTCGTGTTTGACTCAATTAAAGATGGCTACTTGAGATGTTGTGTGATCTTTGTCTGTCACAATACTACCCACATTAGCATACAACATGGTGTCAGATGTGGGATTTAGTAGTTAAATACATTTTCATTTATTGCAATGGCTGAGTCCGGTGAGTTTTCAAAGCCTGGTCCGCTGGTGTTTGATGCATCAGCTGCAGAAAATTGGCGAAAATTTATGATGAGATTTGACATCTACATGATCGCCAAAGAAAAAGATGGAAAGCCTGATAAACTCAAGGTGAACATGCTCCTAAACTTCGCTGGTCCTGCTGCCATCGAAGAGTACAGCCACTTTACGTATGGCATAGGTGAAGACAAAAATAACTATGAAGTTGTTTGCAGAAAATTTGAGCTTTTATGCAAAGGAGCAAGAAATGTTATTTATGATCGTTTTGTGTTTTTCAATCGTTGTCAGTTAGAAGGTGAGCGCATTGATGCTTTTGTGAGTGAATTGAAGAGATTAGCAATAAATTGTGAATTTGCAAATTTGAAAGATTCTCTTGTGAGAGATAGAATTGTTGGTGGAGTACAGTCAAATGACCTTCGAGGTGATTTGTTGAAGAAATCGGATTTGACGTTGACAGCTGCTCATCAATACTGCAGAACGTATGAGGCCAGTGAAGCTCAAAAACAGCTGTTTTTGCCTGGCTCGACGAACACAGCAACCACTACACTAAATGCAGTTTCTCGCCATCCTGATGCCATTAAACAAGTGTTATGCAAGTTCTGTGGATACAACCATGTACTGAAACGTTCGAAATGCCCTGCTGTTGGAAGAAAATGCAATGTATGCCATGAAGCTGGCCACTTTGCAAAGATGTGCAAAGAAAGAAAATCCTCCAAGCCCGTGAAGAAAGATCCCTCTACTACCCATGTGGACAGTGTTGAAGGTGAATGTGCCGATGTGGATAGGCACAATGACCCATGCATATACTTTGGTTCTATTGAACTAGATACTGTTTATGCTAGAAACAAACTTAAATCAAGTATGGTGGATGTAAATGTTGCTGGACATAATATTGCCATGAAGGCCGACACAGGGGCTGAAGCAACAGTCATTCCATACGAGTTATATAAGAGGATAACAAAGAAACCTCTTCGAAAAATTGTTCAGCCACTCAAAGGATGGTTGGCTGACAAAGCTATTCAGCCTAAAGGTGCTGTTCGTCTATTGACGAAATACCATGGAAATGCATTAAATTTGAATTTTTTAGTAGTAGAAGGAAAATTTACACCTTTGCTAGGGTGTGAAGCATGCGTTGATTTAGAAGTGTTACACTTCATGAATGTAGATGCTATTTTAAAATCTACACCTGGTGGCTCCAACATCGACAGTCCTGGTAGTATGACTGTGTCTACACCAATAATGTGTGAGTTCAAAGATTGCTTCTCTGAAGAACCTGGTAAACTTGAAAGGGAAGTTCACTTGGAAATAGATTCCAGCATGTCTCCTGTTGTACATGCACCAAGGAAAATACCAATTGCACTTATGGATCCAGTGCGTAAGAAGTTGTTGCAAATGGAACGTATAGGTGTCATTGCAAAAGAAACCTGCCCTACACCATGGGTATCTTCCATGGTAGTAGTAGATAAGAGAAAGGATAAAGACCATCAAGGGAGACCAACAGAAAAAGATGTCAGAATCTGCATTGATCCAAGAGATTTGAACAAAGCATTACAAAGAGCCCATTATCCTGCGGCAACTATCGAAGACATTGCATCACGGATTGAAGGTGCGCAAGTATTTGCAGTTCTGGATGCCTGTAGTGGCTATTGGCAGTTACCTGTTGATGAAAGCAGTTCGAAACTACTCACTTTCAATACACCGTGGGGCCGGTATCGCTTCACGCGTCTTCCTTTTGGAATTGCTCCAGCTCCTGAGCTTTATCAACAAGAGATGGATCGGTTATTTGAAGGAATTCCAGTCGAAATCATTGTTGATGACTTCCTTATCTTTGGTAAAGATAAGACTGACCTTGATCGCAAGCTTCATCTTGTCTTAACTCGAGCTAGAGAAGTTGGTCTCAAGTTTAATGCAAGAAAGATGAGGTACAATCTACCGGAAGTGCGCTATGTTGGCCATACTCTCTCTGGTAGTGGAATAAAACCTGATCCGGATAAAATCCATGCCATTCAAAATATGCCAGCACCAACTGATCAAGCTGGTGTTTTGAGATTTCTTGGAACAATAAATTATTTGGATAAATTTATCCCCAACAAAGCTGATTTGCAGGGGCCGATATCTGATTTGTCTCAACAGAACACAACATTTACTTGGGAAAGTCCTCAGCAGGATGCATTTGATGCTCTCAAAGCTATATTGACAAATGCACCTGTTTTAGCATATTTCAATGATGGGAAATCAACAACCCTCAGCGTAGATGCAAGCTCAACTGGTCTTGGTGCTGTGTTATTGCAAGATGGCAAACCGTGTGCATATGGATCCAGAAAGTTAACAGACTGTGAAAAAAGGTATGCAAATATTGAACGTGAACTTCTAGCCATTGTCTGGGGAGTGACCAAGTTTCACACATATGTTTATGGACGACCAGTTATTGTACAGACTGATCATAAACCGTTGGAGACAATCTTTAAGAAGAATTTGAATGATGCACCACCTAGATTACAGAGAATGCTACTCAATCTTACACCCTATGACTTGACAGTAAACTATGTTCCAGGCAATAAGCAAGTCCTTCCTGATTGTCTAAGTCGTTCTCCTGTGTTTGAGAATATTCACCCTACTGTCCCGACACCTGCTATTTCGATAAATCTGATGTGCAATCTTGGCCTAAGACCCTCTTCTATAGAATCATTCCGGAATGCATCTGCTAATGATGCTGTCCATCAAGTCCTCATGAACTATGTGGTCAATGGTTGGCCTGCCAACAAGGAACTTGTAGATGAGCTTGGAAAAGAGTATTATAGCTGCAGAGATGACCTGAGCGTGGAAGACGGGTTGCTTTTTAAAATGGATCGTCTGGTAGTTCCGAGATCATTGAGGCGTGATATTCTGGAGGATATTCATGGTGGTCATATGGGCATAAACAAAAGCTTGTCGTTTGCCCGCGAGTATGTTTTCTGGCCTGGGATGTCTTCCCAAGTTAAAGAACTTATTTCAGCGTGTGATGTCTGTAATTCATTCAGACACACTCAACAGAAAGAGTCCCTTCTATCCCATGAGATCCCAGGTTTACCTTGGCAAACTGTTGGGAGTGACTTATTCAGTTTTGGTGGAAATACATACTTACTTGTTACTGATTTTTATTCTAAGTTTTTTGAAGTTGAGCAGCTGAGAGAAGCCACTGCGAAATGTGTCATTATCAATATGAAAAAAATCTTTGCTAGGTTTGGAATACCTGAGGAAGTTTTCAGTGATAATGGCCCGCAATACAGCAACACCCAACACCTCTTCAGTACTGCTCATGAGTTTAAGCAGTTTGCAAAAAGTTGGGGTTTTGTGCATACCACCAGCAGCCCTGAATACCCTGAATCAAATGGTGCAGCTGAGAGGGCCGTCCAGACATGCAAACGAATTTTCAGAAAAGCACATGCCTGCGGGAAAGACCCCTTTGAGGGACTATTGCAATTCCGAAACACGCCTTTTGAAGACATTGGTGGATCTGCTGTCCAACTGCTGATGGGGCGCAGAACACGAACCACCATGCCAACACATCGTCGTCTATTAATCCCTGAGGTTCTCCAACCGAAGCATGTGATCAAAACGCTAAAAAAACGCCAAATGGCATCTGAGGCACTAGTCAATGTGCATGCAAAAGATTTACCCCCATTGGCAGAAGGAGATCCTGTCCGCCTCAAGCCTGGTCGCTCCAAAGAATGGCGAAAGGCAGAAATATTGCCCCGCTCTTATATCATTAAAGATGAAAGTGGAAGAGTTTACCGGCGAAATCGACGCCACCTTATATCTGTTCCAAATGACACCCCTATGGTTCCACGTATGTCTGGCACCTATGACCCTACAAATGAATTCTCTCCATCTGCTGCATCTGATGAATCACCACCAGAACAATCACTTCAACCGCCTGATGGAGTTGCTGCTTCTGGATCTGCCGTCACAGTAACAAGATCAGGGAGATCTGTCAACCCTCCAAAACGCTTAATTGAAGGATATTAATCATTGATTTATTTGTTTGTTACTTTGCTTGTGTAATCTGTTAGGAGGAGGGAGATGTTGTAATAGTGCTCACTCTCTGTTTGCCTCTGTTTGAGGCATTACATGTAAACGAGACTACCTCGTGTTTGACTCAATTAAAGATGGCTACTTGAGATGTTGTGTGATCTTTGTCTGTCACAATACTACCCACATTAGCTTACAACAATTACTATAAAAAATAAATAGAAAAATAAAAATACAATCTATCTATCTAAAGACTAAAATGAAAACCTTCTATCAATATCCGGCTGGTTGATATTTATAAAATATATCCTCTGTTGTTTCTAAACTTGGCATTCTAAACAACGTTTTTATATATCCAGTTCCAGCTACGGTAATAAAATTAAGTAGCCATGAATAGCAAATAAACCCTTCACTCACAAAAATGGTTGTGAACTGTCTCCTGGGTCACAAGTTTACGTCAAGTATAAACGCTCCCTTGTGTGTTCATAATAGAGGTGTGCGTCGGATCGGATTTACAGAAAGTTGATTACGGGTACGAACGTGAAACTGATCCAAATCCGATCCGATCCGAAGCAACAATCATAAATACAATCCGATCCGATCCGAAACTAAAACTTCTAAATTAATTCGAACTAATCCGAAATTTTTTGTATGAAATCTGAAAAAATCCGAATTCCACAGGGCACCAAAGAGATGTAAAACATGTTACTTCCGAATAGACGTACATTTAGCCAACATAATTAATACTGTTGTACTTATATTTTATTTCAATCTACCAACGCTTGTTTACAGTCTCAGATGGACGGCTAGATTTTTCTTCAATTTGAAAATCTTTTCTTTTCAAGCTTGGCTGATGGACATTCTACGTCGGGCTAAAAGTTTTAAGTCACTACTACTGCGATAAAATACAAAACCATCAGACTCTAAAAAGAATATACAACGTTTGACTTACTAAGCTGTCCATCATTATATAAAGTTATAAACTATGATAATACAGAGAATGAACTGTGGAGGAGAACATGAGACACAGCAATCATTGAAACGATGTCCCGAACGATGTAGCCTACGATTAATCTAGACATCTTAATATTTTCCTTCGTAAAATTTTGATTCATTTCACATCAATCGAGTCAATCAAACCAATTGTAAAATTGATCACATAACGGCATATTAACGTAGCCCCTATATTTACATTGAAAAACTTTATTTTCTGTGTTGAAAGGAAGCTAAAACACATCAATTACTGCAAAAGACAAATACTTAGTCAAATTTCGAAATCCGAAATAATCCGAAGAAATAATATCACTACAAATCCGATCGGATCCGAAGGCCAAAAATGTCAACCCGAATCCGACCTGATCCGATCCGACCTGATCGGATCGGGTTCGGACTCAGATTAGGGTCGGATTCGCACATCTTTAGTTCAAAAACTGTGCTTCACAGGGGAACAGTATCATCATTGAGCTAAAAGTGTTTATTTCAACCTGGGCTAATGAATTGTTTAGGATTGTTATCTAATCTTATTTAATTATATTAATTGTTTTATTGTATTCACTTCATTTAATTATTATTACTTTATTCATAAAAATATATGTCATACCTTTCAGAAGTGCAGCACAGCATAACTTGAAAGAAGATGGTTGATCTTTTGCTCCAGATTTTCTTGATTTCGAAATGAAATCAACAAGATGTGCAAGTACTTCAATATTTTGAGATTTCTGCATATTCTATAAAATAAGAACATTTGTGAAACTAATTTTAAAAACTGACAAAAACTTTGAACCAAATAACCAAGTAACTAATCAATGGAGAGAGTATTTATTTATAAAAAATTCTAATCTCACAGTCTTAGACTAATTTTAAAATTTAGAAGCTTGACAATGAACAATAAAACAAGCAGGGACAATAATCAACCTATATGCAGCTGCAAATTCTGATAACCTATGCAGCTCGTGTTTACTTTGCTAATTGCTCGATTTTCTTGAACAATTTGAAATTACTATATGGACCATTTCATGAACTATCTTCACAGACAAAGTGTTTATGAACTGATCTCTGCATGTGGGTAAGTTAAATTGGATATGATATAAATATCAACATACCTTTATTGACGCAAAGATGTCATTGTTCATTTTTTCATAGCATGATAAGCATGCTGAATTCATATCTAACTCATCTGCATTTGAAGAGTTTGTTTTTGAATGAATGCTACCTCGTTTAAACTTTTTTTTTTTGGATTTTGATGGGCTCTCATTTGCACCAGGTTGGAAAAGAAAACATGCCTAGTCATCAAAAACAAAAAATACAAAACTTCCGTAAGCTGGGGAATTAAAGATTTCTAAGAAAATAGGATACAAAAACAATCATTGATTAGGAAGAGTAAACTAAAGTTGTGGCGATAAGACCTGAATCCAAATGTTTTTGGATCTACAAATTTCCAAAAGACGGCCTATGGACCTATTCATAAACTGTTCATGAACTAATGAACTGTTATTTGCAGGGGTAATCGGATCAGATTCAGTTTTAAATTTGTGTCGGATTGAGTATGAATATTTACAAAAATGTTTGGATCTGATCGTATTTGAATTTTCAAATCGTATGTATCAGAGATGGACATTCAATAGTGATATAGGTTACAATTAGGCCTACTGTGGTAGGAATATAGAAATTAGTACTTTTGTGTTTGTCTGGTTCACAGCCTCTATAGGCCTCATAGACCTGGTTATAGAAATGACAATAATTTATTTAATGGAATCTTATAGGGTAAAAGTTTCGTTTAAAAAATTAAGTATCTGGAATTAGAAAACATATATGTGTGGTCTTCATATTTCAAGTGCTGCCATGAAATAGACAGATGGCAATCATCCAGATGATAAGTAGGCCTAGGCTACTTAGCTAGCAAAATCATATTGAAAAGAAAGGAAAGTTATCCAACACAATAAACAATAAACAGCCTGGAGACACAATTAAATTTGTTTAAATAGGCCTAGTTAAAACCCTAGTCCCTAAGCCTACGCTATGGCTAGTTGCAAAGAAGGGCACTTTTTGACGAGATCTTGGGGGTGACCACAAAATATCTGCTCGCAGGTACAGGCACTTGAACAAATCTGTGCCTTTTTTGCGGGCGAAAAAACTGCATTCTATAGCCAAATAGTAGTAATAGGCATATCTAGCGTTCCCGAAAAAACATTTGTGGAGATTCTTGAAAAGTATCTTGGGGGCAGCTCTGGCCTCTGCCATACTCTGCAGACTGGGGCTATGGAAATACCGCTAGCGCTATTGCCTAATGTTTTATTCGTCATTTAAAAGTGGACAACCTGACTCCTATATTTTGCTCTTACAACAAAATCGACCAAACACCACAAGCAAAATATCTCTCCTCCTAGGCGAGTGAACTGGATCCTGTGGACCTGTGATGAAATGTACGTCCTGTATGTAATTTGTTATTTACATGTTTATTCTGTATAAAGATTCGTTTTATTATTATCATTATTATTATTATTATTATTATTATTATTATTATTATTATTATTATTATTATTATTATTATTATTATTATTATTATTATTATTATTATTATTATTATTATTATTATTATTATTATTATTATTATTATTATTATTATTATTATTATTATTATTATTATTATTATTATTATTATTATTATTATTATTATTATTATTATTATTATTATTATTATTATTATTATTATTATTATTATTATTATTATTATTATTATTATTATTATTATTATTATTATTATTATTATTATTATTATTATTATTATTATTATTATTATTATTATTATTATTATTATTATTATTATTATTATTATTATTATTATTATTATTATTATTATTATTATTATTATTATTATTATTATTATTATTATTATTATTATTATTATTATTATTATTATTATTATTATTATTATTATTATTATTATTATTATTATTATTATTATTATTATTATTATTATTATTAATAATAATAATGGAGTCAAAGACTACGCATTCATTTTCTGTAACTTAAAGTTTCTCGCTTTATGCGATCATCAGACAGATACTATGGAAATGTATAGAATAGTATCTGTCTGATGATCGCATAAAGCGAGAAACTTTAAGTTACAGAAAATGAATGCGTAGTCTTTGACTCCATTATTATTATTATTCACGCTCTGTCAAATGACATCGAGCACTATATCAACTGCTGTTAGATACCATATCATCATTATTATTATTACATTATATTATTATTATTATTATTATTATTATTATTATAACTATTATTATTATTATTATTATTAATAATAATAATGGTGATAGATCAAAGAAAACACATTCTTTACTGTAACTCCAAGTTTCACGCTACTGCGATCATCAGACAGTTTTTTATTCTATGAAAAATGTATACATACATGATGGTTTTAACTCCTATTTCAGACTATACGTGAATGCTGCGCTATTGTTAATTATAGTGTTATTGTTTAAATACAATGGTGTAAGTTTTTCTTTTGAAAATAGATGATAAAATAAATAAAATTGTTTCCTATTACATCAGTTGGTTGATTATTATTATGTTTTTGTTTCTTTAAAATTAGCTAAATAGAATTTGTTTTCGTGACGACATTTAGAAATTAGTTCGGATTTTCGATTTAATAGTTTTTCTTTTGAGCATATAATGTAATATTTTTCCAATAAACATAAATGACACTTTTTTGAAATGTTGCTATATGGCTTAGCATTGGCGATGGGTGACCATTTGACTGTATACTCGCTGTTGTTGTCTTTCAGCTCCCAAATATATTTTGATAGCTGTGTGCTAGTGCTATATTTTCTGTGTTTAAACGTTGACTTGTGTTGTGTATAGCGCACTTTAAATGTATCCTCTGTTAAACCGATGTAGCACTTTCCCTCTTCGTCTTCTGGAGTGGTGACTTTTGCCTGGTAAATGATTCCCTTCATTTGGCATCGATTATCAAATGGACAGGATCTTTTGTTTCTGCAATTGCAAGGCGTGGCATCGGTTGTGTTGTTATTTTCGCTATTTATTATTTTGTTATTGTGACTTTTCAGAATTGTGTCCATATTATTAGAGCAGGACACAATTTATATATTATAATATGTAAATATACTAATTTCTAAATGTCGTCACGAAAACAAATTCTATTTAGCTAATTTTAAAGAAACAAAAACATAATAATAGGCCTAATCAACCAACTGATGTAATAGGAAACAATTTTATTTATTTTATCATCTATTTTCAAAAGAAAAACTTACACCATTGTATTTAAACAATAACATCATAATTAACAATAGCGCAGCATTCACGTATAGTCTGAAATAGGAGTTAAAACCATCATGTATGTATACATTTTTCATAGAATAAAAAACTGTCTGATGATCGCAGTAGCGTGAAACTTGGAGTTACAGTAAAGAATGTGTTTTCTTTGATCTATCACCATTATTATTATTACTATTTACCGCTCTGCTAAATGTTGACATTGAGCACTATTTTGTCTGCTATTAGATAAACCTATACTTATTATATTATTATTATTATTATTATTATTATTATTATTATTATCATTATTATTATTATTATTATTATTATTATTATTATTATTATTATTATTATTATTATTATTATTATTATTATTATTATTATTATTATTATTATTATTATTATTATTATTATTATTATTATTATTATTATTATTATTATTATTATTATTATTATTATTATTATTATTATTATTATTATTATTATTATTATTATTATTATTATATTATTATTATTATTATTATTATTATTATTATTATTATTATTATTATTATTATTATTATTATTATTATTATTATTATTATTATTATTATTATTATTATTATTTTTGAGACAAATGACAGCGATAAAAGAGACATAATTTAGCAACGTTTCGTTATCTTCTTAACAACATCGTCAGGCGAGTGAGTGATATTGAAAATTTCATAAAATATATAGAGAAAACTAATTAACATAATTCTAATAGAGTGTTAAATTCACAGACATCGATACGGAAGACTGTCAGTGATCAAACAAAGAGCCGGGATTTAACAGAGTCTAATTGCGTGTTGAGTGTAGGCTTGATCTGCCGAATCGCAAGCATTTCATGAATGAGGCAATCAAAACGGTTCTTACATTTTTTAATAACTCGAAAGTTTTGATGACAATCGCGGACGGTAATACCATGTGAATGGCGAAGATGTGATCCAATGGCCGATCCAGTATGTCCGTCAATGCGTTGATGTAAGTGTTGGCAAGTGAAGCCAACATAACTTGCATCACACAAGTCACATTGAAAACAATAAACAACGCATTGACGAGACAAGAGCGGTGGCTTTGGCTCACGTAATCGCAAATCATCTACAATTTTCCTAGTGTTGAAAACCGGTCTGATAATTTGGCCGATATTACCACTAAGATTAGATAGCTGCTTTTTAAGATATGGCCTATTCTGTTGTTCAATATATGTCATCCTTAAAACACTTAATTGAAATTAGAAAGTTACAGTATGAAAAAGTTATGTCAGTACATACTAAGAAAATTTCAAGAATGTTGAGCCGTGATCATACCGATGTAGATAAGCACATTGTTAACCTATCCTCGCATCAACTATCATTTTTTGAAAAGCTTGTGATTTCAAGAGGCCTCAAATTTTCCCTTCCTCGTCGAAGTATGACTGACGAAAGTAATGTCTTAGCTAGTTTCGAAAAAGCTTGCTGGAGGCTTGACCAGTCCCTTTCATCTGAGCAAAAAGATCTCGCTCTTACAACCCTCAAGACTTTAGCATTAAATTACAGCCAACACAAAGGACCTACCGCTCCGAAACAACTAATTAGAGCAATAAAAAGTCTGAAAAGTAAGAAAGATATTATTATTACGAAGCCTGATAAGGGAAACGGTGTTGTAGTAATGGACTATAGCGAATACGTGCGACTCTTACGCAAAGCGTCTATTGACAAAACTGATAAGTTCCGACCATATAATTGTAATAGCAAAAAGACGAGGGGTAGGCCTCGCAAAATTGACCATCCTTTACTGGAAAGGGAAAGAAAAGTTCAGGAGGCCTTGAAACGAATTTTCTCGAAACCAATAGCTGATTCTCTATCGCCAACAGGGTCTAGGCTAGCCCACATATATGGTCTCCCTAAGACACATAAGCCTCTATTAGCGATGAGACCAATTTTATCAAGCACTAATTCCTATAATTTTAAATTGGCAAAGTGGTTAGAAGAAAAACTACAACCCATGTCAATGAATGATTACATGGTAGATGATATATTTGAATTCACAAATTTTATTCGGACTCTCACGCCTGCAGCCGGTGATATTATGGTGTCTTATGATGTCGAGTCCCTGTTCACAAACGTTCCTGTCGATGAAACCATAGATATTTTAGTTGATAAAGCTTTCTCAGATAATTGGTTTAATGAAACACACGATCTAGCTTTAACAAAAGATGATCTAAAAGAATTACTTCAAATTGCCACAAAAGATCAGTTGTTTACTTTTCAAGGAGAGCTGTTCGAACAAATAGATGGCGTGGCAATGGGTTCCCCTTTGGGTCCCTTAATGACAAATGTTTTTATGTGTCACATTAAAGATAGACTAAAGGAAAAGAATGATCTTCCTGAACATTATTATCGCTATGTCGATGATACTGTAACAATTATGCCAAACCTATACGATGCTAATCAATTACTACAAAAGTTAAACAATGAACATCCTGCTTTAAAATTCACTATGGAAATCGCAGAGAATAACAAATTACCTTTTCTTGGCGTTTCAATGAAATTTATTAATAAGACAGTTGAAACTGGTGTTCATCATAAACCTACTGATAATGGATTATTACTACATTATCAGAGTCATGTTGATGCAAATTATAAGAAGGCACTACTGATTACAATGCTAGATCGTGCCAATCGGCTTTCATCAACCGATAAAAACTTTGATGAAGAGTGCACTATAGTGCGTAATAGATGTTTAGACTTGAAGTATCCTAGTCAATTAATTGAGTTTTACGTAAATAAATTTAGAAAGAAGCGTGGTGAAGGTACACTTGATTTGCCAGTCGCAAGCAGAAGTAAAAATGACATCAATATTACTTTGCCTTTCAAAGATCAAATTTCAGCAAATTCACTTAAAAAGCAGCTATCTAATCTTAGTGGTAATATCGGCCAAATTATCAGACCGGTTTTCAACACTAGGAAAATTGTAGATGATTTGCGATTACGTGAGCCAAAGCCACCGCTCTTGTCTCGTCAATGCGTTGTTTATTGTTTTCAATGTGACTTGTGTGATGCAAGTTATGTTGGCTTCACTTGCCAACACTTACATCAACGCATTGACGGACATACTGGATCGGCCATTGGATCACATCTTCGCCATTCACATGGTATTACCGTCCGCGATTGTCATCAAAACTTTCGAGTTATTAAAAAATGTAAGAACCGTTTTGATTGCCTCATTCATGAAATGCTTGCGATTCGGCAGATCAAGCCTACACTCAACACGCAATTAGACTCTGTTAAATCCCGGCTCTTTGTTTGATCACTGACAGTCTTCCGTATCGATGTCTGTGAATTTAACACTCTATTAGAATTATGTTAATTAGTTTTCTCTATATATTTTATGAAATTTTCAATATCACTCACTCGCCTGACGATGTTATTAAGAAGATAACGAAACGTTGCTAAATTATGTCTCTTTTATCGCTGTCATTTGTCTCAAAATTAATAAGTAAAAATTTATTAATTATTATTATTATTATTATTATTATTATTATTATTATTATTATTATTATTATTATTATTATTATTATTATTATTATTATTATTATTATTATTATTATTATTATTATTATTATTATTATTATTATTATTATTATTATTATTATTATTATTATTATTATTATTATTATTATTATTATTATTATTATTATTATTATTATCAAGATGATCAAGTCAAGCCATAATCACAGACAACACCACTTCTTTCCAAATGCTGGTGAGACTGCTTTCGTGCATTGTCCGTCCGTTGAGTTGAGAGGAACGAATAACGATCTCCCGTGTTTCAAGAAGGACGACGAGGAGCAGATTCAGGAGGGCGTAAAGTGTATTTTCATGTAAATGTGATTACAGTGAGTGTGAGGTGAGAGGAGACAATGAGACTTACATGAAATTTAGGCATAATGGACTTTTAGCAAAAAAATGATGACTGATGAATGGTCGTGACTTACTTTTGATATTGAAGTAGTAGCATTTTCATTTTCTTCCTCCATGCTGAATTCAGCTCTTACAAGAAAAAAACAGATTGGAAGTTATCTTGGCGCAGTCACTGCATCGCTATATGGCCTAAAGTTAAGTCGTAAAGTCAACATTGTCAATCAAGTTTTCTCGTATTAAATCTGCCCTGCTCCTGTTGCCTCTCTTCAGTGAAGCCTCATTCAAATTTCCCGCTGCCAGTTAATTAAGGGGGGACAACGGTATTTAGTTCCGATCATAAACTGAATTTACTGATAGTATCATTTACATTTTACGCTTGTAAAAATTTAGTCAAACAATTATTATTAATCTTAAGGCTTCAACAATTCTGACAACAAACTTTGAAGATTACATAACTGGAATCGTATCTCGATAACTTGCTACTTTGGGGTTCCCCCTTGCCAACTGTTTCAACTTAAAACTCATCAATCTGTCATGTGATTGGTCATTAACAGCTATATCGCACCTGTACCAATAATCTGTTGCTTTTAAAAAACATGTGCTCGACTGTGATCATTTCTCTTTAGGCTTTCCTTCGCTCATGTATACCCGAAGGTTTGCCTTTTACAGAAAACGATTTCCTCCCTAAGGAAAGTTAACACTGACAAGAGTCAGTGTGTATATGGTTATAATGTCCTAGCGTTTGCTAAGCGTTTTTCTCGATTTAAACTGCATTTAAATATTATTATTTTTTTATTGTAATATTATTATATTTTTCCACTGGAATCCCACTACTGTCACAATTCGTTCACTTTAAATTTTAAACATCTATTGTTACTACAAACGAGTGAAAACTGCGTCAACTGCTTGCCTGGTGAAGACGATATGTTGGTTACCGACAGCATTCAATGTGAGTTCTTCGAGGGAACAGAAAAACTACTCGAAGTTTGGTTCGGTGCCGCTGGAGAAACTTTCTCTTCCAAACAAAATTCTTCACTTGATTTGAGGAGTATTCCAAGGTAATTATAAACTGTCTAGGTTCATGAAAGATTACATGCCTATGTTCATCATATATTACCCCTTATTAAAGTATCTAAGACCGGTTGTGTTTATTGAACGGTGAACCGACTCTGGTTTTCACCTTCGGTATTTATTTCTATTCAGCTGTTGACTAATCACATGAGTGGTCTCCGATTTGCTTTGCAACTGCTGATGCAATAAAATAGCAGACAAACATGCTTTGTTTTGTCTTCGTTGTGTTGGAGACCGGCTTTCAATCAACAATTGTAAAATGAGACCCACGTGGGCGATGTGGGTGTTTCCCTATGATATTGTGATCGGGGAGATCATATAATATTATCATTTATGAAGTGTGAGAATAAATATTGAAATACCTGTACATTGAATATGAGTTATGGGAAGTTCGTCTTTCATCTTTCCCAAGATATCATTCACCATTTCAAGTTCAAATTTGAAATTTGTACCCACTATCAAACATGAAGAATTTTCAGATCATTATAATTATGTTCTCCCTGATGAACTCTTGTTATTGCCTTTTTACATTGAAATTCGTTACAAATAATCTTGATTTCAGACTATTTTTTAAATTTAATGCTTATGTGTGCACAAACTTGTCTGAAGTATAATTACAGATAAACCCTTTGCTCGTATCACATGTAAATGTGTCATAATGCCCGAGCAAACGATGCAGCTTTGTTGGTTCGACTTTGTCATATGCGAAAGAGGAACGTTGCTTAATGCAAGGGCAAACGGTCATTCGACTTTACAGCCAACTGCATACAACTTTTAAAAACGAATGAATCGGTCATGTATCCAACAAATAATTTAAAACGCGCATTTGCCTCAATCATGTATTGTTTTTGTATAATTTACCTTTTGAACTGAAAGTTTCTTATTTTCCTTATTATTTAAATATTCTTGGTATTGTGCAGTGTTCCAAGCATAAAAGTCTCATCAAAATTCCTCAGCATTTGTCCGACTCTGAATTTTTTTTTGAGTCTAAACAATAAGTTGGATCGTTTTCTTGGGCCCATATGTGTATTAAAAAACTTGTATTAATACCGTTATCAGTTTATACAAAGGGCTACTCATCATGTAACAGGTATTTCTGAATAGATCATGGTGTGGTATTCCTAAGCTAGTGTTCTATCTCTATATAATTCATTTGATTCTGAGAAGCTTAATTTGGGGTAAGACAATAATAAATGCTTATACCAGAGCTATTAGGAATAACTCTTAATGGATATATATCAGGTTTATAAGCCTACCTGTCATGCATTCTTTAACCTTGACACCCGCTTGTGAAATATGATGCCTAGAGAGCTGTAAGTAAATATGATGCCTAGAGAGCTGTAAGTAAATATGATGCCTAGAGAGCTGTAAGTAAATATGATGCCTAGAGAGCTGTAAGTAAATATGATGCCTAGAGAGCTGTAAGTGAAAAATCTGTTCAAAATGTTTTCATCTGAGTATTGAAGCAATCAGAGTATTATCTGGAACAGTAAACCCTAGTATGAATAAATAAGTGGGATTAATAAACAACTAAACAACATTGAATGAGTATTAAAACAATTTGACCGTATTTATTTATTTATTTTGTTTCCTGAAGGCATGAGCTAGACAATCTTCTTAGCATTGTCAAGGCTGAAATAGTGAGTTTCACATCCAATGGTTGGACAGACTCTTACGTTTTAAGCGAGAGCAGCATGTTCATTTCAAAAAATCGCTTTATCATCAAAACCTGTGGCACCACATGTCTTCTGGATTGTCTGGGATTCCTCTTGGACCTTGCCGAAGAATATTGTGATTTTGATTCCATTCAGGTAGGATGCAACAACAACAACGTATTGGCCAAATAGCTAAGTTGTCCTGAATCGTATAGGGATCAAAATGTGTTTAATTTAACATTGCAGTGATGCTCTTCTTGCTCATTCACTTCAAATGTAATTCTGCTGAGCGTATTGTTCTTCATGCTCCACTTTTGAGAATATACTAAATCTTAGTTTTGAAAAGAAATAGACCTAATTTGACTGAGAAATTCAGACATTTAGAGCATTTCAGACTATTTCTACTTTTGTAAAATTCTAGTTATTAAAATTTATTACAATTATAATAGATATTTACTACATTATCTACATAAGCTAGGCTACTAATCTTAATTCTAATTAATTTTAAATGACCGAAGCAGTTTGAACAATTGGTCAAATATTTGGTTCAGTCCTAGCCAATTCGAAATCTGTTGAATAAGAAATGAAAACCAGAAATAGAAGAGTGGTACTGGAGCTCGGAAGTGATAATGATGATTACTTAATTATCCCAACTAACATGATTTGTATTTTACTTTAGAATCTGTTCTACTCTCGCCGTGTTTATCTGAAACCAGAAATGCAACAAGGGATGCATCAATGTTTCGAAACTGAGGTATTTATTATTTACTACAAATTAAGACCTTTACTAAACAAACTACACTTGCCTATTTATCCTTTGTGCATTTTGTAGTGGTTTCAATTATAGGCTACTCACACTAAGTTCGACAGTCCATAAATTACAAATAGATTATACGATTGCAGATTGCTAATTTTGTCACATCAGTATGATACAACAACAGAAATCTGAGATCCTTAAAGAGTACAGAGAAATAGCGCTTTAATTTGATTCAATTCAACTCTAATACACTACGAACTCAAAGTTAGTAAAAACCGCGTAAAAATCACGCTAAAATTGCGTAAAAAAGATCGTGTAAAAACCGCGTACAAAGCACCGAATTTACGCGGTTTTCATCGAGTAGAAATCACGTAAAAACTGGGTAATACTTGGATGTATTTCGTGTTAAAGTCAGGTAGAAAACGAACATCAATATAGGGTGATAATCGCGTAAATATCAAGTTAAAATTGGGTGTTAATGAGTTGAGAATCGTGTAAAATGTAGTACTATTCTAAATAGAGTATCCTCCAATTATTTGTCCCTTTTCAATCTTACTTGTTCAAATAAAGATTGAAATTTACAAGAAGAAAGAATGAAAGAAGAAATAACGAAGACTTTGATCTATGAAACAAGTTCTGACATTCAAGGATGTAATATACAATACAATTACATTATGTATACAGTTACTATCATTTAGTTTACATATAATAGATACAATACAATTTAATTATCATTCAAGTTAGACAGAAAGACAAGCGATTTAATTAAGAGACTTAGCATTGCACGTCTTTTATCGCTTTTAAAATACTTATATGTGAAGTAGTACTGTATAACCTTTGTAAATTTATTAAACTTTTATTGTCCGATAACTTTTCAAAGAGCTTCAATTCAAAACGTGTCCACTGTCCAGCTTTATAAATGCTAATATATGCCGTCATAATCCATAGCCTTCTCCTAACAAGGAAGCGAATTACAAATTAATTAACTACATCTGCACATCATGCATGTGTGTGGTCGATCTAAAAGATTGACTTCAAAACTTTACCTGATGTTGTATGTTTTTCTGTAGTTGTATTCTATCTTGTTTCTGGGGGTGAAATTTATCTCATTTTGATTTTGAATTTCTCCTGCAATTCTTCCAAACTTCTAATGTTTTCTAAGAAATGATATGAAGGACGACCAAACGATAAACATAAACATAATATTGTTTGCACATGTCCGATGTCATTGATTCAGTATTTCATAATATTCATATTAATTATTTGCGTTATGCAAATGTTTGTAATTGACAACAACAACACTTCACCTGTGAATCTCGTGACTATGAGTATTGACAATCTTTCATTTCATATCAAATATAGTAAAGTGCTAAAAATGAAAATCAATAAACACATTTCAGATTACGGAGGTACAGTCCTCTATAATCTCTTTAACAACTCTGTAGTTTCAAAGCTACAAGCGCTTACCTTTAAATTAAACAATCCAATGGATTACACATTTTGGTTTCACTTTACATTTTGCATAAAAACAAGAAATTCAAAGGACCGATTAATAAAATGTCATGAATTGGTTGGATTCAATAAACAAGGCAAGCAATAGTATAGTAAATGGAAATATAAAATATTTCCCAAGGCTCTATCCAATTTAATAATTAATATATCATACCTTATTAATTAATATCGTTGTTTTTCCTCTCTTGAAGATAATAACTTTTACCTATAAAAAGTAGATTAACAGTCTGAAAAAAACGGCGGTAAATGATCTAGCGATAAGAATTCGTAACGTCTTAACAAAGTTTACTCACCCTAAATTGTTTTATAGCATCAATAATATAATGTAGCTTTCGTTGATGCTGTTTGCTCCTACTCAACAGCCATTCAAAATAAAAACGAAGACGGAAGAAAGATTTTCACTGATGTTATTGGCAACCAGTTTTGACGAAACCACGTTCGATTTTCGTGCTGAAAGCATAGCTGAAGGACTTGAACGTTTTATATTTTTATAAGTGTCTTTATAATCATAAATAAATAAATACAGTGTAGCAGGATAGACACTCAAAATATAATGAAATTAAACTAACAGTATTTAGAGGAGAGGGAAGTATCCTTTTGTTTAAAACTTAACCAAATTAAGATATGTAATGAAATACATGGAATTTTAAGTTCTTCCGTCAGGTCATTCAATTATTAATGTTTTTCAATGAAGTACATCTTATCTTATAAAATCTCACTTAAAAAAGATAACCTATAATTAACTATTTTAATGATATAGCATTTACATATCCCGTTAAATAAAGTATAATGGCTCACAAGTTATAAAAATTCTACGTGATTTTTACGTGATTATGTTTTGATTCGAAAATCTAAAATTTTATTTACGTGAATTTTACGCGATGCAATTACTTTTACGCTATTTTTACGTGATTCGTAATTTTTCATTTTACTTTTTTCATTTTACTTTTTTACGCGATTTTTACGTGATGGAACCGAATTTACGTGACGTTAACACGACATCTACGCAATATTTACGCGATTTAACGTTCATAGTGATAATTCATCAATTAACGTTGGTCCCTTAAAACACTGGATAGTCAAAAGTTGGATCAAAAGGGGGCGGTCGCCAGTCGAGTTTGAAGAGTGGTCGCTAAATACAACACTTCTATTGTTATATTCAACGGCAACCGAAGCGTGGTCGCACACAATTACTCTCTGCTTAATTATTAGGATGACAAGTTTGACTGCATCTAGTACAATTATTTCTCTAATAGCAGAAATATCCGCTTATCTAGAAATAGAAGAGTTGTACAGGCACTTTAGTCTTCAAATATGGCAATACCATCTCAACTACTGTCTCTAGATAGCCAATAGTCTGTGAGTGGCTCATAAGACAGGTAGCTGCTGGTCAGAGTTGTCAGTTGATTGTATTTGAATATCATTAATTAATGTTATATTTCTGTTTGTAGGTCAAATACCTCAAGAAGTTTGTCCCAAGTGAGTACCACATACTTTTGCAGGGTGGCACAAAATTTTTTGCCTTCAGCGAACCAACCTTTAATCACATGTATCCTTCGTATTTTTTTCGATATTAACTGTACTCCATTTCCAATGTCCAAAATCAGTTTGTTGTACATAAGAATTTATTTTAGGAAAAAGTTCAAATTAACAATCAGAATAGTCATTCAAACAAAAATTAAGTGTAATTTCCAAAACTATATAAATAAAGTAAACCAAATGGCATATGCTTGATGTATGAGTTGTAATTATTGCTATAAAACTTTCATTCTTATAAGCAGAACATCCCCGAAGCTGAATGTATTTTTGTAAGCTGAAATATATTTCTCAAAAACAAATGCTTTGTAATCAAAGTAAGAGAGTTTGATTGAAAGCAGAAATTGAAATAAAACCCAATCATTTTCTCTGTGTGCTCAATTAAATTGTTTTATTCCAACCAGAAAGTATAGGCCATCTAATGATCACTAGTTTCTGATTCTTGAGATTGTTTTTTGTATTGAGCAGCCATCTTGTTCAGCTTTCAATTGTCATTTTTCATCTCTTTGTTATGCTAATTAGAAATCTAAAAAGCCGTGGAGGCGTTTCTTGTTCACTAAAACAATAACTTTTCTCGCTGTTTAACATCATTTGATGAGTTGAAATCCAACAATTTTGAGATTATTGTTCAGTTTTACATTTCCGAAGGCCAGATCCTTGGATTCAAAAATTGAAGATGATGAAATTAGTTTTCTTCGAATTGTAGAAGAAATAAATGAAAGTAAACTTCGTAAAACTTCGGAATTTTGCCCTAGCTTCTGCGAACTACGTTCGCAGGTTCGGACTGTTTGTGCCACCCTGTACATTTGATTTAAAATATTAGTTATTGTGTGTTGAAATTGTTGAGTTGAATTGATAGATTATCAAAAGAAGAAGGCTGATGATTTCCAGGTTACTAAATTATACAAATATTTTATCAATCCTTTAAAGAAAAAGTTTTTTGTATTTCTCAATTGAAATTTAGTTGATTTAATGGTTTTTGTTTTATCAATGATGATGATAATATATTACTTGTTCCTTGAACTCTAATCGGATAATAATAACATGTGGAATGCCTGCAAATGTTTGCTCATTAGAAACAGGCCACTCTGGGTGTTCAAATTCCAGACTTATATAACATATATATTGTAACAGGTAC
Source organism: Haliclystus octoradiatus (assembly GCA_916610825.1). Classification (NCBI taxonomy): domain Eukaryota; kingdom Metazoa; phylum Cnidaria; class Staurozoa; order Stauromedusae; family Haliclystidae; genus Haliclystus; species Haliclystus octoradiatus. The sequence goes on from OU744451.1 coordinate 457,615, forward strand.
GCCTATTTTTAATGATGTTTATTTGTTTGTTGCAGATGGTTCCAGCTACGTCTTGGGACATCAACCAGGCGAAGAGTGGTACTTGTTTACAATGGATAATTCTGTTGATTTTGAAGAAATGTCAGACGTCACATTGGAGATTCTTATGTCTGATTTGGACCAAAAGAAAATGGTTCAATTTGCTAAATCTAGTCATCCAAATGCAGATGAGATGACCAAGGTGAGATGCCATGATGCTCAACTCAATCATACATTAGTTAATGGCCATCCATCCATACAACGAAGCATAAAGATAACATAGCAATTTGAGAGAGACGCATCAGAGCACAAATTCCATAACCTACCTTCATCGTCATCATTTATTACATTCTGGGCATATATAGTGTAGGACACACGAGTGGAGAGACTTCAGAGTGTTCTCGTGACAAGCATCGAATGCTCGGTTTTTACAAAATAGATATATTCCCAAAGCTGCTATTTTCACTACGGTGTTACGCTTATCATGTTATACCTTTAGACAGAGCGCCACAGAACTAAAACGGCAGGTTTCTCCGGGCAACTTGAGAGTCACATAAAAGTGTTCATAAAAATATGCTAAACAATTATCTATTTCTTGTTTTAATTAAATTCTATTGTAAACCCTTCAAAAATCCAATTTATATTTCATGATTCACTGTCAAAGCCTTCTAATCATTTTGAGAAAATGCTGCATGTGAGCTTCATGGTCTTTGATTCTTTTGTTCTCCCAAGATTTGGCGAATCCATAGAAGCATGACGAAAACATGTATGAATGTATGAATTAAGAGGGCTCTGACCGTGAAATGATTTGTAAATCCATCTCTGGTGGGCTCCACAATAAAATTTGACAAAACAAGGAATAGGAAATTGTTCAGCATATTATTATGAACATTTTATGTGAATTTCAAGTTGCCGGGAGAAACCTGCCGTTTTAGTTCTGTGGCCCTTGGTCTAATTGTCCTTTGCCGTAGTTCATGAAATTAAATGATATTGAAATAAAATTAAGTAAAATTTAACAAAATTGCTCATTTTCATTTAACATAATCATTTTACAACTTTTTATGAACAAATATATTTGTTGTTTTTGATGTTTCATGTAAAGTTCATGAGCACATGATTGCCGTCGTATGGCTGTTGTCATCTGTAGACTTATTTAGGCTATTTAGCATAAACAGATACAATACAACGTAGATGTCTGCATCATTTATAATGTGTTTTGAAAAAAAGTTACAAGTTTGATTATTTAATTTATTCCAGAAAACTGGTATTGCCGATCTTATACCAGGAGCTATCCACGATGGTGTTGTGTTTGATCCCATTGGCTATTCAATGAATGGTCTCTACAAGGATTCTTACCATACAATTCACATCACGCCTCAAGAGGAATGCTCTTATGTCAGCTTTGAAACAAATCTCAAACTGAAGGATTATTCTAACCTGGTCAATCAAGTTGTCAAAACTTTCAATCCTGGAAAGTTTATTTTGACTTTATTTATCAGTAAGGTAAGTGTAACCATTTAAACCCTTCAACCTGTTTAGCCTCGATCAATGGCATGCTACATCTCAACTTTTAGGCTTTTCGAACTTGGATGTGAACTCGATGTTCTTTATTCACATTAACAACATAAATTTTATCATGACTGTTCAGACTTTCAGATTTCAGGCTGCATTAAAATCTATTCAAATAATCTGAATTCTTATCTCCAATACAAACTTAGAGAAAGGCACAGATATTATTTACGGTCATAAAACCGTGTGTGGTTAGCCTCTTCGACCACCCTACCTCCATGCATGTTTCACTGACTGTAGGCCTACTGTGTCGATTGTTACGCTATATTATTGTATGCATGTTTCAACATCAACTGATCTCAATATCAACTGATCTCAATTTTTTTTATAGGATGCCAAGTCATCTGCAACGCATCGCCGAATCGCAACAACCGCATTGGATGCTGAAGGTTATCAGTGTGTCGATCTTGACCAGCCGCAGTTGAAAAATTACTCACTCACCTATGGTTGCTTTGTTAAGTGCAAAGATTAATTATTGTTTACTTTGTGGACTTATTTTTATTCTGTCATCATTTAATCTCTTTATGTTGATTACCTAGGGTAGTTACATTTATGTTACAATTAGTTGGCTCTTATTGAGTCTTAGAAGCTAGCTTCGAGAAAGTACCTTTGTTAAAAGCTATTATATTGTAACCATAATAGTTATCTGTATTAATAATTGGCATAGTCGTAAATCTATATAATATATCTATATCTTGGATTAGTCTTGAAATGTTGTTGTTTTGCTGAATATGAGGGTGTTGCTGTCACAGTGTCTGGCTAAAGGTTTTGCCTTTGGATTCCTAAAACATTTACAACAATTTTCTTCTGGGTTTTTGTTGAGGTTTTGACCTGTAAGTCAGACAAATAACAATGTTCTTCTGAATTTGCTCCAGCCTTCCAGAGGATATTGCAAAGAAGCAAATGAAACACTGATGGCCTCAGTTATGGGGATGTTTTTCAGGGGTAATGTACAATGTGTTTTGCAATGACAGGCGGTTACAATAGCTATTTTCAATAAATTTACTGGATCACAAATCCCAAGAAGGTTTGAACAGGCATGGTGAGACTTGTGAAAGAAGCAGAGACTGTGTGTACACTAGAGGAAGGTGAATATTGAAATCCAACACAACATATATTCCTCTTCATGATCTCATTTGGATGCCCTAACCCTGTCATCGCATAGATTGAATAATTATGACTAAGCAAACTCGTCCTTTTGTACAAATATAATTCATTTTGCTCATCTTAGTTATAAAACGTTGACAGAACAACATATTACCTCAAAAACATATTTTTACGAACCTATTAACAAATTTCGATAGTAAATATGCTTACTAAATATTAAAAGTTAATCATTTCTTATACTCTAATGTTTTCCAGCCAAAAGCATTTTCTTTCCGAAGCTTGATTTCAACTTTAGTACCTAAATAATTAACTGTGCTTGTTTCGGGGATAATGAGCTGTAAAAGAAAGAAAATACTAATTCAGATTACATTAATTGTTGGTTCATTTCATAGGGCAATTTGACGTTCATGAACTGATGAACTTATTTTCACAGGGGATTCCCACAGGAGAAAGAAAATCTATGAAAGGGGAATCATCTCATCTCATTCATTTCAGTCAATTGTTCTTGAAATATTTATAAACTTTTCACATATTGGTTTTGCAAGTGGTTGATTGAAAAAAGCAGGATTGCTAAAAGGGGGTAAACGTGGCGATTTCCCCAAGGCACAAACAATCAAGTTAGCAGAATCTGTAGTCTGATAAATTGTCCTGTATTGTATACTAACAGAAATGAGTATTTAATGATGATGGTTCCTGTGGAAACTGTTCATGAAAAATTCTGTGAAAATTGGACCATTTAACATTCGAGAACTGTTCTTAAATTGTTCATGAACAGTTCATGGAATTCCGTAAAATTCATGAACAGTTCATGGAATTCCATAAAATTCATGAACAGTTCATGGAATTCCGTAAAATTCATGAACTGCTCATGAACAGCCCAGAAGGTTTATGAACAGTTCATATTTGAAAGTTTTTAATTTTGTTTTTGCAGTTTTTGATTCTAACAAAAACGAAGAAGTAACTAATAGCAATAATAACTATAAATAACTAAAACATGTTGTATTAACACAGATGTGTATTAACTAAGCTTACATCATATAGTTCCAATTGCAGCTCAAACACATTGATCCCACCGTTGAATGCAATTTTAAGTGCAACCTAAATTTAAAAAGAGCGCATCTTTAATCAAATCGTTGAGAACCAGCAGATGGGAAATTTGTAAAACAAATAAACACCAAATTGATTGCCCCTGCGAAAAAGTTCATGAACGTTCATGAACTTTCATGAACTGAGTTCATGAACGTTCATGAACTAGTTCATCAACGTTAAATGGCACAGAGTTCATGAACGTTCATGAACTCAAGTTCATGAAAGTTCAACAAAGTTAATGAACTAGTTCATCAAAGTTCATGAACTAGTTCAGCAAAGTTCATGAATTAGTTCATCAAAGTTCATAAACTAGTTCATCAAAGTTCATGAACGTTCATGAACAAGTTCATCAAAGTTCATGAACAAGTTCATCAAAGTTCATGAAGCAGTTCATCAAAGTTCATGAAATCAGTCCATCAAAGTTCATCAAAGTTCATGAACGTTCATGAACTGTATAGTAAATAACAGATTAAAACAAGAATAGGAAAAAGCAACTTTGAATGTGAACATTTAATTCACAAAAAATTGTAAAATGTGATATAGTAAGAGGAAATGAATACATTCAAACAAATAAAATATATGATATAGAAATGTAGGAATTAGTATAGCTTGTTAAAATATCAAAGATTGTTTGAAGCCGATTGATACTTTAAATATGTCTAAAGTCAAATCAATTCTGCTCATTGAAACCTAAAGCATATCAACTTCTCAAAGTGTGCTGTCCTTGAATGTCTTTTGCTTTGAACGGATTTTTCCAGTTATGGAGCATGATTTAACTTTCTATTCTGTGTACATATCTCTCTAAGTCTTCAAATCATAATGTGAAGTCTTACCTTTTAAATGTATAGTTGTATGAGTATCTTACTATATTAAGGGTAAATTGGTTCTCTGTTGGGATATTCTTTTCTTGCCATGATTCATTTCAAAACTTATTTTATCATGTAATGATATTTGCACCTACTTTAAGAAGTGCTTTTAATAATAATGATAATTAATATTAATATCAACCTTTGGATTGTATATGTTCAAGAGCTTGAAGTTGTGACATGTCCAGTGTTTGAATTGAAAATAGCAAGCAACACAAATAATTATACATTGAACTTCTTTATGTAGTTTTGTTGTGGGGGTAAATAAAAGTCTTGCAAAGCTTTGCATCTCTGATTTATCTTTTTGTGAATAATTAAAAGGAAATATAAAATCTGGCCTCACATTCTTTGCATGGTATTCAATGTATACACCAACACCAGATATGAGCAACCAAACAACCATGTGGGGAGTAGGTCTACTGTAGTAAATTCTGTTTGAGTTTTGAAAACCACAGTTTCATCTAATTAGTATTCCAAAATCAAGCTTTAGTTTCACTTGGAAATCATCTTTTCAATCCTGTTGAAGCCATATATTTTTATGTAAAACTTTGTAGAATATCTATCCATCAGCTAAATTCTTTATATTACTGAATTAAACTCATTTTTCATGATTGCTATCTTTCTCTGGCTCAAGTAAACAAGCAGCAAAAGTAAGGAATGATATAATTACTAACTGACTTCATAAGCCAGTTTTCTTTTGAATAACAATAGCTAGTACCCAGGTCCAAGCACCTAGTCTACATATAGACAGCTTATCACCTTACTATCAGCATGAGATGACAGCATGAGCTCAGCATGAATTTATTAGCTTCTCACGTAGACACCCACTTAGCACTTCCTGTTTATGAGATTTGTCATCAAAAACTTACTTCTTCACACATTGGCTATTGATGCTTCAGTTTGTTTGTTTTGATATTTTAGCTCAGGTTATCAATTTATTTAAATATACAGGATAATCAACACACAATTGCTCTCTATTGTGTGTATAATTAAAAATAAATTGAATTTTAATCAATTAAACTATTTATTCCATTAAAATTTAAATAGCCTAGTCACAGCACAGGATGTTTTAGGATATATTCAACACAATGTTAACATTATAATAAAAGTACAATCAAACTAACACATTAATGCATCAGACATGAAACAACAAACTTGAACAAGAACATTATCATTTCTGATGGATAAAACTCAGAAAAAAGTTAGCTGTAGATTTTACAACTAATTAATTTATAGACATTGTAATTAATTAACTTAAGTACATACATTGTCTTGACAAATGAAGACACATGTGTGTCTTCTGTCTTCTCCTAAACAATCTATCAGAAGGAGGGGGTCCTGGGAACCTGGTTCATTGAAGGCCAGCACAAAATCAGTAGGTTTTCAAATATAAGATTTACTTTTCAACATTATTATTCATAGGCTTCACATTCATTTTGTATAAATATTTTGAAAACCCCAAAAGTGGAAAGTTTCCTATCTTATCTGGAATTTCTGATTCCAGTAATGCAAACATTTTGTGACACCCTGCCCCTGAGGCATAGTCTATTTGTCATTAGTTGAGATCAATAATTTGCTGCTAGATATTATTGGCATTACTTATATACTGCCCTGATTACTAGGCAATAAGCTCCAAAATTGTTGACATGGTACCAGAAATGCTGCCAATTAGACCTGCATTGATTTATGTTTTCCTGCTAAAATAGCCCTTACAATTGTGTGTTAATACAGTTTCACACTTACTGTATCTAGTTGAGCTTTATTATGTATTTTGATCAGAATGTTTTTATCATGAAGTTTCATAAGCTAGGATTTCTGTTTCATTAATTCAGAATTAATTTCCATGAACTTCTACTACTGGTAGGGTTTACGAGAAATGACTGCAAAGAATGAACATTGATTGAAGTTTATGAACGTTCATGAACTTGGGATATAGTTCATGGACTTTGAATACTGGTTAATAAACTTGGAATGTGGTTGTTGAATGATGACTTTTAGTTCATCAAAGTTCATGAACCTTCATGAACGCTGTGGGTCCATGAACTATTTGTTTACAAACTGCTATGATTAGTTCATGAACATTCATGAACTTGAATAAAAGTTCAAGAACGTTCATGAACTTTCATGAACTTTGATGAATTTGGAAAACTAGTTCATGAACGTTCATGAACTTTTATGAACTTGGACAACTAGTTCATAAACTTTGAGTGTAGTTCATGAATTGTGACTTGAGTTCATCAAAGTTCATGAACGTTCATGAACTGGAAGAGTTAGTGAACCATATTTTTATGAACTATTCCTTACACTTCATGAACTGTTCATCAAAGTTCATGAACTGTTCATCAAAGTTCATTAACGTTCATAAAAGTTCATGAACGTTCATGAACTTTCATGAACTTTCATGAACTTGTTTCGCAGGGGTGGGTTTAATAATAGAAAGAACACATATTTTATAACCTCGTTAACATCACTGCCATGGTCACAGTAAAGGTGCCCTACCAAAGGTGCCCACACTTCTCCAAGACCAGTAGATATAAATGTTCCTTGCAGATTCCATGGCAGTTAGACCTCGATAGTTAATGCACAACGATGTGCCACTGCTACTCACAATGTAATTCCCTCAGGACCATTCCATCTGCCATCAAAATATGATAATCATTTGATGTTTTAGATAACGCCAATATGCTTGGTTGACCTTCAGAGCATTTGAACCACTGCCGGTCACATATGATCAGATCTGAAGTCCGGTTGCTCTGCCATCTGAGCTAATCCTCCCTTTAATGCTATAGCCATCACATAAAAATTGATAACTTTTTGCAACTGATTTTGAGTTTGACTTACATTTGTTCGATTGGCTTCAACATAAGATTTTTCTGGATCAGTGACTTTAGCGTAGATTGAGATGAAGACAAACGGGCCAGTCTGATACCAGTCATACCTGGCAATACAAAACAACAACATTTCATTAATAAAAGTAAATTTGGACCAGGGACAGCACTTGTCAAAGACACATATTAATCTGGCATTGAAAACCATCTATATTGAGGTAAATGTATTTTATTATTTCCCACTTAAAACTGTTCATCAACGTTTCATGAACAGTTCTCCTAAACGATAAAATGATTTCTAGCAGTTTGATTTGTTGATTAGACGTGCAAGAAATATAGATGAAGCCACACCCCAAAGTTACACTGGGGAAGCTAGAATAAACTCGCCGGCGGCTTAACATTAATGAACTGTTCAAGAATTAAATTATGAGGTTTGTGACCCATTCATGAAAACATTAATTCGCTAATCACAATATGATGTCATTTAAATGGATCTCTCCGAACCAAAACAGAACTGCTTACGTGGATTCACTGCTTAAATAAAAAGTGTTCTAGTATCATACACTATTTGTATCTCTACGTATACAGAATAATGTTTCATATGGTCAAATAAATAAATAAATAAATACATTTCCCAGGGGTGATTATTAACATTAAAGGGGCAAATCTCCCCGGTATCCTTTGCTCATTTTATTATGATTTCTATTATGAGAAATAAATGGTCCCTGCATGAAAGGTTTTGTCTGCTCTCTTATAAATAGATTTTGAATGAAATTTAGACATTATTTCTCACTGGCATTTTACTAGACTGCATACCAGCCCCAAGGTTTTTTCTGGAACTATAGTTTCTGTGAAATAATGTGTGATTTTCAGCCCAACAAGTTCCCATGAGTTTGGGATATAACTTATGCATTACGTCGTTTTATCATTAAGATCATTATTGCGGCTGATAACTTTGACATTTTTGACAAAGAGTTGTGATTTTATCACAATTGATGTTTTGTGATTGTGTGTGAATTGGGGTGTGAATAATTTACCAAAAAATTTATATAGGTGTTATTTTCGATAGGCTGAAGGTCACACATTGGTTCACAGACCCTATGGTTTTAGAAACAATCCTCAAGGCTGGTACACAGGCTAGGTAGGGTCATAGACACTTTGACGAGGTTATTCCTGCGTTCATTGATGTTGATAATTAATCAGTCACCTGCATGTTGCTTGCTTCTCGGCAACCTGTCATACGATACAAACGAACAATAGTTACAATTTACATCTAGCAACAGTGACAGTGGCAATAAGGAGACCAGCGTGGCATTGCCATATTTCCTCTTCAATCTCGGGAAACAAGTATCAATTTTAGATTGTATTTCTTCCCTTTAACATTCAATTGTCATTTAAACATTTTCAGCCAAAATCCGAGGTTATCACGTTGACTGATGACGAATTGAGGATCAATGCAATTAAGGGGCTTTCAGAAACATCCAGAAGTACACAAAACTATTTTACTACACAATATTCATTTTATCTTTGACATAATCTTGAAATATGCTGGACAAACAAAGACTTTACTATCTAATTTCCTTTGTCAATGGCAAACACATGAATTATCTGGAGAATTTGGGAGCAATTGGAAAAGCAGGAGATTGTCTTTTGAAAGCGGGGACTCCCAATGTAGTACAGTCATTTTAAGCCAATATAAGCCTTAACCTCACACAAATTGCAACAGAAGCATTTTTTAACAATTCTAGTGTCAAATTTTATGCTTAACAACATATCCAAAATGTTCCGAAATCGGAGTAGGCAAAATGCCTTAATTTTGCAATTTGATTTATGGCAATACCAGTAGAAACATGAAAGCGAGGCTGTCCAGTTTCAGTGCAATCATGTGATTTAATTTGAAGGAATACCATCAGACATTATAGCCCTGCATCATTTAGCTCATAAAATGTGCTTAAAATTTTTTTACTGTCACTATGTATCAAATTATCAAAACGAGGCTATGTATGAAGATTAAACAAATCGACATAGAAAAACTAGAAAAACATATACACAGTAAATGAAAAATATTATTCATTATATTTTAACATTCCACTAGCAGTATAGATCATGTAAATACTTAATTTATCTTATTTAGAAAATACAACCAGGTAATATACATTGTTCACAACGAACAATTTCAGGCAAATGCCTAGGAATGTTCATGGTCGCCATTATTTTTGACAGAAATTGACTATTACGATTTGATGATAGGCCTGCAGAAAAACTGCAGAATAAGATATGCAATAGAAACGTCAAATTAAATTAAACTAAAGAACTAATACCTTCATTAATCATCGACAGGAAATCAATGCAACTTCGTATATAGACTACAGTTACCCACTCGTTTATGTTACTAATTTAACCATGGAATGAAAATTGAACACAGGAACTTCATCTAAAGGTTATGCCCAAAATGTTAACTATATACTATACACATATACAATCGGACCTGTTATAACAGCCGTCCCAATACAGCGACCACCTGTCTGAAGTGGTCACTCTTGCAATGTTCTGAAATAGTATTTTCTATTGAATCGAAGATTGATGAGCTCGGCTGCAGTTTTAGTGAGTTACTCTATTTCTAGTTCTTGGTTCGTCTGAGCAGATAAAGGAAACTTGTATAAAGCAAATAATTTGTGCCACTTTTGAAATTTGCAAATTTCCCCGACCATTAGCTCTCCATTCATTTTAATCAATAACGGTTAACATATTTTCGAAACTTCGAATACAAGTGAGTAAAACTGTAGGGTTCACAATATGTGTTTGGCAGCTCTTCATAATATCCCTGCGAAAAACAGTTCAGGAGTTAATGAACAGTCCATGAACAGTTCATGAACGTTAAATGGTCCAAAGTTTTCATGGATTGTTTATGTACTGTCCGTGAAGGTTCATGAGCTGTTTTTGAATAGTTCATGAATTGTTCTAAGCTTTTGAACTCCTGAACATTTTGCAGGGGATGTATCAAATCTGTTGTATAAAAATCTTCTGTGGAAAAATAGTTCATAAATGTTAAATGGCAAAGTTTCATGAACAATTTATAAGCAGTTCATGAACTGCTGAATTAATTTATAAATTGTATAATTTATAATAAATGAAAACTCGGGAGCATTCAATAACAATGTTCATGAACTGTTCATGGACTATTCATACGAGTTCATTGACTATGGACCATTTTCTCCATACGAGCTTCCTTTGTCTGCTCAGAGAAACCAAGGACTGAAAAAGAGGAAATCACCAAAACTACAGCCAAGCTCATCAATCTTTGATTTAATAGAAAATACTATTTCAAGACATTGCAAGAGTGACCACTTTAGACAGGTGGTCGCTGTATAGAGATGGCTGTTATATGGCAGGTTTGATTGTATATGTGTATAGGATATAGTCAACATTTTGGGCATTACCTTTGGGTGAAGTTCCATGTTCAATTTTCATTCCATGGCTAAATTAGTAACATAAACGACTGGATAACTGTAGTCTATATACAAAGTTAATTGATTTCCTGTCAAGAAGTAAAAGGTATTAGTTCCTTAGTCTAATTTAATTTAACATTTCTATTGGATATCATTTTCTGCTGTTTTTCTTCAGGCCTATCATCAAATCGTAATGGTCAATTTCTGTCAAAAATAATTGCGACTATGATACCCATGCATTTGCCTAAAATTGTTCATTGTGAACAATGTATATTACCTAATTAAATTTTCTAAATAAGATAAATAAAGTATTTACATGATCTATACTGCTAGTGGAATGTTAGAATATAACGAATAACATTTTTCACTTACTGTGTATATGTTTTTCTAGTTTTTCTATGTCGATTTGTTTAATCTTCATATATAGCCTCGTTTTGGTAATTTGATACATGGTGACAGTAAAGAAATTTTAAGCACATTATATGTGCTAAATGATGCAAGGCTACTATTCCTGATATTTTCCTCTCAAATTAAATCACATGATTACACTAAAAAAGGACAGCCTCGCTTTCATGTTTCTACTGGGAATGCCATAAATCAAATTGCAAAATTAAGACATTTTGCCTACTCCGATTTCGGAACATTTTGGATATGTTGTTAAGCATAAAATTTGACCCTAGAATTGATGAAAAATGCTTCTGTTGCAATTTGTGTGAGGTCATTTTTTATAATGACTGTACTAATTGGACTGTACTGATTGGTTTTATTGTTCGCTGGCTGGTTGTACATTTTATTTGTCAAAGTTAGTTTTATTTGTTACTCTTTAAAGTTGTCCGTTAAACATTGTACATTCAAATTATTTATTGTTCTCTGATTGGTTTTATTGTATTTGTCTCATTGTGGTGTTTGGTTTAATATTTTATTCATTGGTTTTATTGTTCGCTGGCTGGTTGTACATTTTATTTGTCAAAGTTAATTTTATTTGTTACTCTTTAAAATTGTCCGTTAAACATTGTACATTCAAATTATTTATTGTTCTCTGATTGGTTTTATTGTATTTGTCTCATTGTGGTGTTTGGTTTAATATTTTATTCATTGGTTTTATTGTTCGCTGGCTGGTTGTACATTTTATTTGTCAAAGTTAATTTTATTTGTTACTCTTTAAAGTTGTCCGTTAAACATTGTACATTCAAATTATTTATTGTTCTCTGATTGGTTTTATTGTATTTGTCTCATTGTGGTGTTTGGTTTAATATTTTATTCATTGGTTTTATTGTTCGCTGGCTGGTTGTACATTTTATTTGTCAAAGTTAATTTTATTTGTTACTCTTTAAAGTTGTCCGTTAAACATTGTACATTCAAATTATTTATTGTTCTCTGATTGGTTTTATTGTATTTGTCTCATTGTGGTGTTTGGTTTAATATTTTATTCATTGGTTTTATTGTTCGCTGGCTGGTTGTACATTTTATTTGTCAAAGTTAATTTTATTTGTTACTCTTTAAAGTTGTCCGTTAAACATTGTACATTCAAATTATTTATTGTTCTCTGATTGGTTTTATTGTATTTGTCTCATTGTGGTGTTTGGTTTAATATTTTATTCATTGGTTTTATTGTTCGCTGGCTGGTTGTACATTTTATTTGTCAAAGTTAATTTTATTTGTTACTCTTTAAAGTTGTCCGTTAAACATTGTACATTCAAATTATTTATTGTTCTCTGATTGGTTTTATTGTATTTGTCTCATTGTGGTGTTTGGTTTAATATTTTATTCATTGGTTTTATTGTTCGCTGGCTGGTTGTACATTTTATTTGTCAAAGTTAATTTTATTTGTTACTCTTTAAAGTTGTCCGTTAAACATTGTACATTCAAATTATTTATTGTTCTCTGATTGGTTTTATTGTATTTGTCTCATTGTGGTGTTTGGTTTAATATTTTATTCATTGGTTTTATTGTTCGCTGGCTGGTTGTACATTTTATTTGTCAAAGTTAATTTTATTTGTTACTCTTTAAAGTTGTCCGTTAAACATTGTACATTCAAATTATTTATTGTTCTCTGATTGGTTTTATTGTATTTGTCTCATTGTGGTGTTTGGTTTAATATTTTATTCATTGGTTTTATTGTTCGCTGGCTGGTTGTACATTTTATTTGTCAAAGTTAATTTTATTTGTTACTCTTTAAAGTTGTCCGTTAAACATTGTACATTCAAATTATTTATTGTTCTCTGATTGGTTTTATTGTATTTGTCTCATTGTGGTGTTTGGTTTAATATTTTATTCATTGGTTTTATTGTTCGCTGGCTGGTTTTCGTTGATACTTGACCTTCTGACCCTTTTATCATGTTTGTCAGTTATCTTATAACACTTATCGTATTACAAAGTCAATGTCGTCCATATGTCTGCAATTTATCAACACAAGCCACTGTTAATGCATCAAAAACTGGCTTCAACTTTCTGTATATACAAAACAATAATTTTCTTTCATTATCTACTTCTTTATTTTTATTTAAACCTAATTTAGTTATAAAATATAAATACTGTAAATATTTAATTTTTTTGCTGCTAATTTTGCTTCTTGCTGGAGACATTGAAACTAACCCTGGTCCTGATGGTACTTCTGGATGTGTGGATGGTGGAGAGGTCTACACGGACACCAGTGGCTTGAAGATCTGCCATCTCAATTCTGGGCAAGGAGGAGTATTAACTCATTTTGATAGCATCATTAATTTCATCGCGGAGCGCTGCCCAGACGTCCTCTGTTTGACAGAGACCTGGCTATCCCCTGAGATACCAGACAACCTCATATCTCTGGATGGCTACAGTTCTCCCATCAGGTATGATAACAGTGGTCAATTTGTCGGTAAACAAGGTGTTTTAATATATATAAAGTCAGGCTATTTATTCAAGGTTCCATCTTTATACAATAATTTTAATTTAATGAGCATCACAATAGAACTTCAAATACCACACACTCGAAACAATTTATTTATTACATGTATATATAGGCATCCACACGCACACATAGATTATTTAGACGAATTTTCAAATTTTATAGGTTATTTAGATCATAATGATAAGTCAAGTATAATTTTAGGTGATTTTAACATTAACACGCTTAATTCCAATTCATCAATGACACGCAAATTAACAGCGATTCTTACTGAAAATAATTTTAACCAACACATAACATCACCCACACGTATTACAAATACATCATCCACTTGTATAGATTTAGCGATTTCAAATTTACACGGTGATCTATTTGAAACCGGTGTCACCTTAGATATATTGGCAGATCACCAAATGAATTATTATATTTATAAAACCAACGCCAAAAAACCTGTACGTAATCATAAACTAACACTAACCCGAAATTATAAAGATCTAGATGCAGCATCGCTTAATCTTGCCATACAACAAACCAATTGGGATTTTTTAAACTTTTTCACCACCGTCGATGATACATATTATGCATGGCAAGCAGTATTCAATACCATTGTAAATGAGATTGCACCGCTTAAACAAATCAGAGTGAAATCAAAAAAGAAAAAAAGTTTTTTAGATGACCATGCCAGAATGTTGAAAAATAAGCGCGATAATTACCATAAAATATTTATTAGAACAAATGATGCAATTTATTTCAATTTATTTAAAAAAACTAGGAATCAATTTACAAATTATTTTAGGCAATGCAAGAAAAATTATTATCATCAAAATATATTAGAAAACAAAGGAAATCCTAAACAAATGTGGAAATTTCTGAAAGAGATTTTACCAAATAAATTAAAAAATGTAAATATTAATACTCTTAACATAAATGATAAACCAATTACTGATAATATAACCATAGCAAATGAATTTAACAATTATTTTTTAGATATTGCAAATAAATTAGCCTCGTCTATTCAGTCAACAAATTATAATCCAATGACTTTAACAACAAATTTTATAAATAATATAACAAATGTAGATATCTTAGCAAATCAATTTCAATTTCAGTCAATTTCAATTTTAGAAACAGAAAATTTAATATATAAACTACCAAATAAACGATCTGTAGGTATCGATAACATAGAAACTAGGCTTTTAAAATTAACTGCACACAGCATTGCACCAGGCTTGACTAGAATATTCAATCTTTCTCTCAGGGATGGTGTCTTTCCTGAAGCTCTGAAAACAGCAAAGGTTATCCCTTTACACAAAGGGGATGCCATAACTGAGAGAACCAATTATCGTCCAATTTCAGTCCTTCCGATAATCTCCAAACTTTTAGAAAAAATTGCTCATACCCAGTTAAATTATTATTTATCAAAACATAATTTATTAACTAATTACCAATTTGGTTTTCGTAAAAACCATTCGACAGACGGTAGTGTGTTAAATTTTTCTGAGTTTTGTTTCAATAATATTTTAAATAGAAATCTTATAGGTGTAATTAGTATTGATCTTAAAAAGGCATTTGATACTGTAGACTTGTATATATTATTAGATAAATTAAAATTATACGGCAGTGATGTAAATAGCTTAAATTTTTTTAAATCTTATTTATTGAATAGAAAACAAATTGTTAATATAAATAGTGTAAATTCAAATTTAGGTGTAATTAAATACGGAGTTCCTCAAGGGTCAATCCTTGGGCCGCTACTCTTTCTTATTTATATAAATGATATTTGTAACTCTGTAAATAACTGTAAAATAAATCTATATGCAGATGATACGCTTTTGTATGTAGCCCGTAAAGATTTGAAAGACGTTGAAGAAATTTTACAGTCAGATCTGATTGAAATACATGCCTGGCTGTGTGCAAATAAACTAACATTAAATATAAATAAAACTAACTGCATGGTAATAGGCTCCAGGCCAAAACTTAATAAACAAGAACACGTCGATTTAATAATAAAGCTGGATGACAAACCTGTCGAAAGAGTAGATCTTTTAAAATACCTAGGCATTTTAATAGACAATACCCTATCTTTCGACAAACATGTCATAGCAATTAATAAGAAAATAAATAGAAGCTTGGGCGTTTTGAAATACGTGAGACGCTTCATACCGCAAGAAGCAGCTAGAACTATTTATAACACCATTGTTTTGCCACACTTTGACTACTGCGCTGTCGTATGGGGGAACTGTAAAACCGAACATCTAGATCGCCTCCAGAGATTGCAAAACAGAGGAATGAGGACAGTGCTCCGTTGTAACTATCGCACTCGTGTCTCTGATATGCAAAGTCAACTAGGTTGGCTTTCTGTTAGAGACAGAATAACATCGCATCAACTAATGTTCACTCATAAAATTAAATTCAAACTAGCTCCTCCTTTGCTTTCCGACTTTTTCCAACTGCCGTATTCCACCAGAACAAGATCTCACGCCCACAATGACATTTACATCAAGTCGAGCCATCGTCATTCATTTCAAGACGCTGGTGCGCATAAGTGGAACGATCTACCGTCTGCAATGAAGGAAGTCCAAAGCAGGCCTACTTTCAAACGTCTCCTTGAGAAGCACTTACGTTCTTAGTATACTTTACACTTACCACTCTTTCCTGTTATTTATGCCTGTTTTTTTACTTAATGTTTGTTTTCCTGTCAACTTAGCTATGTATCAGTCCTTTGAAAAAAAGTTTGTATAACTTAAAGGTTCTGAATAAATGATGATGATGATGATGATGATGATGATGATAATGGAACTGTAAGGGTTGAAGCTCTGCTTTTAGATTACACATTTTTTGTAGAAAATCATTTACAATTGAGGATCAGAGACAAAAACAATTATAACAATGTATATAAAGTTTGATCAATATTTGACTAACATACCTCACTTGCTTTTAGCCAACAATGCTGACCAGATTCACAACCAATTTGTTTCAGAAATTCATCAAAGTCAGACGTTTTTCGTTGGCAACACGTCCAAAACTTCATTCTGTATGAAAAAAATAAAAATATTTCAATAAATTAATTCATCAGAAAATACAGTTTGGATTTTTACAGGAATTCATAGTACGAAAGATATTGTGTAAAAATGTGAAAATGGTGTGTGCAGATGTCTATTCTTTATTCTTTAGTTTGTCCAAAATTTATATAAACTCATAAAAATTACTAATACAGTCAAACTACTCGTAAGCGACCACTCAAGGGACCCTCCAATTATGGTCGCTAACAAGGAGTGGTCGCTGAATAAGAACAATAGAATTAAAGAACAATAGGCGGAAACAATAGAAACTTAATCTCCGGCAACCGACTTGATAATTTGAAAATAGTTCATTTTAATAGCAAAAATATACATCAGTATGTTATGTTATTTCAATCTTTTTAATAAATTTCATTTATTCACCAAACGTTTATTCATTTGTTCTCATAGTTTTTGTAGTGGTTTTATATTGTATTCACGTCATCGCATATTTGTCTATTGTTAATCATTTCCTGTAAATCTATATGTGTGTAAACTGTATCACGTAAACGTCCTCTTTTACCTCTTGTTGTCTTACTGTACGGTCGTGTCTGTTGTATCAAAGAGCTCTGACTAACGGCCATAGTAGCCCTTAGCATCTCCCCCTGTAATTATGTCAGCAGACACGGCCTACCATTATCATAATAAAGAGTATTAACATTATATGGATTGTGTTGTTATTTAATCTTGCACATTTTCATCTGAATATATGGTAATTTATGGAAGTGAATTGAATTACCAAATGATGATCAAATATAAATTAAAACTCAATAATCAAATGGTAAAACAAAGTACAGTATTAGATTGTTTGAATAAAGTTGAAATATTATTTGTCTAAATAAACTTCAATAAATAAAAGCCTCTTTTCCCCATAATATTGATCCCCCTAAAGCCTCGATCCTATTTTGGGCTCCGTTGCTATGGAAATTAATTGAACGAACGGACGTGATGAATTTTAAGTGCTTTGTTTGTGAATTGAAATGTGAAAGAAAATCGTGCTGCCATGACAACAGAAGATCGCGCTTCTGTGAACATAATCCAAAACGTAAATTGAAGCTAAAATACAATACTATCTGTTTCAGAATAAGGCTAAAATAATGTTTAGACAATAATTCAATAATGGCTACATTAAAATAGCGCTGTTAATGATTCATTAATTAATAGCGGTTGCTTAAAACAATGAATAGTCAAAGGTGGGACCAAAAGAAGCGGTCGCTGGTCGCTTTTGAAGAGTGGTCGCTGAATACAACACTTTTCTATTGTTTCATTCAACGGCGGCTTGAAGCGTGGTCGCTTACAAAGAGTGTTCGCTTGATAGGAGTGGTCGCTGTGACGAGTTTGACTGTAGTACAAAAATGTTGCTCCTATCTTCGTTACAATTCTTTACAGATAATTGGAAGTCTTTCTTGGCGATTTCACTCCGACTGTGATCATGAATTTGGAAAACAGCAAATGATTGAAAATAGACTACTCTCAGCATCAAAAATCTCTGCTTGTACATGTCCAATTTAAAATGTTTTTCATCATTCTGCATCATATAACTTCAGCTACCCAAATCTGTGTTAACATTTTTATGTGCATTTTAAAAAATTAATAATTTGATATGTGTAAAACGTTGTCTTACTGACAGAACATAGGGCTCAATGCAATATGTAGCATAATGTTAAATAATAATTATCATAGAATCAGAAG
Organism: Haliclystus octoradiatus; assembly: GCA_916610825.1. NCBI lineage: Eukaryota > Metazoa > Cnidaria > Staurozoa > Stauromedusae > Haliclystidae > Haliclystus > Haliclystus octoradiatus. The sequence continues at coordinate 476,179 of OU744451.1, forward strand.
GTCATATCTGCTACTTGAAGATTCACGCCAAGGCGATCAGCAGGCAATCTATGATTCACGCCAAAGGCGATCAACAGGCAATCTATGATTCACGCCGAGGCGATCAACAGGCAATCTATGATTCACGCCAAAGGCGATCAACAGGCAATCTATGATTCACGCCAAGGCGATCAACAGGCAATCTATGATTCACGCCAAGGCGATCAACAGGCAATCTATGATTCACGCCAAGGCGATCAACAGGCAATCTATGATTCACGCCAAGGCGATCAGCAGGCAATCTATGATTCACGCCAAGGCGATCAACAGGCAATCTATGATTCACGCCAAGGCGATCAACAGGCAATCTATGATTCACGCCAAGGCGATCAACAGGCAATCTATGATTCACGCCAAGGCGATCAGCAGGCAATCTATGATTCACGCCAAGGCGATCAACAGGCAATCTATGATTCACGCCAAGGCGATCAACAGGCAATCTATGATTCACGCCAAGGCGATCAACAGGCAATCTATGATTCACGCCAAAGGCGATCAACAGGCAATCTATGATTCACGCCAAGGCGATCAACAGGCAATCTATGATTCACGCCAAAGGCGATCAACAGGCAATCTATAATTCACGCCAAGGCGATCAACAGGCAATCTATGATTCCCGCCAAGGCGATCAACAGGCAATCTATGATTCACGCCAAAGGCGATCAACAGGCAATCTATGATTCACGCCAAGGCGATCAACAGGCAATCTATGATTCACGCCAAAGGCGATCAACAGGCAATCTATGATTCACGCCAAGGCGATCAACAGGCAATCTATGATTCACGCCAAGGCGATCAACAGGCAATCTATGATTCACGCCAAGGCGATCAACAGGCAATCTATGATTCACGCCAAGGCGATCAGCAGGCAATCTATGATTCACGCCAAGGCGATCAACAGGCAATCTATGATTCACGCCAAGGCGATCAACAGGCAATCTATGATTCACGCCAAGGCGATCAACAGGCAATCTATGATTCACGCCAAGGCGATCAGCAGGCAATCTATGATTCACGCCAAGGCGATCAACAGGCAATCTATGATTCACGCCAAGGCGATCAACAGGCAATCTATGATTCACGCCAAGGCGATCAACAGGCAATCTATTTAAAATATCATATGTCTTACCCTTCATGGAATACTGGATAGCCTTTATGGTAGATACAATCTTCGTAATCTTCGCTTTTATTATCTTGATATGTCTGAAATGATGCAATAGTTTGCATATATTAATTACTTTAGGATAGTTATTGGTGGAAAACCATCCATGTAGAGAGTGCTACATGCTGGCAGACCTTTACTCTCGTGGCTCTTTTGAATTTATGTTTCGCATTAATTTGAATGATATGCCGTCATAGCTCAAAACCAATCACATTGGTGAAATTAAATTCATCCTCATACAGAAATGAAATAAAGTCTTGGCTGAGATCAAGGTTGAGATCAAGGTAGTAAGAAAAGATGAGATGGCTGACATGATCTTTGAGATTTCCGAAACACAGTCCAGCAGATCTGAAGACCGCTGCATTACAATTAAAAACGACATGATATGATATTTGTGCAATTATCAAAGGCAAATTAAGAAGAATTGAATAAGTCCTTATTAGCAAATAGAAATTGAAGCTAAAAACATTCAATTAGATAAATCAATATTATCTTAGTTTGTGTTGATACTAGCAAATTGCCAACATTGTAGCCATGACAACTTTGTTATTAATTAATGGCAAACTTGGAAAGTGGCTGCTATACAGAGGTGACCATTAAACCAGGTTTTCTTTTGAGAGTTCATGGTATGATACTTACAACAGAACATCCATTTCTTTTGCATGGTGCACCAGCACAGATGGCATCTCCTCCTAATTTGATCAAATACACAGAATCCCATATACAAATTCATTAGAATACAGTCTTAAAAATGTATATACAAATATCCTAGCTATGTATTATACCCCAGTTAAATTAATTAATGAACCTTCAATAAACCAATGTTACTTTTATTTATTGCTTTAAAATCATATTACATGATGATGACATTGATAGCATTTGCATGACGTCATGGCGACACAAAATAATCATGGAATTTCGTTACAAAACGAAGGTTTAATAAAATGTGTACAGGCTAATGTTTTCATATATCTAAGTTAAAGAAGAAATCACGAGAGCAGATAAATCACGATAAATTTAAGCGTTTTCTGCTTAAAATCAGCTTTCATTTGTCACAGAATTAAGTAAAACTTTGTAACTATGGTTCCGAAATACTGTTGATAATGTCCAAGTAATTTCTATGCCATTTACAAACTTATTGTGTTGTTTTTATTTGGTTTATAAAAGCTAGGTTTGATTTTGTTATCCTTGCACTTAACGGCCTTAAATATCATCTCTGGAAATTGTAGTATCCCATTTGAAAAACAGTTCAGGAGTTCATGAACAGTTGATGGAACTTTGTGGCGATCGAACGTTTATGAACTGTTCATAAATTGTTTTCTGCAGGGGATAAGGTGAACATTTATAAAAATGAAGGTGAAAAATATGTGCGTATGCAGCTCAAAGACACTGTAAACAATATTGTGTTCGGATCATCAACTCAAAAAATTGTTTAGGTGTAAAGCAATTTAGAACAATAATTGTTCTTTCATAAGCTCATAAAATGTTTCACCTGGTAGTAGAAACACAAAAATATATATTCGAAATAATAGCCTACCTTCTTTTACTTCTTTGGCAGCATCTTGTTGCTTTTGAAGATGCCGTTTTAATGCATCTTTCAGCGATGCAGAGACCGATGATTTGATCGGACTCTTTGCTTCATCAGCACTAGACAATAAATTGGAAGTTACAAAAAATTAGCTACTATCAGATACATCATTGTAAATTTGAACTCTGTTGCGATTATTTTTGTATAAATTCCTCATTTAATTATTTGGAAATCAATTATCGACAGTTGCTAGACATAATTTTGTGTGGCTTTAAAAGCTTTCAAAATTTAATGAACAACTGCGTTTTTTATCTATAACAACAAATTAAAGGATGTGATATCATTTCCATCATCATTCAAACTGTGTGCATAGTTATTGTTGCCTATTTCACAACTCTGAATAGTAACAAACTTCTAAAAAATTTGTTATACCAAAGCCCCATGAAATTTAATATTCCTTTTTTAATGCCCCACCTTGCTTAATATCCCCACATAAAACTGATTGATGTTTTCTATTCTCCATACAAACTTTCATAATCCCCTCTTTTGATATGTACCAGGGCTGGATATTTAGCAAGTTCAACTGTATAATATAACTTTTGTTTGATTTCTTATATAAAATAAATATATGTATAGCATCGTTATTGTATGTGGCTTTGATATTCTGTACCATTCAAATATTAATTGGCATTCAACGTACCTTGGTCGTTCGACGGTTTGTTTTGGTGGCGGTGCTTTCACTTCTTTTTCTTCATGTTGTGGTATCTTAAATAAATAATAAACAAATTGGAATTTTAACCAATAAAAGATTCATTCATTCATTTTCCTGCATCCAATCAGATTGGGCATTAGTAATCTGAACAGATTTAATCCAATCCAAATGCGTTTGATACGAAAAAATCATAAATGTTTGGAATCTTTGATATGCGAATCCAATCTAATCAGACAGAATCCTGATCCAAATGCTGTAGGCTATAATCGATATTTAAACAAAACAACTCTCAATTTTATAGGCCTACATTGATAAAACACTTCAAATTTAATGCTGCTATTCATATTTGTAAGAAAAGATTTTCACTGACTATTTTGCTTTTTACTGCTTATGTGAATCTGAGAGTGTCTGTCCTGTAAAAATTGTGTTAACAGTACAGTGAAACCTGTTTATATATAACAGCCATCTATGAAAGGTAGAAAAATTGACCATTATAGACAGGTGGCCTTTATATACAGGTTTGATTCAATAGAAAATACTATCTTAGGTATTGCAAGAGTGACCACTATAGACAGGTGGTCGCTGTTTAGAGGTGACCGTTATAACAGGTTTGACAGTAACAGTTTCTGTATTTATGTCAACCTGGATAAGTTATGATGATGATGGGTAGGCCTAGGCTACATTTTCGGTCAGTTAATAGGCCTATCTGTAGCTAATCCAGTTGTTTAATCAAATGGTTGGATAATAAAATGAAAATACTTACTTCCTTGGCTTTTGGTTTTTCAGGCTCAACAGGTTTTATGTTGCTGTGTTTACTTTTTGCACAGCCCTAAAGCAACACAACAGATACAAATAATATTCAAACACCTTGTAACTATAGAATTAGTTTGATTAAGCATTGGTACAACTTTGATGTAGGCCTAGATACTTATACCTGGGGGTTAATTTGCAGATTGAGGTGAGGCTTTCATCAAGAACGGACGTGTTTCGGCGCGCGGTTTCTGTTTGAAGTTTTATTGGCCTTTACGCGCACTTTTATTAGTTGCTGCGGTAGCCAGAAAATTACCATCATTCCACCTCCCCAATTAAAACTTAAGCCAAGGTTTTGTCGACGAGGTTTCCGTTCTCAGAAAGCACTTGCTGCAAGAAGAAAGCGTAACTCCGAACATCGTAATAGAAACAGAAATCGTCACAAACCGAAGGCTTCAAGTTTTATTGGATCAGAACTGCGATCTCGCAATCGAGTTCCAAATGGAGATAGCACATTATCTCCTTCAGCGAAAAGACCCTCTACGCCTAATCGTATTGCTACGTTCAACTCCAGAACCCTGAAGTGTCCGTGGCGACAGAAAGAGTTAGCTACACTCACACGTAAGTTAAATTTTTTGTTTGTTGCTGTTCAGGAACATCGTATTATTCACGATGAACCTATTCGTTATGTTGATTTAGATAATAAATGTACATTTATTACATCGTCTGCTGAATGTTATGGTGTTGGTGGTGTAGGTTTTATGTGTAATCCGTGTGTTGATGTTCGTTATGTTCGTGTAAAGTCTCATTCATCCCGTATTTTAGAATTGTCTGTTAAATTATTTGATCGTATCGTACATGTTTTCTCTGTTTACTCTCCCACTGCTGTCAGACAGATCGAGGCCTCCCTTTTCTATGCTCAGTTATCTTCAATCTTAGTTAAAATACCATCCCGTGATGCTATTATGTTGTGTGGTGATTTTAATGCGTGTTACCCCTTGTCATTAAACCCTGTAGGACGTAATTTAAATGATAATTCCCCTTATTTAATTGATCTTATTAATATCTATGACCTTACTCCGTTAAATTCTTTGTATCGTAAACCTCTGTCAAGACGTGCTACTTTCTTTGGTCCGAAAGGCCGGAAAGAACGTCTTGATTATATTCTCACTAATTGTCCACGTTTATTTTACGATTGTGATACTATAGCACCATTTGCTATTCCATCTGATCATCGCCTTGTTTTCTCTTGCATGAAACAACGCATCCGGTACTGCAAAGGAAAGGCGGGGTCATCCATTTGTTGGGAAAGTCTGGCAGAGTTTTCACAAGCGTTTAACGACTGTCTTGAGAATTCTCTTGTTGGACAACCCACAAGAGGTGATTTCTCCATTCTTTCCTCAGCCATCATCAAAGCAGCCGAGACCGTTTTGCCGCGGAAGAAAAGACAATGGTCACGCGTCTCTTGGGACAGTGACGCAATGATCACACAGGTAAGATATGAATTGAAACTTGCCAAAAAACAATTACGTGATTGTTCTCCTACTATACACAATATCAGTCTTCTACAATCTATTGTTGATCAAAAAACAATAGATCTCGCTGCCGCTCATAACGCCCTAATCGAGCGTGAATTAAACGCTATAATTTTAGCGGTAAAAACGGCTAGTAATAGTAATAAGCATTGTATAGCATGGAAAGAGATAAGGCGTCTTAAGAACCCATCCCACAAGCCCTTATTAGTTGAAGCGTATGATTCTGTCGAGGCAAATAGTATGATTCGTAATTATTTTTATGATTTATATAATCCCCCATCCTGTCTACTATCGTTAAATAAATTAGCTCCACCGCCTAACTTCTCCCCTCCTGATATGTCCAATTATAATACTTCTCCTGTTACTAATGACGAATTATGCTCTATTCTATTTTCTATGAAACCCCTTGCGTCTCCTGGACCAGATGGAATCCCCACCCTGGCACTTCGAGAACCTCTTGTACAAAATGAGCTACTTACCATCATAAATGCCGTTTTGTCAGGGGAGCAACAAGTACCGGGTCAATGGCGAAGATCTGCTGTCATCACCGTCAACAAGAACACGTCTAGAAACCTAGACCAACAGAGGGGTATCACTTTAAGTTGTACTGCAGGAAAAGCTAATAATAAGATTCTACATAAAAGGCTGGCGTCAGTAATTGACCCATATTTAAGATACAATCAAAATGGTGGCAGGAATAGCCGGTCAACCTTAGGCCAAATTCTATCAGCTAGGATATTGTTAGAAGGCTGTAGGACTCATCAAAAAGACATTGTTGCAATTTTTATTGACTTCAAAAAGGCCTTTGACTCTGTGTTAAGATGCAGAATCCCAGAAATATTAGATTTCTATAATGTACCTATTGTTCTTATCGATGCTATTATGTCCTTTTATTCTTCTACTTCGGCTTTTGTTAGAACTCACTATGGTGATACTGATGATTTCCCGACAGCTTGTGGCGTACTACAGGGTGACACATTGTCCCCTTTTTTATTTACACTATTTATCGATTATGTTTTTCGTATTTCATGTCCTGACTCTTCCGGTTTTATCCTTGATCGTCGTAGGTCTTCACGTCATCCAGAGCGCAGCGTATCGGACCTCTCATTCGTTGACGATATTGCTATCTTAACAAATAGCATATCTGAAGCACAACAGCTTCTTGATGAAGTTGAACGGGTTGGTAAAACGGTAGGCTTGACAATTAACACGACTAAGACGAAATTTATTGCTTTAGGCATAAAACAGGCACACCTTGCTACATCTAATGGTGACATAGAACGTGTAGATTCGTTCAAGTACCTAGGTTCTGTACTTCCATCTTCTTCAGATGATTTAGCACAACGTAGAGGCCAGGCTTGGGCAGCCATTAGAGGTCTGAATAAATTCTGGGCGTCCGATGTCAACACTGACGTTAAGTTAAGACTGTTCAGACACACGATAGAACCTGTTCTATTATATGCTTCTGAAACGTGGGTTCTATCAACCTCACTATTGACCCGACTTGACTCAGCTTATGACGCCATGCTTCGGCATGCTTTAGGAGTACATTGGCCCAACTTACTGTCTACTGCTAAACTTAGGAAACTTTCCCCTTCTGCCTCTGCTATTGCTCACCAACGTCAGATGTCTTTTTTAGGTCACATCGAAAGATCAAAGACGTATGCCCCTCAACCGCTGCATGACATCCTTCATTGGCAACCGAAGGAGATGCTTCGACGGGGCTATGGTAGAGTAGTATCTTTTCATAATGTTTTGTATCGTGAATTGTGTTATTTAAAGGTTTCTTTGTCAGCTATGTCTGACCGTGTTTTGTGGCGTTCTTTATGTAGCAAATATGTAAGGCGTAAGAGGGACGGCACATTCCTATAATGTGACTGTCTATACTACTACTACTTAATTTGCTTCAAACTAAGTTTAAGAAATTCAAATTTAGTTTTAGCAAAATTTCAATCAGAGTTTTTTTGGACATTACATTATGATTATTAACATTGTGAAATCATTCAATTATATAAAAATTGTTTAATTTGATAAGTTCTCAAATTTCTCAATTTATCAACATATACAGTGTGTAACACGCTTAAGTGCAAGTTAAAATTGTCATCGATTTCCATTACAAATATCCAAATTATCATTCATGCAAAATTGTTAAACAAAGACATGACTACATAATAGCCAATAGAGTTTAAAGCAAGGTTGCATATAAGCAGGGATTTTACTTGTTCGAATTGCATTTGAGCGGGTTCCACTGTACAGCCAAGCTTCTATACTTTCACAGATTAAAACAGTCGATTAACTTTTGAAAAGTACAACACTGATTTACAAAAGTACTGTATTCGTTTTTATTTGCCAGTACTTTTGTTTAATTTTTAATTTGTTTAATTTAAATTTTGTATTTCGTTTTCAGTAAATGACAAATAAATCAATTCAAATCTGCAGTAATAAATTTTCTTACAAATCAGGCAACCTGAAAATGAAAAGCTATTGCGTGAAAAAGATGTAGTTTAGATCAGTAGAGCCATAATTTGCCTTCTGTTTAATTTTTTGAAAATTCACGCTGCTGGTGTTAAATAGACATAAATATTTTTTCCACCTTTCATTGCCAACCCAGTTCCAGTTTACTATAATCCGCCACATTGTTTGAAGATATAGAGGATGGTGTCAACTGTTCCAAACATCTTTTTAACATCAAACTGACAAATTTGATGAACTTTTCATGGACAGTTCATGAACTCGTAAACATCTTTTCGGAGAGCAAAAAGCAACTGTAGAGTCAAGAGATATGATTCAAACAGAATTCCAGTTTGCAAGAAACAGTACATTAGTAATTAGTTGTTTAATAGTGATGAGAATTAGTCGAAACTGAATATCCCACAAAAACCCTCCAAACAAAATCTTTGAGTTAATGGACTGTTCATGAACCTCCTACACTATTCATGAGTTAAATGAGCCTCCTACACTTTACATGAGTTGAATGGGTCATAAAAAAAAGAGAGTTCATGAAAATTGGGCCATTAATGTTCATGTGGAGAAGTGATCTACCTTGATGTTAAGAAATTCAGTAAAATCTGTTGTCTTCTTTTTGCAGCACGACCAACCCTTTGGATAAAAAAAAGATTTTATCAGTTGATACAGAGGACAGAATAATTTTGAAAGTGTGTTTGCTATTCTTTCTGGATTATCAGATATCCGGTACTTTTTCAGGCATGCAGGAAATCTGTAGGGAAGTCAAATTTCTGAATTTGATGTAAATGTCAAGTTTTATAAAGAAGAAAAATCGTTGTGAATTACATCTAGCTTTCATCAATGACAACCACAACAACATTGGGAAAACGGTGAAATATATCACAACTCTAGATGGGTTCACTTTCTGAGACTTGCATTTCTAAGTTTGCGCAACCATCTTGGGCGCTTACTTCACAAAACATTTGGTCTGGTAACTTGCTATTTGGTGGTATAATTAATTGTATAGCGTTTTATATGTATACTAGCCTACCTTATAAGCATCGTGGAAAACAGGTTCGCCTGGGTGGTGTTGACAAACATCTAAATCAATAAACAAAATGGACAACAAAATAGACAATAAACAAAAATCAAAATAAACAAAACCAAAAAAAAATCAAAATCAAAATGAATCAATGAAGCAGTCAGCTGGCAACTCGTACTTTTGTAAATGTAGACATCGGAAGTATCTAACTATGGTTTAACTTAATCAGAATTATAGCATTACAGTATATTCTCTATTGATCAGTCCTGTCTTTAAACATACATGTTTGTGTACGAGATCTCGTCTTAAAGCTCCCTTCTCTGCAAACTGGCTGTTACCTAGCAACTTACATGAAACCAAGAACATTATATACACGACCCCCGTAGTACGCCAAAGATAACACAAGTTATAATTCATGACAAGTACTGTGTATATTTCAGAAGTCAAATTTTGACCTAAACCTCAATCAGCTGTGCCAGCACATTTCAATCGGTGCTGAGGTTAATCTATGTATATTTGTCTGAGTTATACGCCGTGACGGAGGAGTGTTTACAACTTTTTCAGACATGACTAATGGTTAGTACGGCGTATAACCCGGGCCTTAGACATTTAATTATCTTGACCAGAAACATGTATGTACACCTTTGCTTGAGCTACCTGTTATAAGATATCAGGTTTCCGAATAAATCATGATGATGATGATAATGATGGGTTAGTAATAATTATGCATAGTCTTCCTATTGATTCACTTAGATATTCTTGCCAGAAGTCTGACTGAATACTGATAGTGACAGCTAACTTTAATCATTCATCATTCGCTTCACGCCTCACGGTAGCTCGAGTCTTCAGTCTTGCAGTCCTAATAAAAACTCAAAGCGTATCGGATGCTAAATAAATTACGATAATGATGATTAAATTCAAGTTCAATGTCTTCAATACAATAAATTTCTCTTGAATCTTGATGATTGATGTCGCATTTTTACAGAAACAAATCACGAGTTCACGACGAACATTAAGTTAGGCATACCGTCATTGTTCTCTTCGATGACAAACTTTCGTCCACATCCACGATTATAACACACAAGCAGAGTCATTTTATTCGCTGTGTGGGTTGATTGAGATGTCAACCCCGTCTAACAAGGGCTGAATATAACACAAACTGCAACTGATTGCCAATGAAATTTTTAATGAAAATTAGCCATTTTGAGCCTCTTATGGAATTTTCTAGAAAACTTGAAACTGAGATTTCCCGCCTTTCCGATTATTTTTTAAATTCAACCAATACATTATTTAAGAAATCTGTCATTTGCTTGCTGTTCGTGGTACGGATTTTACAATTTGTAATATTCTCACATCGTTCATGTAAATGTATGATCTAGACCATTCCATTACGTATGTGGTATAGACAGGGACGTCTCCAGAGATTTTCTTTGAGGGGGGTGTCGAAAAATAAATTTGCCGACTTCTCCTGAGACACCTGAGTCGGATGCGGATATGTAGCCTTAAATTGGAAGCAACTTAAGCCGGTAATAGATATTTAATACAACTCCCATTGATTGAAAAATTGGTTGAAGTCAGTTGTGAATGGTCCCTAACTCATTATCGGATATGTCATAGGATAAATATTCGATGCGTGGTCACCAATTCGATCGGTCATCAATTCAAACTTATTGTCCCTCAGATACCACATCTACAAAGTGTACAACATCAATTTTGTTATCGAGTTACTCCATGGTGGAATAAACTGTCATCAGACATAGTTTCATCGAACACACTGGCTAGTTTTAAATTTAATTTAAAGAAATACAATGTCAATTCGTTTTGTAAAGTTTTCAAATAGATTACACATCATATATCTGTAAACTTAGAATGTAAACTTAGAATTATCAAACCATTAGGCTGTATGTGAGCGAGGGTTACAAGCCCTCCTGTATTTGCCTGTCAACAATTGAAAGTTGATGAAATAAATCAAATCATATCAAATCAAATGTCCATTGTCCAAGAGCCCATGCCAGGTAGATCACTGATTCACTGCAGTCAAATGGTTTCGGTCTCCCTAGTTATCATCATCATCGTTATCATCATTATACAGCACCTGATTAGTTAACGTGAAACGTATTTCAAAGTACTGATTTGAGATTGAATTAGTTGAAATATTACGCAATATGTAGTAATACCCCCGAGGGTAACTCCCATTCTTCAGGGACGGGGAGCTGCCACTTTAGAAAAAGGTGACGTACCCAAAAAGTTACAAAAATTCTGTTGATGCTACTAAACAAATTCAAAAAATTTAAAAATGCTACCCAAACAGCTCCAGCAGGTTGATTGATTTTAAGTAGACACACAACTAATGATCGCAATTTGTTTTCAAATTCCTTAAAAAAGTCAAAAATAGGATACCCAAAAGTTCCAAAATTTGAAATATCATACCCAAAAAGTTTTTTCTCAGCTGGAATATGGACCCAAAAAAGTGGCACGTCCCCGTATAGCCGTGATATGGGAGTTACCCCCGGGGTAATACCAAATAATATGATATAACTTTGAATCAAAATGAAGAGCCAAAGCCTAATTTTGGCGTTTCAGCGCTTCTCAAGGAGACTCTAATTGAAAGGTCCGTTTGGAACCTCCTTCATTGTAGACGGTAGATCATTTCACCTGAGCGCTGAGACTTAAAGAAGTCGATGCCTTTGTTCACGGTCAACGGTAAAAACGCTACTTTCAAAATTTCGGCTATAATTATTATAAGGAAGGAACAGAAATATCATATGAGGAAAAATAATGTTCCGATATGGAGTATTTAATATTGAGGGACTGTAGGTTGAAAATGAAATAAGATAATGGGACTTTATTTCTGACGGGAGAAATCTGATTCGGTATATTCATGTCTTTTTCACTTTCTATCGGGTCAACGGTTATGATGCATTTCAGTTTACAAACAATTTCTCCAAAAATCAGAATGTTCTTTCCCGACAATTTTCCTTTGATGAAGTCATAAAAATTTACTATCTACATCTACTTTACAAGACTATTAAAACTGTGTGTGTCTATAGTCTACTCTCTTACTGATATATTATGTTTATTAGTACAATATTAATAATGGCTCCGTCCATGAAAGACACTGATGTCCAACACAACCTTGCTACTATCTATATAATGATCACGTTTACCCGGCAAAGTCTTCATCGATAATTCATTGGTAGAAAAAGATCGGGGAGTGTTTGATCCTGATAAAACGATCATAAAAATAACTTTTTATCTTCTTCAAGATATTTTACGATAACGTTCATCATATGTTTGTGCCCGATCGAACGAACATTGACGACACAGGGAGTATCGCTCAGTCCGGCAATCAAACACTCTTATTAGTCTGTATTATTAATGGAATTCTATATGGTGCAGTTAGTGCTTCTATCATCCTCCATTGTTTCACTTCTAATTTGTATGCTTGGATTGCTGGGCTTAGCTTTCGGACAGTTCCGCCTTTACAATCCCAGGGGGTCTCCTTAAACTAGGTATGTGACTTTATTTCTATAATCATATATGCAGACATGATTCTAATGAAATATACGTTTTTGGGTCTTCAACATCATTCAGCGATTATCACGTTATTTATCCACGTAATACATATCCATTAGTTTAGTCCTGCATTTTCTTTTCAAATTTTTATTTCCAAAAAATATCTACTAATAATTGATAATTAACCCAATTAAGGTATCTTTTTATTTTGAGCATTCAAGGTAGACGTTTACCCAAGTGAACGATTGAACCATTAAACTCATCCGATGAGGAGCTCTGGCTTAGGTGCTTAGTTGGTGGGATATCTATTTACATGCCTCTATTTAGATATTTGTATGCACACTAAATAAGCTACAATCACATCTATATGCTTGATGTTCAATGCTTGCTATATGCTTTTATCACATCTCTTGGCTGGCTTTATCCGTTTAACCGTTACATGCTTGATGTATGCTGCTCTTGCTATGGCGAACCTGTCACTCTCCGACTTATGCGTGGATCCCGATCCAACCAAGCACCCGTCACACTGATTATCAGTGGAAATTACGCATAATTAATACATAATGAATACAAACCTGACCTCGCTTACCAACTTGAGAAACCTAATAAACCTAAATGAAAAAACACAATTATGGGAAGGGTGAGAGTGAATCAATTAAAGACAATAAATAACAACCAATCAACTTATAAAATCATAATAAAAATACTTTTCACAATATCACTCAAAGCATTGAAGCATTGAAGCACAAGCATGTGCGTATCATAAAGCGAGGATAAATGCGAATGCGTTAGATAGCTTTCGATCCCTTCAAAGAATGACTAGAACACAAAACTAGGTGCCCGTAACAGCTACCCAAATTCCGCAAACTCAGCTAGAGCCTCGGACCTTCACAGTATGATAATTACCTAATCTGGATTAATACGCTGAGACATTGTTAATGCTTACATCACTACTTTTTGGAATTGACAGGCTAACTTTCCCCTGGAGCTAAACAGAATTCCCTACAACAGGGAAGAATAATAACTCTGCGAATGCGACACATCGGCTGATTTTAACTTCGCTTAAATTAAGAAATGTAAATTATATTTAACTGAAATACTTTAGAAAGCTAGAGCTTCCGCTTGAGCTAATACAATCTCCCTTTAAACTTGTTTGAATTGTTAGTAGTGTGGAAAGGTGGTTCCTGGGACAGTTTGCCCAATCGACTGGAATTTATGCACTGATAATGTTTTTAGAAGTCAAGGGTTACAATTAATGAAGCTCTCTTAATTAACTTACTACTTGAATCTTGATATAAAAACTACAACATAAAGCACAAGCAAAAGCATGCAGTCTCTTCCAAAGATAAAGATAAAAAAAGATAATTAGTTGAGCAATAGATTAATATTTTCCTCTGACGCATTTGATTATGAATTTGATATATTATTAATTATTTCCCTCTATTTAGAATATAAAATCATTTTTTAAATCAGCTGTTATTAAATTGGTGCCAAGATTTTACAAAAATTATTCAGCTGGAACAAAGAAGACCTATAATAAGTTGCATTTTTACTCTATAAAATACTTCTTCAGTCGTATTTCTTTTTTTATTATGCTTTTTTCTGATTTTTATTCATTTTGAAATTTGATACTGGTGTAATGTATAGCTATACGATGGTACTTTGAAAATGATAGAGCATATTACTGTACAGATCTAAAATTATGATTGATACTATACTTTTTGTGAGCAGCAGATATTCAAGGTGAGAAAAATTATTATTCAACTTCGAATTACCTATAACCCCGACCTATAACCAAAATTTACTTTTTAATGGTAATCATTCTGAGGACATATGACATATATATATCAATTATATATATGGGATATATATATATCATAGTTTAGGAAAGATATATAGATCGTACTGATAATATAGAAGTGTAAGTATGCTTTGATTAGCATCGACTCCCCGTCGTTCAAGTTTTATCGAGGTGAAACAGAGTTGTACATTTTTTGTCAATCAATAATTCATTAAATGGAAACATATATAATACGTGCTTTGGTAAATATCCAACCACTTTTATTACGTTTGAAGACTTGGAATCATTAACTTAGCAGAGTTTTATGTGCGCTAATGATCTAGCACATATTTGTTAATTGATGCAATTAAAAATGAATATCAATGGATTAATACACATTATCTAATGATATATTGGCATAATCAAAAGACTGATTTGTTAATGTAGATTATAGAGCTTTTACTTTCAATGTTATGAAGTAATATTTAAAATGGAAAAGAACATGGCCACGTGCACACTTTTAAACATTTACAATTTGCCAACTATAGTTTCATGGATGTTAGCCTTATATTTATCTTTATTGGGACCATTAGTAGCAATAGAAAATATACTGGTTATTTATCACATATTAACAGAAAAGAAACGATTTACCAAAGCAACTGACAAGGTTTTTCTGGCGCTAGCCATTTCTGATGCTTTTGCTGGAACAATATCAATTCCAGCATATTCAATGACAGTTTTTCGTGCAATTTTCAAATGCAAAGTCAATTGCGTGATACAATTTCTAGCAGGTTTTTTTGGATCATTTCTAACACTTCTCTCCATCTTAACTATTATTCTCATCAGTCTCAGCCGGTTCATTGCTGTTTATAAACCATATTCTTTTAGACATAATAATGGCAATTATTTTTGGTTTTTTGGTTACCTATTTATTGTAATTTACGCTGGTGCAATATTGTATATAAGATATTTGGATTTATGGCCTAGAAATTTATTCAGAGCAGTACTTGTACTAACATTAATTGTTTCAATGGTTATTTCTGCGTCGTCTTATTACTGCATCTACAAACGCACAAATCACAAGAAAATCATGATGCGTACTTCATCATTACAGCAACAAATAATTAATCGTACATGTTTTTCATTAGTTATAATAATATCAGTAATGTATACTCCACAAGTTTTAATCCGTTTGAGTCTATCTTTCAATATTATACCGTCATTAGCAATACAAGAGTCATTGACATGTTTAGCAAACGTCATTCTTCTTACGAATAGCGCCGTCAATCCATTAATTTACGCACGGCGCAAGTTACGTTTCAGACAAATACTATCCAGTTTTCTGTTTTGCTACAAGTTGACTACAAACGAAAACAGAGAATAATATATATTTTTTAGAAACGGTATGTTCAGAATTGCAGAGGCCTAATTGCAGATATCCAATGGCACTACAGAATGCAGAAGTCGACTTTCGCATCACAATTTTCGTTGATTGAATGATGGGACATATTGATCTTAAAAAGTAAGATATGATCTAACATAAGATAATGTAATACGACTCAATGAAGACATTTAATGTTTAAAAATTATGAACTAGATTCTAACAGAGCAAATGAACTCATGTCTCCGTGGTAATATAAAGCTCTATAGGAATTAAGTCCCTTACTAGCTTGTAGTATTTGAATTGATTATTAACACTGAATTTTTTTAAAAATGAATTAAACAATTGTAAAGACTTGTATATTATATAATCTATCTATATATGTAAAATAACATTATATTAAAAATCTAATCCATATTCAAATTTTAAATTAAACCAAATAAATAAATAAAATTTCTTAAAAACAATTCAATTCAGGTAATAGCTAATGTGTAAAAAGTTCCCATTACACTAATGGCATTGCCTCTCTATATTGCATTGCCATTTTTTTGGTACATGAAACTCTTTGACCGAGGTTCGTTTGTGTGCATTCTTACTTTTGAACCAACAATGTGAATAAATTTTCTGCTGTCTTCTCCAAAAGTTCCTAGGGTTTCTGCTGCAATTGGTTGAAAAATGTAGTTGTCATCCAGAGATGAGTATTTCTTCGTTTTTCTTTTTACGGCAAGTTGTGCTGCTGCACCAGCTGATGATGATGAAGCGTTTAAATTTGATGCGGCAAATGAATCCACACAGGTGAAGTCCCATAG
This sequence comes from Haliclystus octoradiatus, assembly GCA_916610825.1. Taxonomy (NCBI): domain Eukaryota; kingdom Metazoa; phylum Cnidaria; class Staurozoa; order Stauromedusae; family Haliclystidae; genus Haliclystus; species Haliclystus octoradiatus. The sequence goes on from OU744451.1 coordinate 492,878, forward strand.
CAGAGATTTCCCCCTAGACCATGGGACTTGAGTCATGCCATCCGGTCTCTTTCCATTGTCTCTTGCCAGGCCAGGTGGTTCAAGGACCGATGGGATATTTACGGAAGACAATGCTCTGTGCAGGATGTTGTTTATTTCTGCATGCCTTGTGAATCTGCCAGCTGATTTTCTGCAGGCAAGTCTGTGATGACCATCTCTGTTTACTTTGGTTCCGCATCGACAAATGTGCTCTTCACAGATTTTCAAGCCAAGACGAAGTGAAATTGAAATACGCAGTTGATTATTTGTAAGGAAGAGACCTAGCGGTGCATTTAGCCAAGCGTTGGCTTCCCTTTCCTGAGTAGCTAGAAAGCGGGCCTTGTCCTCTAATGCTGCTTCACTTAAGTGGAGTGCTTCAGTTGAACGTTTATATATTCTTTATCTCAAACTTTTTGCTTCGTAGAGTGTAGTTCTGATAGGTTGGTATCGCATGTTTTGCTGCAGTGAGTAATTGTTTCTTAATAACCTGGTATGGTACAGCTTTCAAAAGCTGCATGGGTGAGGGAGGAAACCAGTACTGAAGTTGCATTTACTGAAGCAGCAAAAGCGCATGGAGCAATAAATTGTGCCGAGCGAAAACCAATACTACCAACGGAGACCGGTCATGAAGCTTGGCACCGCCATGACTTATCATCGAGGTGAATATTTAGAATTTCTTCCAAAGCTTCTTTGCACATTGAGTCCCAATGTGTCACTTCCTCTGGATTGTAGCGTGGACTAGCGTGGACTGCATTTTAGAATGGTGTAGAATTCTAGGTGTTGAAAAGCAATACTGGAGTAAAAATAAGGCATGGTGTGCATCCATAATCTTCAAGCGAGAGGACATTGTGATGATGTCTGATATCTTTGATTTTTAATAAATCTTCCTTTGCTTTACCTCTGATTGGTGCTCCTAGTAGTTGAACATCTGATGTTTGTGTCTTTTTAAAGTCGTTCAATTCTCCCCATTTATCGATATAGTACAGCTTTTTCAGATTTACTGATGACTTCACATTTAGATCGGGTAAAAGACAGTCCAACGTTGTAACCACAAGATTCGATTAATTTAACATCTTCACTGAATTATGTAAACATGCTAATAGAAACAATATACTGTACTGGAGATCATTTATTATGTATAGGAATTTAGGGGACAGTAATATGGGACACAAATTGTTCATACTCTCCGTGAACTATTCTCTGATAGCACCACGAGAGGCACGTAAGGAGAAAACGAGAAGGCATCAGAAAATTACGAGCCACCTCGGCGAGTAATTTTCGCTTCCGAGTTTTCTCCTGAAGTGACTCGAGATTTATTGACTAAATGTTTGCTAATTGCCTATTTAAAAGAGCAAATTATTGAATTTATGATAACTGTTTAGGATGTTGCTAACTTTCATTTGGAGAAATCGTTTAATTATTTGAAATTTTAGCGGTTAATTTTGTTTAGCCTATGTTTTGGTTTTTGGTAGTTTATCGAAAGCTCTCCTTTCTATGCCAGGAATTTAGTTTTTATACGTACATCTAGGAACTTGCAAAAAATTGGCCATAAAAGGATGAGGGGATGTATCAATGAAATGAAGTTATGTAATGTTATGTTTTCATAATTATCAATACTGTAAAAGTTAGGCAGATTATTTTTGAATTGTTACTTTGATTTATTTTGAACAAATGAGAAACTGCATGAATCAGTACCTCAATGAAATTGTATATGACTCTACAGATATTTACTATATTTGCTTTTCACTTTTATTACTTGCCAGTTTATAATGCCATATTTAAATAATTATCTGTTGTTTGTATTTTCATAAATTGCTTAATATCGACGGGGTCAAGCGCGGCTATGGTGAAATGGCGTTATTGGCGTTAACCAATCAAATTGCAAGAATAAACCGTAGCATATCCTTGATATGTTCTAAATAGATATATACATGTTTATCAATTAACTATCTGTTTTCGTCACCCAGGGTGAAATGAAATGAAAACCAAGCAAAATACATCATTCGTGCAGGCGGTGAAATTGAAGAAGATATACATACATATTATACATGTGTATAGCAGTGAGGGCTTTATTTTTCGTGCTAATTTTCTCTGTCCAACTATACGGGGGGTACGCGTGACAATTTTCGAAAATCCACACCCGTATTTATTGTATGATTTTTCAGCATTTGTTTTGAGTTGAGAATGAGGAGATGAAGCTAGCTTCGGGGATAGCTTGATTGCCAAAGATAAATCTTATACGTATACAATTATTCAAATAGATATTATTTTCTTATTCGAATTAAATAGTTTATCGTCTTGTCGAATGATGTCCTAGATTGAGCACATGTTTTCATAACAATTGATGATTCTGAGAACAGAATTTCTTCAAATATGAAAATAATGTATCCACCTGAATATCCTTTGTAGCTCCCTAGTTACATTATGTAAACGTTTAATTATATATAAGAACAAGATGTTAACTATTCTATATAAAATTGGTTGTAAATCGAGATTTCCTGAATAAATAACCAATCATCGCTAGGATAACAGGTTGTATATAATTCTTCTATAAATCTTAGTCTTCCATCATTTCCGCTGTTGTAACTGGCTGAGAATATTATTTACCGTCTCACTCACTGGCTAAATATATATATACACACACAGCGCTCAATAGCTATTTGACCATCAGATCGACCACCAAATAGAAAATTTAAGCCAACATGAATAGGGTTGCTTTGGTTATGTTATCAAAATTGATTGTTTTGTGTCTTATCTTTCATCCATGCAAAGGAAATCCCTCTTGTCAGGAGACAGATGGAGAACACTTTGATATGAAACAAGGCGAATTTTACACAGGAATACCATTTCAAACTCATTCAAACACAGAACTTGGGAGATGCTCAATGTTATTTACTTTTGAAGCAAAAGCTAGATCAATGAATGTTGTTCATGATGTAAATCCATCCATTGTAACATGTCAGCTTTTTGAAAAGAAAGCAAGTGAAGATCTTGAAGAGGAAGGAATTTTGATTGCAGAAGAAAAGTCAATTTATTATGATAAGATCGATAGTAAGTCAACATATTTATTAATAAGATTTATAATAGAAAGGCTGACTCAAAGATTACGAGTTTATTCCATCATAGTGTCGCCGCTGTGGCTCGTGATTTTCTGAAACCGTCTCCTTTTATTTACCCTTGCGTGCATCTCATCTCGTATTCTATAGAAGTATGGTTCATCCTGTTGTAATTTGATTGTGCTATTATGAATTTCCTCCTTCCAGTGTCTGTTCCACTGTATGTTGAAACACCGTATCTTAAACATTGTGTCGTATCTTTCAATCTACATTCATGAATTTTGCAAGATTGAAATTGATCACGTAATACACTGGCATCCATTAAATGAGTCATGTAGGGAGTTATGCCATTTGTCCTATAATGTAATGATTGAAGTAACTATATTGAGATGTGACATATATTCAGGTCTTGTTGTTTGGTAAAATTCCAAATAATATTTATAGATATAAAATATCCATCTGTCCAAGCCTTTTAGCGACTACGTCGGGAGTAGACTATTTTAGATGAATCCCGCTAATATGTCACAATTCATATATTTAATTATTGCTTTGTTTTTGTCAAGGCAATTCTATTTGCAATTGATGTTGAAAGAAAAGTTAGAATTGTCAGAAATGTTCAAGTTATTAAAAGTAATGTAATGTAGGTTTAATATAATCGCATGTGTGTATCTATTTGAATCTGTCTTCGTCAACTAAAATTCATATGACTATAATCCACACTTGCATCAAAATGTGTTCACATGAGAAACATATCAAATAAGTTCTTGACAATAAATATTCATATCAAATAAATTGATACACATTTCCACATTATTGTATTTATTTTATCTCAACGTTAATTAACGTGGGTAAATCATCAGGCTATTAGCATCAAGTGATGCCTTGAATTGAATAACGTGTGTTTTTGTGTGTGTTTTATGAATGGATCCTTCCTAATGCCAATCAATAACGTACTGTATACCCACATCGTATAGGATTCGTGCTTTTGCAAATGTCTACATTAATGCACTGTCAGCTTGCTGAGACATACGATTTGCGAAATTTGTAACAGAAAGTATATAGGTGGTACACAGGAAATTAGTCCATGACGTGAGCATGATCTATAAGTTAGATAAATCAAGAAGTCAAAGACTACAAATTTTAGCACTGCTACTTATAAAGTTTCACTGTTTTAGCTTTATGCGATCCTCAGACAGTTTATATAGTGATAAAAACTAATCAAAAGTACCAAAATGAGTATAGTATTTGACTTCTTTATTTATATTTACAGCTCTGTCAACTGACATCAAGCACTGTTTACTGCTATCAGATAATATCTATGGTATTAAGTTAGAAATGCTTTCACCCAGCTGCAATAAGATCCCAAGAAAATGCTTGCTCAAGTTAAGAAAATTCTTTCTTGTTTTGAAGCACAAGAATCTTATATGTGCTATTGTATACAGATGAAGAATGTTACGGATGTTAACCTCAATTTGAAGTAAGACCTCGATACTGGTGCACTGACATTTGCTCTTTATCAGAAGGAATACTAACTAGTGGGACTAGGTTGGAAGGCCTTTACTGGCATGTTGTGAAATTCAGATCAGTCTGTCATTGCCAAACATCTTTTTATAAAAACAATCCTGAATAATGTACATATAGAATCCAGATTTATCCATTCTTAATTAAATGGTCTCAGCTGTGATCCATTTCTATTAAATTATTGATTATGTTAAAGTAAAGGAGCAAATCCGCATGCAAAAGTCTTTTCTCCAAACTATCTAGATTTAAATTTAAATCTTCATAACTTAGCTCTGATTCAGGATCAATGGTACTTATAACATTCTTTTGACATATTTTTGTTGAATTGTTTGTTGAGTTGATGCCTTTGACGTACGTTTGAGACAATTTGGGTACTCAAGTATGAGTACTGAAATGTCCCCCGGGCATAGACCATAAATTTATTCTACTCTAGAATAAAACGCAATCATTATCAGGGGAAACTTCCTAGCTATTTGAAATTCTTTAAAATTGAAAGAGTTATTGAAGAGTCTAATCAAAATAAACAGAAACGAAATGCATTAAATAAAATGTTATTGCTATTAGCAATTTCAGGAAGTTACGAGCTTACTTCAGAGCGAAGAAAATACGTAGCATTCTGACCAATTCAGCTGTGCAGCTAATTAATGACGCAGTTTCAATTAATACAGTAATTAGCTATACTAGATATATGGAATAGTGATTATATAATTACTTATTTATACTCTTAATTAAACATCAAATGCATCATAGCTGAAATGAAAAGAAAATTCTCGGAAGCCTTTTCTTAAGTCGTTGTTTAATGTTATCTAGCATTAATTATTGTGGTTCTTGATAGAGAGTGTCATCCAGTATAGATATCCAGTCCGAATTATTTTAAATTCCACAAGAGTTCCAAACTGCAACTAATTTCCAAATATCACCGTTCATCTTCAAGTGTACACCATCGTTGGAGACTATAAAAATAAAAAACAAATTGATAAATTTCTCCTGGAAATTTCATAAATGTTTCTCCTCATTCGCAAAAGTTGTTTGATAATTCAGTTACTCATTGTATGCTTTTCAAATGCAGAGGTTTCTACTCTGATTCTCTACGCTAATGTCTGATCAATGCTTCTGTAAATGCTGCTGATCTACTACAGAAAAGATGCCCCTCTTACCATAAAGCACATTCAACGTAACGATACACGATAAACATGCATGCGTGCACCAGAGAGGAATCGAACTACGGTCTCCTGCTTTGCCACTGAGCTACAAGTGCGCAACATATGAAAGAATTCAGCGTATTTTTGTTTCATTTCTCTGGACATTTTTCATAGGGTGGTGGCTGGCTAATTAATTAATAGATTGAAGCATGTATGATGCCCTTTCTAATAAAACTAAATGATGTATAGCACTTCTGCCAGGGATTGAACCCTAAAAACTACACTGAGATTGTTATTCATATAATGACCTTCGTCCAGAAATATCAGCCTAATTGGAGGGATAATCTGGTTTTAGGTATTTGTTATCGATCAATTTAAATATCTCACCTCCCCATGTATGTCCTTGTAAGTCTGACCAAACAACAGAACTGTATGATAATATTCCATCAACAATATCATCAATCGAAATACATTTGTTCATCTTGGTTTCATTTTTAACATTGTGCCAATTCTTAGAGATGATAGAATGCCATGATAATCCATAATCTTTACTTTTTGTATAGCTGAGAGATCGATCAATACCATATAAGGTATCATCGGTTTCATCGTAGCCAATTATGGAAATAATATAGGATGGCATTGCTGATTGAAAGTCAAAGATACATAAATCACACATAAATCATATATAATATTACTGGTTAATATATCATGTTATGTATCATGCATTTGAAAGGGATTGACTAGCTCTTCGATAGTAATACATTGGCGTGAATAAATTTATTAAGATGAGAAAACGATCAAAGAAGTCTAAAAAAGAAGCTCATAATGTGGTTCTACGTCGGAGACTTAAGCGAGGCTGAAATCGCGTTTGTCAATAAGGTTGTTATAATGAACTTGTTATAATATTTTGTTTGAACTTCTGCAACTATGGGCATGGCAAATGTGTTCAGATACATGTTTAATGTTATAATGGATTGCTACACATATTTACTGCTGTTGTGCTCAGTTGTGTTGCATATGTGCAATGCTGCAGTTGGTTAGAGTTTCCTATACCTCCCTAACCTCCAGTGAATAAATAAGGCGCAAGTGTATAAGACACACTACAGACTTTTAGCAGAGTGACTGCATGGTGCTTGGTAATCAAACATGAAATAGTTTGTTCACTGATCGTATTAATTCATAGTAAATTCATATTTCTCTTGGTCTACAGGATGTATCTACAGCCTTATCCCTTACCATGCCAATCCTTTCCAGTATTTGTGTAATGGCAACTCACGGCTGAACTGCAAACAAAACACAACTGATATATACATATATATATATTTATTACGACACGAGATAAGTTTTTCCATAGCTCAAGAGTTTTCATGTTCATCTCCAAAATTTTGATCAAAAGCACTGCAAAGGCGAACGATTGAGTCAATGTCATGCTATATAAGGGAGTGTTGATGATAGCTGTGTAGCAATCCCTGGTAGTTGGGCACATCATATTTTTGGCTTATGGCGCACCTTTTAACTTATGGCGCAGTTTTATTAGGCCCTCACTGGAGCGCCGCGCGTAAATGAGGGTCGTGATGGAATGAGGCTATAGGCTTAACCCTCCCTCTCGGCAGCCCTGCTTCAGACCATCAAATCAAGCTGACAAATCCACCAATCAAGAACCGCATTTACGAAGATGAATTATCAAATTTTATTAATTTACCTCTCTTGTCGATAACTACAAACATGCAATGCTTCGGTTGTGTTGTCAATTAGCATAGATCTTCGATGGAATTCTGGGGGAATAATATCTGTAAAAGGTATAGAAAATTATGCAAATGTAAATAGTTTGAACCGATACATAACTATTTTTAGTCGAAACCGGTATTATTCGATGATCTGCATTCTGATTGGTTGCTCCACCGTTCACTATTTCCTCACAGTGAACGCTGGCAAGTTCCCCCGCAAATTCCAAAAAGTAAACAAGCGATTCGCATGTGATTTTGAATCAAAAATTTTTACGAATTAACGAGAGTAAATTATAATTTCCGTCCCCGAGAAAACAAAACAAGTAACAAAATATGAGATGAAGATGCAGAAAGCAAATAAATAGTTGGAATTTATTTTTAATATGATTTGCTTGTACCACTAGTTGGTTTTCACTAAAACAATTAGACAACTCGCCCTTGTTGTCTACCGTTTTGAATAGTCACCTCGGATGACCTCGGTGACTATTCGACGGTAGCCAACTCGGGCTCGTTGTCTAATTGTTAAATAGCCGACGCGTGGGAGACCAGGATTCCTTATCTCATATGTAGTACTAATAAAAAATACGCAGGGAACAAATTATTTCTTTCAATATTCTTCCATGATTTATGCATAGTATGAATAGTTTGTTGAAATACGTTTTGACAATGTCAAATGTGGCAAACAAAACGCTGCTTATTAAGACCATATTTTGATGCTTTATATTTTATTTGATTGTTGGAAATGTCTTGGAAGTTAGAAAAAAGATAAATATCGTAAATGTCAACCAAAGACATATTTATGAAGATGTTCAATATTGATTTCGACTAAAGAATTTTTATTTTTTAATTTACATTATTTAATGTCTGAAGATGTTAAATACATATGGTATAGCCGATATATATTTGGTCGGATTATTTGCCTAACGTAAGACAATTCATGATCATTTAAAATTACTTGAAATTGCTGTTAATTATAGTATTATGTTTAGTACAAACCTGTTATAACGGCCACCTCTATACAGAGGTCATCTGTCTATAATGGTAACTCTTGCAATGTCTAAAATATTATTTTATATTGAATCAAACCTGTATATAAATGCCACCTGGATATAATGGTCAATTTATCTACCTCTCGTAGCTGGCCGTTATATGCAGGTTTCATTGTAATATGTTTTCTTAGTATGAATACCTGATTCATCTTGAAGATCGGCCTCGGCAAGGCAGCCGTAGACTTCAACTCTCATAACGATATCCGCTTCATAGGTATCAGGCATTACTCTCAAGAATCGACCAATGACATTCTCTGGGAGTTTTGCATAGGTGGGATATTTCGCTTCGTTTTGTCCAGTTGGTCCTGAAAACAACTACACCGCAAAACAGACATATAAGCTCGAGCATTCAATATAGAAAATGTATTAAAAAAAGCACCATGTTCTGGAGTCTTACTGAGACACAGGTTATTGCAGCAAAATGATCAGACATTCTTTATCTCGGTTGGTCGGTCGGTCATCAATGCTCATTAAGGAGTTTAAAGTGAACAGTATATGCTTAATTGCTTATTGTTGTGATTTTCAACTACAGTCGACGCTGGAAATTAATCATGTACGTCAACAGCTTTCATTTTAACGTATATGCATCTCTTCTCGGAAACGATTTTAACTTTTTTTGGTTGTAAATTGTTACTATTTGAAAAGTTTTTGCTTGTTTTGTGGCTTCTTCCTCCAACATCGTTTTTAATAAATTTTTAGATTTTATAATGGCTTTACTTAATAGCCTACTTGCAGGAGTAAAATAAAAAGAGCACAGTTCAATGTTGAGTCAATGTTTATGGATTAGCATGATAATTACATAGAAAAAAAGGTGATAAAATGTACGTAAGCATACGACGCTTCGCGTTGTCATGGTACATCCTATTATTTCCACATCATTTCCTTATATAATCGCTTGAAAATGTAATATTAATCAGGGGTAGTAATGACCATGACGAAAAGTCGTTAATAAAACCTTTTTTGCTATTGATCGTATTTATTGTCTTTTGATTAGTATGTTGATGAATATATGTGTGTAAAAGAACCTCACTATAGTATGATAAGCCTGAATGTGGATTATTGATACGAAATAAAGTGACTAATAACAGAAGATAAGAAAACCTTGTTTTCATTGTTCTCTTGAATGGATTTCCACTGGTTATTTACTGTAGAATTGCCATACATAACCTGATATGTACGGATATAGAAATCAGATGTTATTCCACAACTTCCTTGCAAAGCAATACCAGTAAGCTAAAAGAAATAGAGAAGAATTAACAATCATCGAGCGAGATTGAGGGTGACTCTGAGAATTATCAGGCTGAGACGCGTGTTATCCATCGAAGCCGTATAGACCATACTTCACTTAAGAACTGCTGTACACTTTTGTAAGGGTTATATGGACGCACCGAACTCAATTCGAATTAGGTGCGACACCGAATTGCATTAAATTCGCATTTGGGGTTATACAGACGAACCGAATGTCGACGATCTTTAAAAACTGGCCAAAATGTCACGTGATAGGAAGTAGTTTTCTTGGAATTATACCGCATGGTTTGAAACCAGAGTGTTTTGTTTGCATTATTTTTCATTTTCAGCGATTTTTCCGTTCTATTTTGCCTATCTATAGTTTATTTTTATTTTATTTTATTTTATTTTTCTAATTTATTTATTTATTAATTTATTTACTGATTGACCCAATGGTATGGTGAGTAGATGTATGCAAATGGATACCTAATATACTACACATTGTAGTATACTTACACGATGGATCGATCCGAAATCAATTTGAAGGAAATCGCCACGGACAGCTAATTGATAACCGAACGGATAATCGATTATGTCATAATTAAGACGAGCATAAGAAGGACTTGGTTGTTGCGAAGTTTGTAATTGGGAAATTGCTTGAATCGATGAATCTGGGATCCGTCCGTCTTCCATTCCAATTGGATTAATACATTGAGCTATATTTGAAGAGTAAAAAGGTGAGTTGGTATATGGTGATTTGCAAGAAACGTTATTAAGAAATGAGTCAAAGACGAGATTATTGTCGCTTTACGAGTGTCTCTCTTACACTATATAGGGCATACAATTACACATAGACGAGGCAGTGTTGGGTCGTGTGTTAGATCTCTTTCTAATGACTGTGGCAGAAGACTGTTGGGTTATATTGTTAATTCAATGACTAATTATGTGCATTTATGAAAAAAGGCTTAAGGCTTAGAGATACTAAAATCCTATACTCCACCGTGTTTGATGTTTGATGTTTGGTTTTTGATGTTTGATGTTTGATGTCTGGTGTTTGATGTTTGAAGTTTGATGTTTGGTGTTTGATGTTTGATGTTTCGTGTATAATGTTTGATGTTTCGTGTTTGATGTTTGATGTTTGGTGTTTGATGTTTGGTGCTTGATGTTTAATGTTTGATGTTTGATGTTTGGTGTTTGATGTTTGATTGATGCTTGATGTTTGATGTTTGATGTTTGGTGCTTGATGATTGATGTTTGACGTTTGGTGCTAGATGATTGATGTTGATGTTTGGTGTTTGATGTTTGATGTTACATGTTTGATGTTTAATGTTTGGTGTTTGATATTTGTTATAATACATTATCGGTTAGCTATTCGCATATACCTTTTTTATCGAAATTACAGCCATATACTTCAAATCTCAGACAGATACTGTTGTGCCATTCAACTGGAATAATTCTGAGTTTCGTTGCAACAAGCGTATACCTTAACCAATGGGAGACAGCTTGTTGACTTTCTGTGTTACCAACCAAAATCTAACGAGTAAATTCAAACAAGTAAAATATATGTATGAATAATGATTCGTCTAAAACACATCTGATTAGATGTTTTTTACGTGGACGGAATTTCTTGAAATATTTAATAAACATTCGTTGGAGTGTTTGGCTGATCAATGTGTGCTTTATGAATCATCAGAACGCCCAATTAAGGGAACTCAAGTGGAGCATGTAGAACTTTATTGAGATTAGAATATTGAGTAAATATCTACTTTCAATCTATGACGTATGATATATATTGAATAAGTTGATGACAGTTTAGGAGGAGGAGAAGTAGAAAGTAGAAAGTAGTAAGAAGAGGAGAAAGTAGAGGAGGATTAGCTCAGATGGCAGAGCAACCGAACTTCAGATCGGATCATATCTGATCGACCGTGGTTCAAATCCCCCCCTAAGGTCAACTCAGCCTTTACTGTATCTGAAACATCAAATGAGTACCATCTTCTGATGGCTGATGGAATGGTCCAGAGGGAATTGCATTGTGAGTAGCTGCGGCGCATCGTTTCACATTGACAATCAAGACATATCTGCCATGAAATCTGTTGACATTGATCTGCAGTGTCGCGGCTGAGATCAACAAAGAGCGTTTAAAAATCATTGCTCTCAGCGAAAAAAGCCACTCATCTAGAAATAGAGGAATGGTACGGGTGCCTTCGGTAGGGCGACACAGTCTACATTACTTTTATGACAGTTTGGAGATAATAAATTTAACAATTTTTGTAAATATTTTTTAACTAACCGCAACATTATCATCATATTCATAACTTTTCCAACCATCAAAATAATATTGTAATTTATATGATTTCACGTAGGATATTTTCTTGAAACGACGCCATAGAGAGATCTTCGTTATTTTCACTGTATTTTGGAACGACACCTGTCAATCAAAACATAGATTGATTTATGCAAAATTGTGAATGTTAGGGAGTTACAATATTTCACCATTTCATCATAGGTAACTAGAAATAGCTACTTCAATTGGAACCTTTCTCGCTGATTGTAGGTTGAGTAGATTTTGCCAGAATATAAGTAGAAATATAGGTTAGTAATATAAGTTAAAATATAGGTTAAATGAAGTTGAAATTCCACTCAGATTTCTTGAATAGCATCGAGTCCACAACATTCTATTAGATAGTCTAAAGTTAAAATCATTAAAATTGATTCTGTAGTGTAACGATTATGTTTGAATGACATAAAAATGCGAGAAAGGAGAACTCTGGAAGTCTGGGCATCTTTACGATATTGGGTTCATGTTATTGATGAGTATTTTGTATAATTTACCAAGGAATCAAATCACCCATGGGCACTCACGCAATAAACAATAATCTAGATGTATTTACACCATCCTTGCATCTGAGGATAACATTTGAAAGCTGGAAAAGATGAAGATTGTTTACCTCGACCATGGGCGATCCAGATACGGACGATGAACACCATCCTTCAAGATGTTCTCTTGCCTGATCTGGTCTCAATTCAGCATATGATGACGTAGCCCATAATTGATATGATTTGATACTACCATCAGACATACCAAGAGGAGCATTGCAGCCTATCACATTCAAGATACAGTTTTCATTATTATATCTATAAGCTATTATCAATATAGTCCTAACATCCGACAGTAGATGCCGGCCAAATGCACAACGTTGCTCCGACCTGTTCTGACGATCATAATTAAATTGAATCAAATTAAATTAGGTCGTATTTATATGCCGGAACCAGGTCAAAATTAGAGGGGAAAATGATAAATTTGGTCGAAACTTGGTCAGAATGACCTTGACATTCTTTCTGCAATTAGGCAGAACGAAGTCGAATGATTAGATCATTAAGACGACTTAATGTGCCCATAGAACTTGGTCTTTCGACGTTGAAACGACGACGTGCTTTTAGCTGGAATTGCCCAATTATTCGGTCACAGAATAGCCATTTTCTGATTGATATTATAGATATCATTTGAAGCTTTTCCTTACAGCATTGTACCTATATGTTAAAGCAGACAGATTATACCTTTCACACATCCTATGAAACAACATAGCCTTGTATTAATTATAGACACATAATGCTTGTTATGTCCTCTTGCCTGCAATGAAATATTTAAAATATTCCATGAGTCTTGAGAAAAAGTATTTTCTGGGGAACTTCTCAGGCATGCCATGGAATTTTCAGTTAATTAACGAGTCATAACTTATAGTGTGCATCATGTGGACAAGGTATTAATAACTATAATAAATGATGACACCATCATGAGTTGTCCCAAACAACGTCGGAGTATCACAACACAGAGAGACATTCTATCTGATCAGAATTGCTTTATCTTTTTCAACATATTGTGCTGTTATTTGCATCGATATGTTTCTACTTGCCTTTTATTACTAGCTCATCGCTCAACGTCATCATTGGTAGATATTGATGCTTTTTACTTTCATTAATATTCATAAACCATTCCATATATATTACATGTACAGCATAGTGATGGCTTTGATCAAGCGAATGATTGGAATCAGCAAAAAAACTTAATATGATTTCAACGACTTCATCTTGTCCAAGAGAGTCAACCTAGTATGAAATATAGTAAAGAGTTATAGCATTTTCCATATTACGGATATTTGCCTCGGGGTGAATGTGATTTGTAGATGGTTCAGTCTTGCAAACAAAGGCCACAAGCAAATCAAGACAGAGTCGTGCTCCAGATACGTGAACGCATCAAATGTTGTATTTTCAAAAATTATATTATCCAGCCTCTATCCGCAAATCGACCGAAACATCGACTGAGTGTCTTATACAACCGAGGCTGAATGAACGCAAAATCTACTCAACATTTGAATAACATTGATGCCAAGCTCATGAAAAGCACTTGTTGGCTCATTTAACCACAGAACGCAATATTTGCTCGACAACTGCTCTACATGAGCTCAAAACTGTAAAACTGGTGTTGAGCAACAATTGCGTTTACTCAGCCCGTGTTCAAGAAAGAAATATCAATTTATCATTCTTCTGATTTTCTCATAACGTAAATTGGAATATTTTTCTGGTTAAATATTCCCGCAGTCGATGCGTCCAGTTCGGAATACTAATGCTCCGACTGATGATCTATTTTTCAAGACATTTTGTCGAGTGCCTTTTGAAACTTCCATTCTTGACTTCTTCCTAGAGAATACCCAATGATCAGATGAAAACTAAATTAGTAATTTCAATTGTAGACATTTCCAATATATAAAGTTAGTGTAATATACTCACAGTAAGTTTGACATTTCCATCATTCAGCATCCATTGGATATGATCATTATTTGATGTGAGTTGTTTGAAATCAAAGAAAATTGGCATATACCATGTGATCTTAATATTTTCAGCATTGTTTTTGCTGGCGATAGAATGCGAAAGGTTCACTGAATAAGTAACGGTATCCCTGTGATAGAAATAGACGTTATATGATCATCAGAGTTGGGACGTTACACAATAACTATAGTGTCCATTTGTTTAGTACTAATAATAAATATGTCATTGGCAAGATATTGAATAATTTTTAAAACATTCTAAGAATAATACTCACTGTAGGCAAGCCTTTTATAAAAGAAATGGTGTGTAGATACTGATGTCACTAATAGGAACCTTTTGTATCAGTTAGTAATCTTCGCGAGCATATTTGAACGTTGGAAATTTAAAAGAAAAAAAACTGTACATAAAGCAATGCCCCTTTTGCTCGATTACTTTGCTTTACACCATCTGTTTTGAGTTCAGTTTTACAAGAGATTGCTCGGGATATGAAGGGAGTGATTAATTCATGATCAAATATCGTCGTGTCCATCGATGAGTTTCATTAAGTTTCGATGAGCTAAAGAAATAGTTACTCTCTGTCATAGCCTTACCCAAAGTCAATTTCTTTCAATTTCAGTGAAGGTAGCTTTAGCTCTAGAAGATTCTTTTTGTTTGTTGGACATAATGAAAATACAAAATTATAAATAATTAAATTATAATGATAATTTAGTAAACACACAAATCGGACATTTGATTACTTCTCTAAAAAATGTAACCCCTTTCTGTTAATTCTGGCCAGAGAAACCTATTTTCTCAATGTTTGTTGCCAAACTTAATCTAATATAAATGATACTTCTAAATGATAAATGATGTTTGGTATAGGACTCGACTAACTAGAAATATAGGACTGTATTTCACAACCACTTCATCAAGGATCACAATAGCGAGCAATCAACAAGTTTATTAACTAGCTAAGGAGTTCATGATAAAACGTTCTGCTTCTATAAATGTCATTCACATGTTAATGGTTAATATCAAGCTTGGATTACCTCGTCCGTCGCTCTGCGGACTCTATCTTCCTGTAGCTGCCCTTCAGCCAGTGTGTCTACACTGACATATGTCGAAACTGTAATTGGAAACAATTAGAAGACACAAATTTATAGGGACAATATTATATACTCATAAGGATAATAATACATATAAAAAATAATAATTTTAAATGTATTCGGTATACATATATATAGATGTTATTTTGATAGGCATTTAATAACCAACTGAATAATGTGGGATATCTTATGTATTTACGGTTCGACGGACCATTATTAATAATACAATTTGTCAATAACAAATATGGGAATAAAATGATAACTCCAGTCTGTCAAGTCTAGACGATTTATATACGTATAACTGTATAGACATATTTTTCATATTCTATGAGATAGTTATTAGACAAAGTTTGGCCTTCGCAATTCAAAGATGTATTTGATGTATGCCTGGATATCTTATACTTTGTGAAGATGTAATAAATTATAATTATACCTGCGACGAAAAACAAAATCTTTTGATAATTTGAATTCATCTTCATCATCATGAAAAACTTTTCTCAACAGAAACAGTTTCAACTTTGCAATCTTTCGCCCAACTTAAAATTAGAATTATTTGAATCAAAACAAGTTAAAATAGCCACTAATAGATATTTTGTTATAAATTTATAGCAGCCTTGGTAACTTTTGATTAAAGTAATTAGTTTTTGGTAGAGAATTGAAGCCACTTTTTTACATAATTGATGATAACTAAAACCGCAATTTAGCACGATGGAAATGTGAGAGTTGTAAATTATTTAATCGATGGAAAACGATTTGATTAATGTATTTAGTACTCAACATCATAAGCTTGTTTTGCAAATCGAAACAAACTTTTCTCAAAAATATTAAAATATTATAATTCGTATATGTTTGTATAAATTAAACTAACATTTTTACCGACTAAAACCATTCAAAGTACATATCATACTGGAGACAGAAAGCAAGAACTTTTAGGATTCATTAAATTCATATCTCAGATAAACAGAACAGTGAACGTTGATTGAGCACCCTCCATAATTAGTTTTACATTAATCAACTCAACTTAATTTGTGTGAGATTATATAAATAGTGTATTATACACAGGAAAATTAAAATTGCTCGAAACAAGGACATAGGACAATTATTTTTGAAGTCATTTAGCATTGAGATATTTCAGCATGAAATTAAAATTTGTATGGGTAAAAGATTGTGTCAATTAAGCCATCAATGAAATAGAATGAATTTATCAAACAGTTATTTAAATTCTTGACCCATTAATATGAATATTAACATTATTATTACAACTTGATAATATGAACATATGATATATATATATATATATATTCTATAAAATATCATTATCCAATTACATTACGTCATTTAAAAGTAGAATGACACTATAATCTAACGTGCAATTAAAAGCCTTTACAAATAATACTAATTTTTCGACCTTTATAAGATCGTACTGTAATTCCATTGGTTATAATGAATGACACGTGATCTTTTATTTACTATAAAAACACTTCAATTTCGATGAAAAATAAAACTACTTCAAAATTGATAAACTATGCATTCGATTGACTACTCGAATAAAAGTTTTTACGTTCTTGATAGTTTGTTGTGATATTTTTCGATCCATTTATAACGGGGGGTGCTACCGCTCGATAATTAGCCGTTGAACGATATGTTTGCGGTACAGAAGTCGTCGATGAAGATTTGTACTGACCCCCGTCACGTTGGCTATACGGAGACGGAGATGAACGAGCCGAAGGAATTGCCGGTTTAAACGAAGTTGGCGGTGGAGGTCTAGGAGGCGGAGGTTCGTCGTCATCATCTACACTTGGCCGATTTGAAACCGATGAAATTGTCGGTCTTGAATATGAGACAGCTGTTACTCGTTTGAATTCGTTTTGTTTTCGTTCAATTTCGCGATCGATAGTCTCACGACGCTTTTGATAATCAGTCGTTGCTCTATCTCTGAATTCTGATCTTACGGCGTCATTTGGTGATACGTTACCAGCCCGACCGTAATCGTTTTCAGATTTCAATTTATGTTTTTCATATTCTCTTAACGTTTCTTCTTGCTGTTCACGTCGCTGTTGTACTTCTTGATAACGTCGTCGCTGATCTGCTTCATCTTGTTGACGTTGTTGCATACGCGAACGTTCTTGTTCTTCACGTTGACGTTCACGTAAATTGCGTTGCTGCGTTACCCAATCAATCTCATGGTTATCATTGGATCCTGATATGTTAAGACCTTTCATTTGACGATCGACGCTTTGATCTTGCTGCGATTTAAAACGTTGACGCTCCGTTAGAACAATCTGTTGACGTCTTTCTTCTTCTTCTTCGTATTCACGTCGAACAAGTTGTTTCTTGAAATCGATTTCATCTTCAACAAATTCGGTTTGTCTGGCTTGAACTGCTTTACGTGCTCTGTCCTCTTCAAGACGGCGTTGGAATTCCACTTCAAGATCTGTTGATGATGAAGACGTGACGTTTTCATCACGTGGTGTTGTGCCAAGATCCAGTTTATATCCGTGACGCCGTTGCTCTGTCGTTGATACGTTGTACTGACTAGACGATGTTGGTCTGATTGGACTATCAACAGCATCGATATCAGTCTCACCGGTGAAGACATGTCGAGGAGAAGGCGTTCTATGGTTGTATGACGATGGACGTGGCAAAGGCGGTGTAGTTCCAGACGTAGAATCGTCCAAAAGGTCCTAAAAATGAAAACGTTACAGTTCAAATCAGCACAGTGAACTAAAAACAGCAATACATAGAACGTTAAAAAGTGAAATCGATTTAACAAAAACGCCACCTATTTGTTTGGATGTGGAGTGAGAGTCAATCATTCGTCTGATCCCCAGATTATAAATCCTGTTACTGCAGTCCTTCAATTTTTGGACTGTAACACTTTTTAATGCTATCGAAACAAAACATGCGCAGTGAATCTAAAACTTTCTCCGTTAAAAACAAAGGATATCGGTCTTTAACCCATTGGAATGTTTTGGTGATTTGAGATCAATGTCTTACACCGCGACAACAGAAAAGAAATATCATCAATGTCAACCATGCAACCATGAAATCAAAACTAATGGATTGGTTTAAATCATTTCACAAACATTAGAGGAAATATAAACATTTGTTGTTGAGTATTACATGGAATAAAAATAGATGATTCACTTGCAAATAAACTAACAGGAGACATTTTAATACTTTGAATTAAGATTATTTCTTACCTCTGGGGGCGGTGGCAGATCCAGTAAATCAGGGTCATCTAAATCAAGCTGTAATTCTTGTACAAAGTCTCTCAAATCGCCACCAGCACTCTTCCTATTATCATTATTACTCGTATTTATAGTTGTTGTGACTGTTGTAATGCTAGATCGTACAGATTTATGTTGTTGTTGTTGTTGTTGTTGTTGTTGTTGTTGTTGTTGTTGGCGTTGAAGCTCCATTTCTTTCGCGCGGAACTCTTCTTCGGCTGATTTACGTCTTTGCTCCTCTTCCAATCGTTTTCGCTCTGAATCCGCTTTCTGTCGTAATTGTTCCGCTTCTGTCTTTCGTCTTAGTTCCGCCTCTTTCTGGCGTCTGTCCGCCTCTTCTTTTCGTTTTTGTTCTGCTTCTCTTTCACGTCGTTCAAACTCAACCTTTTGTCTCTGTTGCGCTTCTGCGTTCCGTTTTTCTTCCGCCACCCTTTCGCGCTCTTCGGCTTCTCTTTGGCGTCTTTCCGCATCCTTCCTCCGTTGTTCAATCTCTAATTGCACTCTGGTGGCTTCTTTCTGTCTATATTCTGCATCTGCCCTTTGTTTGTCTTCTTCTAACCTTCGTTTCTCTTCTATTAATCTTTTCTTATCTCTCTCATCTATTTCACGCTGTCTTTCGATTTCATCTCCTTCTTGTCGTCTCTTTTCTTCTTCCTCTAATTGTTGCATGATTTGTTCTTCTTCGTATCTCCGTTTCTGTTCTTGTTCTTCCTGCCAGCGGTTTTCTTCTTCAATTCTTATCTTTTCTTTTTCCTCCAGATCTTTTCTGCGCCTCTCTTTTTCAGCTTCAATTTGACGTCGTTCCTCTTCTGCACGGCGTCGGTCTTCTTCTTCAAGTATTTGCATGCGTCGTTCTTTCTCAGTTTGTTTACGTACTTGATCTTCATTTCTAAACATGCCCTCCTCTTGACGATACATCTCCTCTTCATAAGCACGGCGTCTTGCGGCTTGTACTTGACGTTTTGCTTCTTCTGTTTCGGCTTCTGCCGCAGACGCTTGGTCACGTCGATAACGATCTTCATCCATGCGTCGTTCATATTCTTCTTGACGCATTTGTTCTCGGTGACGACGTTCCATTTCTTCATCTTCTGAGTAACGTGAGGAACTCTGCGTGGCCCACTGCCGAGAACTTTGTGGGCCATTGTCATAAGTATTGGGAGAGCGTTCAGAAAGAGAGCCATCGTACGAGTTCAATCGTTGCGATGAATTATAACTGGCATCTGAAAAATAAACAAGAACTTAAAAAATGTTTACACCGATCGGTACGCATAGTTAGAAGGGTAATATAGTATAGCGAGTAACATTCTATGGAATTATTAAAAAAAAAATGAAATCAAGATTTCACATTTGAACATAATCTGTTAGATGACTCAAGGGAAATCGAATACGAGGGAATTAATATATACGAGATAGGGCTGCATATGTAAGAAATGGGTCAAAATCATATAAATAATTGATTGTATTTTAGAGTTCAGCTATACACACTGATTCTGCTATCCATCAGCCATTATAGTCTCAAGAGTCAATCTCAAGAGTAGAATATGGTACCTACCACTGCCGGGTCCTGGGGAGGATTGATTAAGTAGAGTAGCAAGACCATGATACACTGCGGCATGCTTACACACATCAAGCGTAACCGTTGCTCCAGTTTGACCCATGTAACCAGCAGCTCTGTAATTAATAAAAGATACATTACAACTAATTTATACATAACATGTGGAGAAAGATATCTCACACATCAAGTACCTAGGTCCCTTAGTGACTGATAAACACCTCCTCACACATTTTTAAATCAGGAAAATATCAATTTCGTTCTGAGCTTTCTCTAGCCTTCTGGAATCTAGGATTCCCCTTTTTATTAGACCATGTCTACTGGGTGTATGACATTAAATTAATTGAATTTAAACAGCATCAAATATTATCAATTATTAACTGGCACATACTTCTCTTGTGAGACACCAATTAAGCTGTTACCATTGACAGCAATTAACTGATCACCAGCCTCTAATCGACCATCCTATCGAAAACACATCAAATAAAATATGAGCCTAAATTCAACGATAGTAATTACTACATTGTTGATCTAATCCCAGTGCAACGGTGATCAATGTCAATAAATGATAAGGTTGTAAAGAGATAAATAAATAGTGTCACTGGCGCTGTCTGAAGATCGCATGGAGTGAAACTCTGCGTAACAGAAAAATGTATAGTCGTTGATTCCATTTAATTACAAAATTTAATGATATGTATGCACTCGAGTGCACTTCAGCGCCTGGTATGATTTTGGGCTGAGAACACCTTTATATCATATATAGTTGGTTTCAGTTTACATCAGTTTACAGTTTAATGAAATTGATTTGAGGAGAGTGTTAACAAGATCATATTATTGGAGTAGTAATTATTTGTTTTGAAGTTGATATTTGATTTTTATCAGAGCATAACATAATTGGCACCTTTCAGAACATCATAATAGACTAGATTTAACTTGGGGATATGAGATTACTGTTAACAATATACACAGCTTGCTGGTTAGGTAGTTCAACTCATCTAGTATAACTTGATCCCTTGCCCAATTCAATTTGGTTCACCTGTTTATAGTCAAGTCTGTTTATTTTTCTCTGAACAGCATCAAAGATGGCGCTAATGACCAGTAATATCCAACGGTATAAATATATATTATCTAGTATAACAGGTCATCAATAATTTCCATGATATATTTGGCGAACTACTTACTCTATCAGCAGCACCCCCGGCAACCACTGCTTTAATATAAATGCCGAGATGTTCAGAATTACCACCCTACAAAAACAAAACAGAAAATAAGAAATAAATTCAATTGTTGATCAAATCCGCATTTAGAGATGTGATATGCACCTCCCTCTGTGAAACAACTGCCTCTTAATGACACACGTTTTTTACAGGGGGACTGTCAGATGTTACGGCAATTATCAGCATAGGATTTGGTTCTGAATAGTTTTTGGTATATCTACTCTACGAAAAAAATGAATGAGTCTATGAACAGTCTCTTGTTGCTTCATGAGAAGTTCAGAAACAGTTTATGAAAAGTTCAGAAACGGTTTATGATCCGGTTCATGAACGAGGAGCATCTAAGGATGGAGAATGGAATGGTCCAGAGGAAATTGCATTGTGAGTAGCTGTGGCGCATCGTTGCGCATTGACAATCAAGACCTATCTGCCATGAAATCTGCTGAAATTGATCTGCAGCGTCGCAGCTGAGATCAATAAAGAGCACTTAACATCATTGCTCTTAGCAAAAGAGCCAACCCTCTAGCATGCATGCGATATAATTACCTTGGCGGCAACAATACTGAGTCCCAGACCACCATTGCCTTTCTGTATTATCATTGTAGTTATTTCTGGTGCCTCATAAAACTAAAAAAGAAGAACAAATATTTATCAGATATGAAATTACATTTTCATTTATTGAACGTTAAATCCCTCGTCAACATTAAAGGTTAATCAATCGATGACGGCGAATGATTGTAAGCAAATAATGAATTTCAAAACTCTCCAACAACAAAATGTCTTAAACAATTACAGTGTAGATGCTATCTTTTCAGGTGTCCTCTTTTTCAATTGATCGTTTTGTTAAACATTAAAACCAACTGAAAGATACAATACAGTCCGGCTTTAACAGTGCGGTCTTGGTGTAGTGGCTAGGGCGTTGGACCACGACCCACATGGTCTCGGGTTCAATCCCTGGCCGGAGCACTATATGTTGGCGTCAGGAAGGGCATCCGGCTATTAAACACACACAAGCTTCAAAATACTAACCAATTTAACCAACCACCCCAGTGAAAAAAAGCTGCAAGAATACCCGGTTTGTGGATAAAAATGATAAATCCAAAAAAAAACTCTCTCAATAACATTAAGCCAATAAAGTCTGATGCTGAGTAATTAAGGTCAAACTCTGCTAAATATGCATAGCTAACAAGAACAATGGATTCTGCCAAAACTGGTAAAATAGTTTTACCGCTATTGCCGGATTCAAGTGCAGTTGAAAACTTACATCAGGTGGTACTGGGCTCATTCGATGTCTTGACTGACCTGTAAACAATAACAAAAATATCTCTCTAGTGTTATCAATATAATAATACAAACATTTCATTTCTAAATAACAATGGCTGCTATAATTGGTGGGGCTGATTCATCAGTTATCAAAGCCAGGAATGGTTTAATAAACCAACAAGTAATAGGCAGACCATAGAATCCACACTGTTAGTTTATGTGGAGGAGGCATCTCAATGTGAGGTAGCCTACTTCTCAAACATCGATCTCTCATGTTCAGGCCCGACAAAATGTTTTACCTTCTGCAAACCCTATATTGTTAGATAAACGTTAGAAAAATGTTTAAGTAACTTTACTGACATAAAAGCGTAAAACCGAAGCTTTATTTTAGCTTTATATCCAACATTTTGGCTAACCTTCTGAATTTTTCTAGCCTTCCGCAAACTAGGTAAACAAACTAAACCCTGCCGGATGTTGATTGGATAGTAGATAGTAACCTTTGAGTATCAATTAGTAGATACTGTAGTAACACTTGAAAAAGTATTAAGATACTGCAGATAGTGAACATGAAATGACTATTAATTAATTGTAGGACACCAGACAGTCTAAACACAAATTATGTAGAGGAGTTATGATTCTAGTTTATTGATTGATTTTAAGATCATCTTATATTACTGTAATAAATAAACATCAAAAAGAGACATACTGTTCTCGCTATTCCGAGTTTCAAGCCATACGGCGATCATCAGGCAAGTATGGCGTGAAACTCATAGTACAGCGAGAACAGTATTTCTCTTTTTGACTTATTTTATTTTATTTCGTAAAGCTCTGATATCTATCATTGCAAGTGTAGAGAACTTCACATCATTATATAATCTACATGATTATTATAAAATTTGTTTGGCTGATGTGTTAGGAATGATTTATAAAATAAATACATGATAACATACCGTCAACTGCTTGATACGGTTGTTGGTATACCGTCCATAATCCAGACGCCAATGGATTGATATTCAATGTACACAACTCTGTTGGTTCAACACAAAACAACGTAAATTTCACTTCATGATCGTTTATTATTATGAACTAATTAACATGAAAGAGGATGGTAGGCCTATGATCTAAAAACTGAAATAAATCAGATCTAAGAAAATGGTAGATCCAAACAAATTTCAGATCCGAGGGTGATGATCGAATACCATCATTACTGTAAGCGTCTGACAAACGCGGGGATCTTGCAATCACAAAGTTGGTCAAACTTCAACAACAACAAATTTTAAAGAAAATAGCGAAATGCTGTCAGTCCTGTGAGAAAAGTGTATTAATACTGTTATCAGTTTATGCACGCTTATCAGGTATTTCTGAATAAATGATGATGATGATGATGATGATGCAACAAGGCTAAACTTTTTTTCACAGTCTGCTGATTACTGTCAATCAAATACTGAAAAATGAATCTTGAAAGTTTTCATTAAAAAATTTCATTTCAGTACTATTAATCATTGAATAATGACAGAAGAAAGGATGTCTGATCTTGATGTGTCGAACCTTACGTTGACAGATTAACAGAGTTGGAATCAACAACGTTGCAACATGACATCCAAAGTAATAATGTTCTTGCTCAATATGTTAAACATGTACATCTAACTTGAGGTTGAGACAGTAGACTTACCAGTGTCAATCAATGGTTCTAAGAACTCTTGTAGTCCCGTTGGTACACCGCGTATAATATCACATGAATAACCATCTTCAGGTAATAAAAATGGAAGCATTAGTTCTTCATCTTCAGCTAATTTTACTTCACGGCCATCACTTCTAGCTAGTTCATCAGCTGTATCTTCAGCTACAGTTACAACACTTTCAATAAGATCTGAAAAATCAAACAAGACATGCGCAAGGTATCAGAATCAGATTGAAAACTTGGAAATATATTAGAACCCCTTAAGATGGGTATCTGACAACTTTAAAGTGAGCTAGTGCAATGGTGTTGCACCTAGTGCGGAATTGGTGTAGTGGATAGGGCGTTGAACCACGGCCCGCAGGGTCTCCGGTTCAATCCCTGTTCGGAGCACCATAGGTTGGCGTCAGGAAGAGCATCCGGCTATTAAATTACACAAGCTTCAAAATACTAACCAATTAACCAACCACCCTGGTGAAAAAAAGCTGCAAGCTTACCCGGTTTGCGGATAAATGATAAATCTCAAAAAAAAAAATCCGAGTGCCTTGTTTACTTGTCCAAGTTCCTCCAATAAATGGATCATTATTTTTTGAGAAATAAGCCTTTGCATTCAGAGAAAGTTCCAAATCTTGAAAAACAGGGATTTCAAGGTAAATAACGTCATAACGTCTAGTTTGATGATGACAAGTGAGCGCGGCAGCGGCCAGATCACGATATCCATCAATCATTTGTTCACAACAACGAAAACTTTGAAAATAGTGTTACAAAGTAAGTACAAAAACTTGGGGGGGAACTTTTTACGAATAGACCCTATTGACACATACACACACACACGATTGTGTAAGCTTGAAAATGTTCCAGTGCTGGACCAATGTCAGATGCTCAACATCTATAGGCAGACTACTGACAATTAATAGATTTCACATCAGCAGCAAACTCGAAAAACGGTTGGTCATACTATGGATGGAATACAAATTACAAAGCAAAGCAGAAAATATAAAATATAAATACATGCTAAGACGGATTTTGTTGTGGGCCCTTCATTATTGTAGTACAGTAAATAAATATAAGTCCTACCTTCTTGAATGACATTTTCTGTTCTATCTGGACGATATCTTTTTAATAATGCACGTAATTGCAATGAATTCAATTTGAAACAAGTGGATGATATTGATGCAATATCATTAGGTGTACTTTTTGGCGCTTGCAGCAGATGAGCAGCCTAGTAATAGAAACAGACTAGTTAATAATATTTTCAAATTAAAATTTACAGTTAGAGTCTGAATTTAATTTAAACACAATTAATATATATCTATTTAACTATCAAATGAATCATCTTTTATTTCGCTTCTGAATTTTAAATCTTTCTGTGGCAAACGTTGTGTTGCAGTGTTTAACAAACAATAATGTTTAATGTTGCAAAAGGTAACACAACATGTTTGCTGTCATGTGATCTGGCAAAATAAACAACAATCTCATCCACATGGCAAAATAAACAACAATTGTAGACTACTTTATTAATTGGCAATAAGATAAAAACAAAATCATACACGCCCACTTACTTGGATCACGCGGCATAGATGACAATCGGCAGCCAATTCAAGACCTTGTCTTTCAGCCCATGCTTCGACATAGCCGAGCCTTCTTCTTAATTTAATACCCCATATCTTTGTACAAAGACCAAGTCTTGGTTCCATAACAATCTTATTAAATAGCCACATGTTAATATAATGGAATAATTGCGAGAAAAGCTGGATAGTCAATGCAGCATTAACGCGACATCTTCTTAATAGAGACATAGCAGATGATAGTATGTACAGAAGATCAGCTAAAACTGGACAACCATGTAGACTGATTCTGGCAGCTAAGGAAGGATTAAAAAGAGAATTATTGTTATTATTATTCTATGCAACAAAACAAACAAACAAACAACAACATTTGTTCACCGACCAACTACGGCCAAAGCTCACACAGTTAAGTAGGTATCAAGGTCAAATTGGTTTCTGAAAGGGAAAAACAACTGTAGGACCTTGCTAAGAAATACTGATAAAATGCTGATAGCCAGAGGGAGAATTAATGTGGGTTCATTTGACAAGACACTGAGCAGATACAGTGAACATCAGCCTACATGCAGACCGTATAAGATCAAAATTGAAACTCTAAGTTGTGAGGTCTTTTTCGTGTCCATTCTTGATATGATAGTCCAATATGTTGCATAAATTATGTTGCATAAATTATGTTGCATAAATTATGTTGCATAAATTCCAGGGCAATGTACGTGTATGATCACACGTATTATTTTGAGAAAAGTTTGAATCGTCGAACCATGATTCAAAGCAATCTATGTTCTTGTTTATCCATCATAGGTGATTCATGAAATTCAAATTCATTTCGAATCACAAATTGAAGAATGTTTGAAGAGCGTTTCAAGATTAAGGTTTTAATTAAAGGTTCACTTTTAAAGATTCGTCAAGAGTGAAACATACATACCTGGCGATATCCATTGTTCTCCACTAACAGGACGTCCATGTGGACCCATCGGATGTTTAACACGAAATGTTCGATCGTCACTTGTCCAATTAAGAAGTTCAATAGATTCAGCGCGTTCCATTTGATCGTCATTTAATATACCATCTAGATCTCTTGGGTGGATATCGACTTCTTCTGATGGATCCAAAAACGCAGGTAATGCCAACGAGAGTTCTTCTTGCATAGCAGAAACAAGAAGCCTTAACGAATGTAAGAAATGAGAGATAAATGCAGGCCTTTATGAAACCTGATCCGAGCCATTTGGATGGAAGATCAACAGAATGTCAACAGAGTAATCCTACAGAGTAACCCAGAACCATATATTTATAAGAGTTTGGATGCGCAACTGTTGGGGCTCGAAAATCGCCATTTCCGTTCCGTTGAAAACGAGGATTTTCTTTTGAACAAAAAGTTTTTGAATTTATGATATTATTTACGCGTGATTAGTTCAAATTTCGCGAGCCTGGGTTTGACGGAACAAAAATGGCATTCATAAAATCATGTGACTGGCATATGTTCAATTGGAGATGAAAGAGGCAGACAAGGGAGTGTCGCAATTCTTGTAAATAGGTGGCTCTGGAGTAGGGTAACCCACTTAAATGCAAGTCAATATTGTCAAAGCTTTTCATTGCATTTATTCAAAATTGTCAAACAAGAACTTGACCACAATATAGATTACACGGTTTTAGAGCCAGGTTGTAGCGTAGAAGTAGTTATGTCGGAATTTCACTTATCAAAAATGCATTTGATAATTTCACTCACCTAAACCCTTGTTGGACTGTGTGAGCTAGTATGCTTTGTGTCGCCTGAGAAGGATAACTTAGGTCTACATCTTGTTTCAAGAAATGAAGTAGTTCAGAAGCGTTTGCTATCCAGAATGCCAGACTGCCAGCCAAACCTTCGTTCTCCTGAAACAAAAATATGACGGAAATGTAATTCAAAAACAACTAGATTCACTACAAAATGTAAATTTATTTTCTTCCAAATTTTCTATGTCTAGATGAAAATGAGATTAAGTCATATAAATAATGAAACTTTATTATCAAATAATTTGTGATAAATGATGCGTAATAAATTAATCAACAACATGTTCCAGACTGTTATCTCATAATTACATTTCTGTTAACTTTGAAGCACATGCCAAAGATGCCGTAAAGATCACAACAAGTCACATAATCTCAGACATTTCGATGATATTTATTCAGAAGTGCAAATATTTTGAATACCAATTTTGCAAGAGTTACTGAAAGACTGATACATTTGAAACACCTTGATGGGTATTTATCACTCCTGGGACAAGGAGAGTGAGAAAGTTAATCCACTTTCCCGAGTTACCCTAGTAGCCGGAAAGTTAATCCTTGTAAAACACACAAACTATAACTTGGTAAGGTGAGTTACTTGCCTACCCAGGTAACCTGCCTTCCTAAATGCAAACAATCTGATTATTATCTTGTATTTATAGAGGACCCTCCTGAAAACCATCTAAGATGAGTGAGGTTTCCTCTTTAAATATCAAATATATATATATATATATTATCAGTACACAAGATCTACAATTTATAAAAGAGATTTAATGGAATCTTTATACCTGAATTGTAGACTGCATTGTGAGTGCTATTCGTTTTGATGTTTGATTAATTAATTGTTTTCTTTCCTCGTGATTCAGTTCAGGTTTATATTGCCCCGATTGTAAATAACGACATGCCAAATACAGTGTGTAGGTTGGTGCTAATTTAAAATGCACTGCTGCGCCATTCACCTCACTGATAATAGCAGCAAAGAAAGCGCCCTGTTCAAGGAATGTAAGAGAGGCTGGTAGTTGTGGTTCATCACGATATTGTGAGTGTTGGTTATATGCAAGAAGATTAGGTGCTGATTTTTGCATGTTGTATCGGTCTAGTCCTTTGCGTTCTAGTTGCTTTTCAACTTCTCGCACATCTGTTGAACTTTGGAAACCCTGAAATAAAAAATATACAGTGAAATGTGTATATAACAGCCAGCCACGAGAGGTAATTAAATTGACCAATATATTCAGGTGGCTTTACAAGGTTATGCAAGGCTATCTCAAAAGAAAAACTATCTAGGACATTGCAATAGGTGGCTGTTCTAACAGGCTTGATTGTATTTGAAAATAAAACATTGGTTTGCATGACATAAGAAGGAAAACCAGTGGATAATCTGTGTTCTGTTTGGAGCCAAAATAGAAAACAAGTAAATTGAGTAAATATTTGAATTTGAGTGTTCAATTTTAGTACTGAATTATATGAATTAAGTTAGTTATTCTATTTCCAACTATTGCTTCTTATTTACTAGCTATGACCAACACAGGCTTTAAAAAGATTTAAAAGTTGAAGCCTACACTGGAGAGCTGCTTTAGGCCTCAAAAAGTAGATCTCACCTTGCTCATTTGACCGAAATCTCTTTTAACAGGAGATGTTTCAATCATACCGTCGACACCAAATGTTGTTTCAATAACGAGGTCATCGTCAACCTTGCTACCAACTTGTTCATTGAGAATCCGTTCTTTTAGTGTTGGGGTTACACTTGGGCTAGTTTCATTATTGCCAGCTGACACTGGTCTACAAATTAAAACAAGCAAAAAGATTTATATAAGAGAGTTAGGCCTATAACTAGTAAATAGCATGACGTGTAACAAGTCCTGATGTATGGACGTAATTCAAAAGTTTTATTGTTAGCTTGTTCAACATTTGGGTAGGCCTATTATTCAATCAAAGAGTAAACATTGCCTGATTAATGTATTTCCAGTTCAACAGAAAATCATCCGTTGTTTCAATACAACATCTTTACAACTTTCAAAAGAAAACGTTTGTTCTAAACCAAAAGCTAACATGAATGATCAGTTATCAGAATTATCAATATGTAGACCTACAAGGAACACAACAGATTACACATAATTTGGTGTAGATGTAAAATCTTTGTAACTTTCAAAGCTGCTATAACAGCCACCTGTCTATAACAATCACCCTTTAAATAAAGGCCATCTGCATCAGTCTGTTTTCCTGTTAACAATACTGACAATAATGGCATTTTCACATTTTAAATTCACTTTTTTAACATTTTCATGGTGTTTTCACAACACTTTCATGGCATTTTCATGGTGTTGGTAGTGTAATTCTATTTGCAACATGTATCAGTCTTTGAACAAATGTTATCTGCAACTTGAAGGTGTTCTGAATAATGATGATGATGATAGGTATAGAGGTCAATATGTATTACATCACATCATCACGTTACTGACTGGTATATAGGATTATAGGGTCTCCACTGTCTAACATAGATATGGCACTGACCTTGATCTGCTTGTCCTCGGTGGAGGCTCTTGCGGTGTTCTCGTTTTGCTATCTCTTCCATTCTTATCCCTATCAAGTGAACTATTATGATCAACTGAGTTTGGATCACAAAATTTAAATGTATGGACATTTCCAAATTGCACAACCGCACCATGATTTAGAAGTGTTGTTTCAGAAATTAATTGACCATCTACGTGAACGTCAGCATCCGCTCTTGAAGGTGTTATTGTTACAGCATCACCCATATTTGCAACAACGCAATGTTGGGCTAACATTCGAGATGAGAATAATTGAAGATACTGTTCATTTGGACCAGGTGTTTTTTTACTACCAACGTTGGTGACATTTGGTAGAATTTCATGTATTTTTGGTCGATAGTTTATCTCTCTACCGTCTGGTGATAGTTCTAAGAAATATGGCAGACGATCATAATTTATAGATTTATCTAATCCTTTATCAATAGATCTTTGCATTGTTAGTTTCTTCTTCTCTTTAGTTGTTGATCCCGTTATGTTTTCTTTCTTACGCAAATGAAATGTCATTATACCACGAGATGGAGGCCAGCTATTTTGTATACCCAACGGACAGTCATCGTCACGTAATACTCTCTCTTTGCCAACCTTGCCTTGTTCAGCCACTTTATCAGGCGGAATCACCGTCATAGCCATTACCAAACAATAATGCGAGGGATCTTCCTTCTCAAGAAGAAATTTTTCCAACGCATCTTGAACAATTAAATCTGTTGTATCATTCAAAGCCACAAGAATTGTTTTATAAGGAATCTCAGGTTTCAATTTCTCAGCAAATATCTTCAAAATTCCACCAGTCTGTTGTCCGTCACTACTTTGAAACTCTTTTAAACGTTTTTCTAACTTTTGTTGTCTTCTACGTCTCATGACCGCTTCAGGATTAGAAATACTTCGCGTAAGCATTGTTTCAGGTAATTCATTGTAAAGATTTTCAGCAATTGCTTTTTCTTCTCCATCTTTGCCTTTTGTTGGATCTTCCTTTCGTTTCTTTTTCAATTCTTTCTTCTCTCGTCTTGATAAACGTCGTTTTAATTGAGTTTCATCTTTATGTAGCTCAAAAAATGTTGTTGGTATCTTAACATCAGCACTTTTTAGTAGAAATCGTCCCTCTCGATTATCTTTATGCCATGTCAATTGAACAAATAGCGGCTTTTCTTCACGTCCAATTTTACGTGTATCTGAAAAATAGATGTATTTGATTTAGAAATACACGACTACAACGAGAATCAAAGAATGAAAACAATAAATAAATTGTAGGCCTAAGCTCATGACACAGGAAACATTTAATATTAAACCTAAACAGGTTAACATGCATCCAATCTCACATCAATTACGATTTAACCAGATCAGTAAATTATGATTTTGTACGTTTGCTATATATAATCATTCCTCATTTTCACGTTCTCTAAGAAGCAGTGTCCAACAACATTTTTTTGCCTTCCGGAATCTTGAAATATAAACAAAAACACTTTTTGCAACATTCTTCAACAGTGCTGTTTAGAGTAGACTTGGGCCTAATTGCCTTACGGGCCCCCATTAATTTTAAGGCAACAAGTTTTATCTGCCACATTCCGACTGTGAATTTATGTAAACATTCCTTGGACAAGCAATAAACTATTTTCAGGCTATACAAATTGTCAACATCCTCAGGGCTCAGTAATTCTAGCCCAATTATTCCCAATGAGAATTATAGTGATTTAACATAATACATAGACCTACTGAAAATATACTGGAATAGGATTGGGTACTGAAACCATACTGCAATTCACAGACATTTGAATCTAAACCTTCTCATTCTATCGTAAAATGACTGAAATTCATCTCAAAAATTGAAAGCTACTAATTACTTACTAAGTTTTATAAAAAGGCCCCAATTCAGTAGCATATTTAATAACTTTTCAGTAGGTCTTCAGATTTTTAAATTTGTAGTGCTAATATTCAACTTTGGATTTTATGAAGCTAATCAGCATAAAATGATTGGCAATATATCTACAGCAGGTTTAAAAAAAACACAATTGATGTTGAAATAAGAGAATATTTCTGAACTCAAAAGTAAACAAAACAGGTCGATATTATTCAAACCACAACAATTAATGTTTGAATTTAAAAGTAAATGATCTCACCATTGTTCCCATGGATTTCGTATAACTCGTAATGTGGTGTTGATAACATTTTCATATCTGGATTAAATTTTTCAATCAATGTTTCCATTACTTCAGAAACTGTTGATGATGAACTAACACGGATACATTTTGTAGCAACCTTAGAACCGGCATCTTGAAAATAAAATCTCATAACACCGTAGAATTCTAAATCCTGAAAAGTAAAAATCAAATAGCCTACATTTACAATATGGCTGGAATTATTATTAGCTGTTCTGATTGTACAAAATTGGTAATGTTATAATTGTGTTTTGCAATTTGATACGTTTTAAGAATTAAATTTTAAAGATGTTGATAAATTGGTTTCTACGAGAACGAGAATACCAATTAATTTGTATTCAGTTTTTTGATTAACATGCGATCGGAAATTTACGAATTCAAATATTTTTCGAGTTTATGAAAACTTATTTGATAAACAAACGATTTCTCTTTCACAGAGTCATGCACACAAGTGATAAAATGATAAATAATAACTAATAGGATGACAATTCGAGATTTGCGATGTCAGACCATATTCTAGTCTACAGTCCGCAGAGGTTAAAATATAATTTGAATGGAAAAATCACATTCTACACGATTTGTACAATCTTCAAGAGCAGAAAAAAACGGTGATCAAACAAGCGATATTGGAGACTTGCATTGCACATCAAATAGCCAAAGATATTAACAATTCAAGGTTTACTTTCTAAGATTAGAACTCAATAGCTATTATAGTCGCCATGTTGTTCTGATCCGAATGTTGTTGACAAATTCGTTCCCACAAACGGAAACTCACACGATATTTTACTGTCTGTCAAAAATAAGACTACTCTGCGGGAAGACATAGTATTGGTACTTTTACAGATTAAAAGTTATTAAAAGCTATCAATTGAGTTAAACTGTATAACTGCTCAGACGAACTATATGACAGCATAAGTCAAAATCTCAATTAAACAGCCTTAGCTGATTCAATTTTACAATCATTATTCATAATTTTGTAATTTCTCTGTAGCATACCTCATTTGGTTGAGTCAATGCGAACATATCTAAACGATTTTCGTTCCATTCTGTAACTAATCCACTCAAATACTCCCTTTCTTCGTCCAATAAACTGGCATCCATCTTTCAAATTCCAAATCAGTTGGGACAAGTAGGCACGAAACTGCAATCAGTTAGATTAAAAGGTAAGAGGAAAATGCCACAAATTAAAAATAGAAGCACTCTAATCAATCGATAATAAATAATCGAAAATTAACCTCCTCTGTGAGCCTTGATTATCGCTCACATTCTGAATTTTATTGGGCTTGATAAATGCAAACACTAAACAACGCTGCTCGGATATTTCGGGTTCGTCCAAAGAAATTATACCTTGTAAATTATGCAATGATGTCACTACCAAAATTGACCCTGATTGGTTAATTTAAATGACGTCAAAATCTAATCTGATACCTGATTGGTTTAAATATTAAATATGTGTAAATAATCTTAGAATGGAATTTGAAATATTTGTACAATGCAACAAAAATAATTTCCTTTTCTACAATTTTTAGCTGGAGACGGAATCGAGAGTTTACGACATTGTATTTTAAAATAACATTGTTTCCACTTGTACTCAATACTGTCACATACGAATAAATGGTAATAAATGTGAAAGAAGCCATTTTCAAATTTATTGAAAACCAAGGCAAAATATGCATGCCTATATTTGATAATACATCTCCTTTCGGAGTTCAAAAGTACAAACATGATTTAGCGGCAACATTTATCACATTTGTGATACATTACGGTATTACGTGCCTAATTGATTAGAGCCTAGCTACATAAAAGCTATATGCTAATTACTGATCATCATTTTAGAATAACACTATCTACAATAAATGTCGTTATACAAATAGAGAAAAGAAATGATTGCAGTCTCTGTTCTGTTATTATCTTTTGGGCGAGGATGTTTTGATTGGTATTGTGAATGGAATTTTATCCTTGATCAGTGATTACCCATGATTTTCTAACCGTTGTATTCAATATTGTTGAATATTTTATTGTTCAAAACAGGCTGCAACTATTGAAATGACTCACAGGGAATTGTAAAGCAACAGTTACACAAAGGTGAGCAGCACATACTGAAGTAGCATCATCCTAAAACAACCAATTATTTGTGCTGATTTCCCAACGACTCCATTTGTTCAGGCTCAATTATCTACCAGTATTGTCAGCAAACACATATACTGTACACGGATGTTTGTAACACTCTACAACAATTGGGTTCAAATTGTTAACAAAAGTGATGAAAAGTGTCACAAAAGTCACAAGATAAGATCCAACTTTCTCAAAATATCCCTTTTAATTAATCTCCCCAATTTCCCTGTACCCTTAGCTGGAATTGGACTGTGTTTTTCGCGCGCAAAAATTAATAAACAGTGAAGGCGATCGAACGCCCCTTTTTGAACTTTTCAGAGGAAGAGTTTGATAATTTCAATGCTCGTCTCGCTTCTCAGTCAAATTCCTCGGTTAGGATTTTCCAAAAGTAGTATTTCTAGAATATTTATTTGCTATCAAAGCATCATGGCAGAACCTCCGGGTAAAGTTCCAAAGTGTGATGGCCAAACGCATTCTAAAAAAGGTGATTTCGTTAGGAAAGATTCTGTTTTTAGAAATTGGATAACGAAAGATGGGAGTTCTGGTTTCAAAGCTGAACCAAATCGTTATCATTTATACATTTCATTGGCATGTCCTTGGGCTAGTAGAACCTATATGTTTCGTTGTTTAAAAGGTTTAGAAGATGTTATTTCATTGAACATTGTCCATTGGTTACCTGGTGCGAACGGCTGGACATTTAGTGACGATGAAATTCACTGTAGTTTGGATGATGTAAATAAGGGCAAAGATTTAATCGATGTTTATCGTTTGGCAAATCCTGATTATGATGGCAGAGTGACTGTTCCAGTGTTATGGGATAAAGAGAAGAAAACTATTGTTAATAATGAATCTAGTGAAATTATTAGAATGCTTAATTCTGAATTTAATGAATTTTGCAAAACACCAGCCTATGCTGAAAAGGATTTTTATCCTGTGGCACTTCGCAAGGAAATCGACGATATTAATTCGTGGATTTATCCGTAAGTAGCAAATCAATGTCTGCAGAAATGTAGAATATTAAATACAACACGCTACAAATACATATTCCGAGTCTCCATACTTTTGAAACCCCATTTGACTGGAGTAAATTCCCTTGGTTTTGGTATATACATGTATTACATCAGGGGGCCACTTTGCTCATTGTGTTTCCAAGATACTTTTGTCCCCTTCTCTCCATGTCAGGATTACCATGCATCAAATTACTCAACCACTCACTAATATGAAGTGCCAAAAGGCTCACTACTTCTTGTTCGGCGCGGTACTTGTTTATGAGATCGCGTTACTTGTTCGGAGATCCCCGTTACTTCTTTCAGAATTCGCGCTACTTGTTTGGAGATCCCGTTACTTATTTTGAGATCGCCCTACATGTTCGGACATCCCGTCACTTGTGAAATTTTAAGATAATTATAGCCGTGACAAGTGCGGTTGACCGTGATTTTTTTCAAAATCTGAATCTAGATCGTAGATCGTAAGGCTTTCGTAAAAATATGACACGGGAATAATGTACCAAAAATATTAATTTACAGTAGCTTGTGTAATCATTTTTGTTAATTAATGGTTGTAATTCATTAAAGGTCATGTTTGTACTTTTGTTGCATATTATTTAGTATAATCTAATAATTTATAAATGACAGTCGACAATTTCTAAAACTACAATAATATTGTATTTAGATTCGATGGAATGAAAGTTTGAATGACTTTCGAATTTACTCAGTATCTGCATACAAGTCTTACAATTATAAAAGCTTGTCTTATAACGTAAGTGAATAATACCCCGAAAAGACACAAAAACTTCAAGCAAACAAAATGATTGAAAGGAGAGTTGTTACAGGAAATGGAAAATATTCTAGATTGAGTGATTGTCATATACCAGTTAATTAATATAAGTCTCATAACGAGTACAAATATTTTAAGGACAACCTAGCGAATAAGATAAAATCAAAGCTCCATTATATTTCCACTATGTTTATTTGGGGTGTATTTCCAAATTATCCTGATAAGTTTTATATCACTTTATTTCACAGGACTGATTAGCAATACACATAAAATAATTGTTAAGATATAATATGATTTTGATTTGTATGTATAAATGTATTAATAATAAACATGAACTTTCACTATTACACTATTTAATAAAATATACAGTGTGTAGAATTTACAATTATAACAGTATACGTATAAAATGATTTGACAAAAACTATAACTATGACTCTCTGACGATAGTAACGCGATCTCCAAAATAAGTGACGGGAACTCCAGACCAGTAACGTATGCCGAAAAGCTCACTACTGCTTGTGCGCGGTACTTGTATGCGATCGCGTCGCGTCATCGCGTCTGTGCGTTTATCGATTATTTAGCATGATACGTTTAGCTGTTTCTGTTTTCACTGATTGCATTTACATTTAATTAGGACTGACTGACAATTGTCGAATCGAATACGTGTACTCACAACAATAATCTAAATGTAATATGCTACTGTACTAGTATATACTAATTTTATTGCGATGAAATATTATGTCTACTAGTATAGAGCCAAATTAGTTTCATATGGCGTTGCTGTATAGAAAAAAGAAATCAATTGATCAAAATGTCCAAATCGAGTAGAATTATTTATTCTTTTCGTTTGCCACTGATAAGAATAATTTTAATTTTAATTTACTATATATGGGGGTAATATGCGGGAAGTAAGAATCAGCTACGTGCAGTGTACTGTTGTACGCTAGGTTGTCCTTAAAATATTTGTACTCGTTATGAGACTTATATTAATTAACTGGTATATGACAATCACTCAATTTAGAATATTTTCCATTTCCTGTACAAACTCTCCTTTCAATCATTTTGTTTACTTGAAGTTTTTGTGTCGTTTCGGAGTATTATTCACTATAAAGTTATAAGACAAGGTTTTATAATTGTAAGACTTGTATGCAGATACTGAGTAAATTCGAAAGTCATTCAAACTTTCATTCCATCGAATCTAAATACAATATTGTAGTTTTAGAAATTGTCGACTGTCATTTATAAATTATTAGATTATAGTAAATAATAATACATTATTCGTTATTGAAATATGCAACAAACGTACAAACATGACCTTTAATGAATTATAACCATTAAACAAAAATAATTACACAAGCTATTATAATTTAATATTTTTTGTACATTATTCCCCCTGTTATATTTTTACGAAAGCCTTATATATACGATCTACGATCTAGATTCAGATTTTGAAAAAAAATCACGGTCAACTGCACTTGTCACGGCTATAATTATCTTAAAATTTCACAAGTGACGGGATGTCCGAACATGTAGGGCGATCTCAAAAACAAGTAACGGGATCTCCAAACAAGTAGCGCGAATTCTGAAAGAAGTAACGGGATCTCCGAACAAGTAACGCGATCTCATAAACAAGTACCGTGCCGAATAAGAAGTAGTAGTGAGCCTTTTGGCACTTCATACACTAAATTGAAGAAAGGCTAGATACTATAATCTCTTGCATCATCCCTAACTATGTGGGCATTTGCATAAATAAAATATATCACCAAGGGATGAAATCTGGGTGGCGGTGTTTGACGTGTAAGAAAAGACTTTTGTTTGGTCATTACTGTAATGTTCTACAGTCAACCCATTTTCTGTACCCCTTTTTCGTTGGATGTTGAAAATGTAGTACAGCAATAAATAGTTTACATTACATAAAGTATGTTGTGAACATAGGAAGTGAGGATTTATTGATGTTTATTAATTAAAGTGTGTTTGGAATATTTATTAGGCTCTTTGAATAATGAAAAAACCTTTTTGCTGGTGGTGACAGTCTGTATCGTCTGTATAGATATGTATCTAGAGATGAGTGACAAGCACAGTAGCGTTTGAGAAAAGTCAGTCTGTTGCATAATAGGTTCAGGGAATGTCTACTGGTCTGTCTTAGAATTCTATTGTTTCTAGGCATGTATGTATACGACTGGGTCAGCCTACCTTGAAATATGTGACGGTTTGTATCAGAATCATCATTTCAATAACATTTTGGATTTAGTTGATTATCTTAATTAGAATTTTAATTTATTTTCAAATCTTCAATTTGTTTTCATTGTGGATGACTTATCTCATTTTATTTAATAAAATATGTTTAAATTTCAATAATTTCCCACTTCTTTCTGCCAAACCGAACAATTGAATTGTTCTCAAATTGTTTATTCTGACACAAACCGTCAACAATTTATGGTCCAATAATTTATGGTCCAATAATTTAAGTTGAGATCTTGATATTCTAGAACGCGGATCGATAAAAAAAAATCTGTAGAAAATTGATATTTTATGGTTTCTAGGGAAAACCTTGAAAAAAGTTACAAATGTTTTTGGATTTGCTAATTTGTATTTCTTTATACAATCAAACCTGTTAAAGCAGTCACATCTAAATATTGATCACATGTCTAGTTGTTATTCTTGCAATGTCTAAAATATTATTTTATATTGAATCAACCCTTTATGTAAAGACCACCTGTCTATAGTGGTCACTCTCGCAGTGTCCAAAATAGTATTTCTATTCAATCAACCCTGTATACAAGGACCAATATACCTCTCATAGCTGGTTGTTATATACAGGTTTCACTGTATTTTAATTCTAGGATGATAAATAATGGTGTTTACAAATGCGGATTTGCTCAAGCCCAAGAACCGTACGATGGAGCTGTGAAGAGCCTTTTCGAGGCTTTGGATAAGGTGCTCCTACAGTAATACAGTATGATATATGATGAGATTCAATATATTCACTATGTTGATTTCATGCACAAGCTGCAATCTATATAGACCGAGCGCGACAATTCTAAAACGGGCAACTTGAAATTCACATAAAATGTTCATAATAATATGCTGAACAATTTCCTATTCCTTGTTTTGGACAAATTTTATTGTGGAGCTCACCAGAGATGAATTTATAAATCATTTCACGGTCAGAGCCCTCTTAATTCATACATTCATACATGTTTTCGTCATGCTTCTATGGATTCGCCAAATCTTGGGAGAACAAAAAAATCAAAGACCATGAAGCTCACATGCAGCTTTTTCTCAAAATGATTAGAAGGCTTTGACCGTGAATCATGATTTATAAATTATTCTTTTGAAGGGTTCACAATAAAATTTAGTTGAAGCAAGAAAAAGAGAATTGAAAAGGGAATTTTTATGAACACTTTAATGTGATTTTCCAGTTTCCCTGAGAAACCTGCCGTTTTAGTTCTGTGCCGCTCGGTCTAATAGGGTCTGTGAAGTAATGTTCGATTTCCCATCCAACAAGCTCCTTTGAGTTGTGGATATGATTAATGCGTTACTTTATATTATCATTCAGTTCATTCGTCATTGTGGCGGCTGACAACTATGACATGTTTGATGAAAAAGTTGTCATGTTGTGACAATTGATGCTTTGTGGAAGAATGTGCGAATATTTTACCAAATTTATATAGGTATTACTATTATCCAATCGCTGTTCCTCCTGAGATTCATCAGAATTTAAAATGTTTCCGTAAACTGTAAAATAGGTCAGTTAACATTTATGAACTTTTTATCAACTGCCACAATGCGAAATTTATAAAATGTGTCCACATGGAGAGAGCTTTTCGTATTTTAATATTAAATAACCATCTATATTATTTCAATAGGTGGAGAGCATTTTGAGCACTAACCGATATCTAACTGGGCCTCAATTGACTGAAGCGGATGCAAGATTGTTTGTCACTTTAATAAGATTTGATCAAGTCTATCACTGCCATTTCAAGGTACGTTTATTTATTAAGGTGCACTGATAGTTTAGTCGTGAGAGAGCCATCTATCTACTAGATCGATAGCTGTTCGATATAGCTGCTGATCGATAGAGTGTACTCACTCTGTGCGAGAGGCTGGGGCGCGATTATGGCATTTCAAACTTTCACGTTTTTTTATCTAAGAATATCGTAAACAATTCATGAACGAGGGTCCATGAGCTGTGTTTCGTAGAAAATTGTAGCCTGCGGTACAGACCGCGATTCATTCACAAAAGAATAGGGTCTGTGTGAATTGCTCGGTTTCTCTGTCTGCTCCTCGTATCAGAATAAGATTGATGTCACGTAATTATGCAAGATTAAGATGATTTTCAACGAGATTCTCACATTACTTTGTTCACTTCAGTTGCATGATTGCAATAAGTTATATTTTAGGCTCCGTAGCTATGACAATTAATTGATCGAACAGAGGTGATGAATTAATTATCTAAGAACAATAGATTTATCATGCACCGATCAGAAACTTCCGCTCTAAATTTTCGTAGAGTGGCTGGACAGAGAACTGTGCAAATCACACAGACCCTATTATTTTGTGAATGAATCGCGGTCTGTAACGCAGACTAAGGAAAGTGCAGCCAGCCAACGATTTGTACCTTTCTTATTTTCTCTATGCTCCATGTTACCATTCTTCATTGTCATCTGCTAGGGCACCTACCCACTGCAATCACTTGCACTGCCTTTGTTCCATCCACTGCCTCCTCTGTTGAATATCTGTTCCACCGTATTTTTACGTTATTAATAGAACACCAGCATACCGTAAACTGTTCATGAAGGTTAATAGACAAGGGTTACTCAATGTTCATGAATAAGATTTTGCAGGGAAGTGCAGCCAACCAACTCTCGACATATTCAATGATCCATGTATGGTATGTCCATTTAATGTGTAATTATCTTCTTCTGCCAGTGCAACAAAAAACAGTTGAAAGAATATCCACACATGTGGGCATACACGCGTGAATTGTATCAAATGCCAGAGATAAGGAAGACAGTCAATATGCATCACATTAAAAACCATTACATGGTAAGTTCATGATAACTTAAACTATTTACTGTAGATCAATGTTTGGAGCTTTGGGACGACGAAGTTTACTTGCATGTTATTGGGTCAATCATTGGTAGGAAGGAAGCACTTTCAGCTAGCGCCAAGGAATCCGTCCATAAAATGAACACATGCTTTGAAAGTAGTGATCAATTAACCAGCCATTCTGGTAAAGCAAGCTTCAACTTTACACCTCAGTTTTTGGGGATCCATAATTTGTCTTGAAGAGATTGATAATATATCAATGATTGTTATGATAACTGCAAGTGTTTAGAATGGGATATTTGAGCGGGATTTCAGAAAATCAATTTTGAACAAATAGGTTTATTGGCACTACGAATCTCAACCAAATAAGTAATCAAACAGTTTGTAAATCTTAAACATCGATGAGCCGTCCATAAACGATTCATGAACTGTTGGCGAAATATGTAAATTGATTGCAAGGTCATTGATTGCAGCAATCCTAATAAATTTGTTTTACAAAAATTACAAAGTTCTGATTTTTGGTAAATTTTACTCAACTTCCGAGATGTTAGTTGCCGGGATCCTGACTCAAATTAAATATTATTACTGTATTATTATCTTATTTTTGTTAAAATATTAGTGTATTTTGGTAGCTCTATACTTTGTAAAGGATCTAGTGAAGAAGATCTCCAATAATAATCATCAGTCATTCAATGAAAAGTTTCTACCATTTCTTCTTGAAATAAATAAACCAGTTTAGCAAATTAAGGCTCATATGAATATCAAAGCAACATTCGATGGGCAAGATCATTATATTTCTAATCTAATAAAATTATATAATTTATTTTTCACCATTGAAATCTTGAATAGCATTTAGTTTGGATACACTTAGTTTCAGACTATTTTTGACATTTCAACTCTCATGTCTGACCCAACCTTAATTCAATTAATATTTTCTCATTGATTCAGCAAGGACAAAAGACGGTTAATCCTTATGGCGTTGTATCTATTGGCCCAGATCTTGATTTTGATGAACCACACGGCAGAGAATCACTATAAAAGCTACACAAATACTACAATGACGCAACATCTAGTTTATGCTCTGTTCCCCATCACACACACACATAATTCACCCAAAGAAAAATATGCAAGATATTATTTAGTTTATCTCACGTAAAAATTGTCAAGAAAAAAATATAAAATATCAACTGAAAAAAAAAATAGAATTCTGTATATTTAACTGCTGCGTAGAATTAATCATTGAAGTATTTATATAATCATAAAAGTCTGACAGAACAAGCGAAAACTGTTTGTTTTTTTATAATTCATCTATCTTATTCAAATGATCACAGGGTTATCATCTTATTGATTATCTTTTGGTAATTCCATCATATTTTTATTGTTGAATGACGGACCTTCAGTTTCACTCTCTGTTAAAATGGACGAGCCTACAATCAAGAAATATCAAAGTCTTAACAAAGGCTTAAAGCATGAGACATTTTAACTTCATATTGTTAAAAACAGTATGGTTAGGGTCATATGGACAAGCCAAACTCAATACATCCATTCATTCAAATTAAATCCCATGATAGCGACGCTTCATAACTCAATCATTCAGTTCATCAAAATTCCTTAAATAAAGATTTGGTGCGTCAAGCTGAGCCGAGATCTTCTCCATGAATTAAATTCATCGCACCAAGCTAATTGGAATCACAATGCTTTGAATAAGCCCCTAAACCCGCCTTCTATGGCAATGGCAATAAACAAATCAGAAATTGTTTTAAAGAATGTCCAGGATTGAAATGTAACTTCCTCGTTAGCGTAACGTTTGTGAATTGTGTTATCAGTTTATGCATAGTACTTACTGATACTCAATTCATCGTCTTCTTCATTTACTGGTTCTTTCATTTGGTATTGGTATGATGTATCGTTATCAAGATCGAATTCAATAATGCCTTCTGACTCAAGTTGATGGCCAATCAAGACATCAACCGTTTCACCAGTTTCAGAATCAGCGACAGCACAACGGTCATATAAACTCACAACCAATGGTGGACC
Source organism: Haliclystus octoradiatus (assembly GCA_916610825.1). Classification (NCBI taxonomy): domain Eukaryota; kingdom Metazoa; phylum Cnidaria; class Staurozoa; order Stauromedusae; family Haliclystidae; genus Haliclystus; species Haliclystus octoradiatus. The sequence continues at coordinate 536,478 of OU744451.1, forward strand.
ATATTCCTGAAATTGGAATGAATTAATGTAGTAACTATAGTCACTTGCAGAAGAATTCAAATAATTATAATGACTGTACTTGTATTAAGGAGGGGGAACTTCCTACAAACGGGAATCAAACATCAGTCTTAATGTGAAACTGTAAGTTGTCAAAAATGGTACTGTGAAACAAGATTGCAGCATAGTGATTCCTACAAACAGGAATTGGGCGGTTTTGTAATGTGTAAAACATGAAATCGAAAGAACTCCCCCTGTGATTTTATCCCCTAGGATACCCTCTTTGTGAGTTTGACATTTTATCAATGAGCTGTATTGAGAGCTAATTGTCATTGATTTATGCTTTTTCAACACAAATTGCTAGATGATATTTTTTAGGATACTGTTTCTTAGATCCATTTGCTAGGATCATTCCCCTGCAAACAAGACATAATGTGCAAACAGGTGTATGATTGAAATGTTGTTAATTATGTTACACTTACTAGAATTTCAGCAATTAAACGTTTGTTAGCAATTGCTCTAAACAAAGCAGTCATACTGCTAACAGACCATTTTGTTCCGTTGAATGATTCACCATTCAGCTGTTCCAACGGATTAATCCCACCAATTCTACATTTTACAGATTGCATTGGAAATTCCACTAAATCATTAGGTAGATATCTCATCCTAAAACATGATAATAAACATAATATAATATAATATTACAAGTAGCTGACATTTGATTGGATATGAGGGCAGCGATTGAATTACATATTAAAACATTATAATATAATATTACAAGTAGCTGACATTTGATTTGATCTGAGGGCAGCGATTTAATTGCATATTAAAACATTATAATATAATATTACAAGTAGCTGACATTTGATTGGATCTGAAGGCAGCGATTGAATTGCATATTAAAACATTATAATATAATATTACAAGTAGCTGACATTTGATTGGATATGAAGGCAGCGATTGAATTACATATTAAAACATTATAATATAATATTACAAGTAGCTGACATTTGATTGGATCTGAGGGCAGCGACTCAATTGCATATTAAAACATTATAATATAATATTACAAGTAGCTGACATTTGATTGGATCTGAGGGCAGCGATTGAATTGCATATTAAAACATTTTACCTGCTCAATGGAATGTTTTCTTTTGTTCCGTAATCAAAATATACAACATCAGCTGTTTGTTCATCTTGATTAGTTTGTACAGCAACAACTGACGCACGATACCAAACATCGTCTTCTGTAAATTTTCCTGCAGCAACAACACCTAAGAAAAACGATAGAGGAAGCGTATTTTCATACTCAAAATATTTGTTTCATATTTCAAATGGTTATACAAAGAGCATTGTACATTGCTAGCTAGAATAATAATCCCTGTAAAAGCGTTAATGAGTTCATACGATATTGAAATTGCACAACTGTTTACAAACTTTATTGTACCCAACAACTTTATTACAGGGGTAGGCCTAATGACTTCTGGATACACAAAATATCAATACTATCACATTCACCAACATTTCAATGGGTTCACGAATCATGATGAATGTTCTGTTTCATGAATTGTTTATCGCAGATTGTTACACGTTGCAAAGTCAACTTTGAATGTTTGACAGTTTGATTGTAAAATTTACTTGCATGACGAAGTTTACTTGCATGTTATTGGGTCAATCATTGGTAGGAAGGAAGCACTTTCAGCTAGCGCCAAGGAATCCGTCCATAAAATGAACACATGCTTTGAAAGTAGTGATCAATTAACCAGCCATTCTGGTAAAGCAAGCTTCAACTTTACACCTCAGTTTTTGGGGATCCATAATTTGTCTTGAAGAGATTGATAATATATCAATGATTGTTATGATAACTGCAAGTGTTTAGAATGGGATATTTGAGCGGGATTTCAGAAAATCAATTTTGAACAAATAGGTTTATTGGCACTACGAATCTCAACCAAATAAGTAATCAAACAGTTTGTAAATCTTAAACATCGATGAGCCGTCCATAAACGATTCATGAACTGTTGGCGAAATATGTAAATTGATTGCAAGGTCATTGATTGCAGCAATCCTAATAAATTTGTTTTACAAAAATTACAAAGTTCTGATTTTTGGTAAATTTTACTCAACTTCCGAGATGTTAGTTGCCGGGATCCTGACTCAAATTAAATATTATTACTGTATTATTATCTTATTTTTGTTAAAATATTAGTGTATTTTGGTAGCTCTATACTTTGTAAAGGATCTAGTGAAGAAGATCTCCAATAATAATCATCAGTCATTCAATGAAAAGTTTCTACCATTTCTTCTTGAAATAAATAAACCAGTTTAGCAAATTAAGGCTCATATGAATATCAAAGCAACATTCGATGGGCAAGATCATTATATTTCTAATCTAATAAAATTATATAATTTATTTTTCACCATTGAAATCTTGAATAGCATTTAGTTTGGATACACTTAGTTTCAGACTATTTTTGACATTTCAACTCTCATGTCTGACCCAACCTTAATTCAATTAATATTTTCTCATTGATTCAGCAAGGACAAAAGACGGTTAATCCTTATGGCGTTGTATCTATTGGCCCAGATCTTGATTTTGATGAACCACACGGCAGAGAATCACTATAAAAGCTACACAAATACTACAATGACGCAACATCTAGTTTATGCTCTGTTCCCCATCACACACACACATAATTCACCCAAAGAAAAATATGCAAGATATTATTTAGTTTATCTCACGTAAAAATTGTCAAGAAAAAAATATAAAATATCAACTGAAAAAAAAAATAGAATTCTGTATATTTAACTGCTGCGTAGAATTAATCATTGAAGTATTTATATAATCATAAAAGTCTGACAGAACAAGCGAAAACTGTTTGTTTTTTTATAATTCATCTATCTTATTCAAATGATCACAGGGTTATCATCTTATTGATTATCTTTTGGTAATTCCATCATATTTTTATTGTTGAATGACGGACCTTCAGTTTCACTCTCTGTTAAAATGGACGAGCCTACAATCAAGAAATATCAAAGTCTTAACAAAGGCTTAAAGCATGAGACATTTTAACTTCATATTGTTAAAAACAGTATGGTTAGGGTCATATGGACAAGCCAAACTCAATACATCCATTCATTCAAATTAAATCCCATGATAGCGACGCTTCATAACTCAATCATTCAGTTCATCAAAATTCCTTAAATAAAGATTTGGTGCGTCAAGCTGAGCCGAGATCTTCTCCATGAATTAAATTCATCGCACCAAGCTAATTGGAATCACAATGCTTTGAATAAGCCCCTAAACCCGCCTTCTATGGCAATGGCAATAAACAAATCAGAAATTGTTTTAAAGAATGTCCAGGATTGAAATGTAACTTCCTCGTTAGCGTAACGTTTGTGAATTGTGTTATCAGTTTATGCATAGTACTTACTGATACTCAATTCATCGTCTTCTTCATTTACTGGTTCTTTCATTTGGTATTGGTATGATGTATCGTTATCAAGATCGAATTCAATAATGCCTTCTGACTCAAGTTGATGGCCAATCAAGACATCAACCGTTTCACCAGTTTCAGAATCAGCGACAGCACAACGGTCATATAAACTCACAACCAATGGTGGACCATATTCCTGAAATTGGAATGAATTAATGTAGTAACTATAGTCACTTGCAGAAGAATTCAAATAATTATAATGACTGTACTTGTATTAAGGAGGGGGAACTTCCTACAAACGGGAATCAAACATCAGTCTTAATGTGAAACTGTAAGTTGTCAAAAATGGTACTGTGAAACAAGATTGCAGCATAGTGATTCCTACAAACAGGAATTGGGCGGTTTTGTAATGTGTAAAACATGAAATCGAAAGAACTCCCCCTGTGATTTTATCCCCTAGGATACCCTCTTTGTGAGTTTGACATTTTATCAATGAGCTGTATTGAGAGCTAATTGTCATTGATTTATGCTTTTTCAACACAAATTGCTAGATGATATTTTTTAGGATACTGTTTCTTAGATCCATTTGCTAGGATCATTCCCCTGCAAACAAGACATAATGTGCAAACAGGTGTATGATTGAAATGTTGTTAATTATGTTACACTTACTAGAATTTCAGCAATTAAACGTTTGTTAGCAATTGCTCTAAACAAAGCAGTCATACTGCTAACAGACCATTTTGTTCCGTTGAATGATTCACCATTCAGCTGTTCCAACGGATTAATCCCACCAATTCTACATTTTACAGATTGCATTGGAAATTCCACTAAATCATTAGGTAGATATCTCATCCTAAAACATGATAATAAACATAATATAATATAATATTACAAGTAGCTGACATTTGATTGGATATGAGGGCAGCGATTGAATTACATATTAAAACATTATAATATAATATTACAAGTAGCTGACATTTGATTTGATCTGAGGGCAGCGATTTAATTGCATATTAAAACATTATAATATAATATTACAAGTAGCTGACATTTGATTGGATCTGAAGGCAGCGATTGAATTGCATATTAAAACATTATAATATAATATTACAAGTAGCTGACATTTGATTGGATATGAAGGCAGCGATTGAATTACATATTAAAACATTATAATATAATATTACAAGTAGCTGACATTTGATTGGATCTGAGGGCAGCGACTCAATTGCATATTAAAACATTATAATATAATATTACAAGTAGCTGACATTTGATTGGATCTGAGGGCAGCGATTGAATTGCATATTAAAACATTTTACCTGCTCAATGGAATGTTTTCTTTTGTTCCGTAATCAAAATATACAACATCAGCTGTTTGTTCATCTTGATTAGTTTGTACAGCAACAACTGACGCACGATACCAAACATCGTCTTCTGTAAATTTTCCTGCAGCAACAACACCTAAGAAAAACGATAGAGGAAGCGTATTTTCATACTCAAAATATTTGTTTCATATTTCAAATGGTTATACAAAGAGCATTGTACATTGCTAGCTAGAATAATAATCCCTGTAAAAGCGTTAATGAGTTCATACGATATTGAAATTGCACAACTGTTTACAAACTTTATTGTACCCAACAACTTTATTACAGGGGTAGGCCTAATGACTTCTGGATACACAAAATATCAATACTATCACATTCACCAACATTTCAATGGGTTCACGAATCATGATGAATGTTCTGTTTCATGAATTGTTTATCGCAGATTGTTACACGTTGCAAAGTCAACTTTGAATGTTTGACAGTTTGATTGTAAAATTTGCCCAACAGTAGCTACTAATCAATGACCAGAACAAGACATGTTGTACTCAACAACGATTGGTTAACATCACAATAGCCTTCAATTATGATAATAAATCCTCTCAGAACAAGAGATTTCACTCGGGTGTGCAGACCTTACAAGCAAGGAAGTTGGATTTTAATCCCGTAAGATCTGCACCCAGGCTAGACGGAGTGGACTGCAAACATAATAACCATAACACGGTTAAATAATGAATGATATGCTCTATATAATATGTGTAACAGGAACTCTAAAGATGGTAAATGTTTTAACAAACCTTCTGTGATACTTCTCAATTTGGATTCTTCACCGAAATAATCCTTTGAATTAATCTGTGCTGAAAACTGTGCCAGCACTTCCAACTGTTCAAATGCCTCGCGTGCTGTCTCCTCGTTTATATTTGAGAAGTATTCTGAATTGGAAGGAGGAAATCGCTGTATGTAAACCATGTTGGGTAGCTCTATTTCTGTTACCATGACATCAAACGGTTCACCAACTTCTGGTAGTGGAAATGCTTTGATTTTTTCAAAAAGTGGTAAATCAATGTCACTAGAAATGAAATCAATTGGAAGATGTTCAAATGTCGAAGAAGTCTCAAACATATATTCTCAAAAACTATAAACATTTGTGAGGAATACATCCTTCCTGTCAAACACAGATAATGAAAGATAAACGTTAAAAGTTAAATGTTTATTTCAAGTTTGTCATTTTTTGTTTATTTGCCTCAAGTGCTTTGACTCACAATAGTATATGTATACAGTCCTCATTTTGGCTAGAACAACATAATATCCATTATCATTAATGGCAAGTTTTTTCGAACGTTTTCTTGCTTCCTATTGGTTAATCGAACATCGAGAATTCCTAGTGTCTTTGAACGTGACGTAATAATCTGAGACAATAGGGTAGAGCTCGAGACAATAGCATCTCCAAGGTTTCAAGACTGACGTGATAGAAAAACTCTTTTTTACAAACTTTGACTTCTCAAAATAAAGATTTACTACAATACAGATTTTTATACAATAAGTTTATTATAAAAAATGTGCGAATAATTAGAAAGAGGACAACGAAATGCAAAGAAGTCTTCATCTAATCAAGTTGATAGCTTTAAAGTCTCTAAATTATGAAGACATATTTAAACAAACTTGTTGCGATGTATTCGCAATATTTCTCAAAACGCAGTTGTTCTTGAATATTTCATGGGGTTAATAAAGGTATGGATTAATAATAAAACAATTATCAAACTCGATTTCGCACAACACTGAGAATTATCAGGCCTCATCGCGTGTTATCCGCCGAAGCCGTAATTGTTAATTGTTATGACAACCACGACACAACTGTTACTAATCACCTTCTATAACAGTCTAATTGCAAAATCTAAAATTGTATAAACAGCTACATTAAATTTTGGATCTATAAAGAAAATGTTTGGATTTCATTAAACTAATTTCAAAATTTGGAGTTTCAAAATTTAGATTTTTAATTTAGATTTTTAATTTCAAAATTTGGAGTTTCAAAAATTTAGATTACAGATGGTTTGTTAACCTATGGTAAAAATCCGATCCGATGCACACCTTTATTGCGTACCTTCTGACGGATAATTGCCGTTCTGCAATAGCTGGTGATGGGTTTTTCATAGCATCAAGATTCATGACAGCTTCTTTCAAGTTTGAACCATCTCTCATTGTTATATCAACGTGAAGGACACCCCTTGCGTCTTTCATCTGTAACATAAAACAATAATCTTGTTGACCATTTCATCAACCCAAACAGTGATGTTTCCTTATAGATTAAAAATTCAATAAATCATTTGAATGTTGAACACAGTAGTAATGGAGACAGTATTCAAGGACAGCTTTAGCATGCCTCAAAAATCTATGGTAGTGATCACATCTGAGGTGCGACACTGCATATTAATTCTAACAGATTTAACGGCAGATTCTCAGATAGGCATTGAATGTCAAGCTACAGCAGAACGACGTTACGATGCAATTCCATCCAAACCATTTCAACTGCCATCACCTTTATAAAATGTTTTTCAATAGTCCATAAACTATTCATGAACGTTGAACGGATCAATTGACAACATGAAATGGTCATTTAAGTTCATGAACGTTGAACAGCCCAATTGACAATATGAAATGGTAATTTAAGTTCATGAACAGTTTTTCAAGGGAAAAGAAGATAGTATTCATTTGGTTTTCAGATAAAGCCAACAATGATGCGTTGACTGGTGAGATCCAGAGAGCAGGACATCTACGTTAGTGAGCTAATCCCTGTTTAATATTTAGCTTGATGATAATGATGATAGATATGAAGGACCACTTACCATGATGTTGACTGTGAAGTTACTATTGACAATTGCAAAATCCAGAAATTCATGAACAGCCATCCTGGTCTCCATATTTAGTGAATTCTGTTACAAAAGAAACCATATCATGAATAATGGATGTGTATCTAAAATAGCTGCGATTCACAATTCAAAAAGATTGAATGATTCCTAGCAACTTGATTGGTACACGCATACACGTACAGTCATACGAGACGTCAAGATTCTCGCTTTTATCTAAACCCTGGCCATTGGTAATATGAACTTTTTGTTGCCAGAAGTCGCAAGGCAATGGAAAATTTATCTATGTTCAACAATTGCCGTAAATGTTAATTATATTAATCAGACAACTTCCAACCTGTATATTTTGTCATTGTGAAGCATAATTTAACGTTTGCTCTGTTGAGTTCCATAAATATTGTACACATCATCTTTATAAGCGAGAACATTTTAAAGCCTGGATGGACTTACCAGTGGGGTGTTAGCAAGCCTTAATTGGATACATTTTCTTGGAATATCCATGAATGGTTGACAAAGTTTGACACTTGAGACATTCTGAACTTCTTTGTTTCCAAAGTCGACGAAATCAAGCTGCAAAAGTACAATATGTTTGTAATAATTCTGTACAGAAAACAAATTAACTCAGTTGACATCAGCTGACTCAGCTGCGGTTATAATCTATATTGACAATTTCACCAAAGTAAGAAGAATAGACAAAGTCAGTTAATGAAAAAAGACCCATCCGATGACAATGGTAATTTTTTCTCAAGAGCCTGACGACAAATGATTTCTTTTGAGGCATTAACTTTTCGCTGTAGATTCACTAAGCGCGGTCACACGATCCATCTCTCAAGAACAGCTTGAAGCAAGCCGCAAGCAATAAATCCGTCCCATACAAACCCCTGCCCAATCCTGACATACTGTTATGATGCTCCAGACCTTATTTTTGTCAATTTTTGAAAGATGATCATGATTTTAGATTCCTTAATACTTTACTATATATCATCTCACAGCTTTCATAGTTTGAAATTAGATTCTTTCCAGATTGATATGCTTTTTAAATTAAAAGAGTTTAACTGCACAAATCGAAGCTTTTTTGTCTGCTTTGAGCTGTGTTCACACAATCCATGTACAGTACTTATAAACATGAGAAAACAATGGCAGCGCTTGGTGAATTAACATCTTATAGTTATACAAATGGCTTATTTATATCATCTTAAGCAGGGTCTGACAAAAGGTTCAGCCTTCTGGAATCCAAGAGGTATTTCAACATTTTCTTCTGAATTTTTTTGTTGATGTTTGACCAATAAATCATTAAAAACATCAATTTTCTTCTGAATTTTGACTAGCCTTCCGGGATCTAGGATCCCAGGATCCCCACTTTTGTCGGACCCTGACCTTAAGTAAGTAATGTAGACGATGTTGCCCTACCGAAGGCACCTGTACCACTCCTCTATTTCTAGATGAGTGGCTTTTTTTGCTGAGAGCAATGATTTTAAACGCTCTTAGTTGATCTCAGCCGCGACACTGCAGATCAATTCAATAGATCTACAGTGCAATTCCCTCTGGACCATTTCATCCGCCATCTTCAGATGGTGCTCATTTGAAGTTTCAGATAAAGTCAATGCTGAGTTGACATTCGGGGGATTTGAACCACAGTTGATCAGATATGATCCGATCTGAAGTTCGGTTGTTCTGCCATCTGAGCTAATCCGCCCTCACCTTGATAGAGCTAAACATAAGATATCAGTGTTGATTGTTACCGTTCTCTGTAGCTGTTTCATCCTATACCTTTCATCATCAGACATTTAACTGATCAGCTGTGAAAACAGTTCATGAACATTGAATGGACCAGTTTTCATGAACCATCAATAAACTCGGTCATGGAAAACAGGGCATTTCACCTTCATTCTCAACCTCACATTATTTTACAAATTATCAATATTTATGTGATTATAAAATCTAGAACTACAATGCTAAAGGTCTCCTGCGGAAATTTGATAATGTAATAGATGGAGTAATATACCAGCAGACATCAAAACACTTGTGTTATCTCTTATTACCAAATCCATGAGCTGTTTATGTGTTTACCTCAACTTGATTCTCATCAACAATTCTACAAATAGATGATCGATACCACAAATCATCGCCATGATACAGCGCAATGCATGGTGTCTTTAATAATAACCCTTGTGTTGTTTCCAACACTCTGGCTGTCTTCTGTAGGCCATCTTTATCTTGTAAACCATCCATCATTTTCGTTAACTGAACTCCCCCTAATGAAATGGAAATAGAGATTATTTAATTAAAACTAATAAAAAAAAGTGGAATTATAGTACCTCACAATCCAAATATATTTTTATCAGATATGAACAAATAATGTTTATAGGCTATAAATATTTACTGATTTATTATATTAGCGATTAACATGCTGTAGGGATGTGGAGGGGGTGAGAGTGCTTTAATTAGATTATGACATGATGCTGTAGGGATGTGGAGGGGGGTGAGAGTGCTTTAATTAGATTATGACATGATGCTGTAGGGATGTGGAGGGGGATGAGAGTGCTTTAATTAGATTATGACATGATGCTGTAGGGATGTGGAGGGGGTGAGAGTGCTTTAATTAGATTATGACATGATGCTGTAGGGATGTGGAGGGGGTGAGAGTGCTTTAATTAGATTATGACATGATGCTGTAGGGATGTGGAGGGGGTGAGAGTGCTTTAATTAGATTATGACATGATGCTGTAGGGATGTGGAGGGGGTGAGAGTGCTTTAATTAGATTATGACATGATGCTGTAGGGATGTGGAGGGGGTGAGAGTGCTTTAATTAGATTATGACATGATGCTGTAGGGATGTGGAGGGGATGAGAGTGCTTTAATTAGATTATGACATGATGCTGTAGGGATGTGGAGGGGATGAGAGTGCTTTAATTAGATTATGACATGATGCTGTTTGATATATTGGAACACATCAAATCGAGCTTTGTGTATAAATAAATAATAATAATTATAATGTTATAAGATATTATCCAATAGCAGAAAAACAGTGCTTGATGTCAGTTAACTGAGCTGTAAATATAAATAAATAAGTCAAAGACTACACATTTTGGTATTGTAACTTAAAGTTTCACGCGTTTTGCGATCATCAGAATTTAAGTTGAGCATAAAGCGTGAAACGTTTAAGTTACAATATTATTACAATGTTATTGTGTAGTCTTTGACTTATTTATTTTTAGCAATATAATAATAATAATAATAATAATAATAATAATAATAACAATAATAATAATAATAATAATAATAATAATAATAATAATAATAATAATAATAATAATAATAATAATAATAATAATAATAATAATAATAATAATAATAATAATAATAATAATAATAATAATAATAATAATAACAATAAAAATAATAATAATAATAATAATAATAATAATAATAATAATAATAATAATAATAATAATAATAATAATAATAATAATAATAATAATAATAATAATAATAATAATAATAATAATAATAATAATAATAATAATAATAATAATAATAATAATAATAATAATAATAATAATAATAATAATAATAATAATAATAATAATAATAATAATAATAATAATAATAATAATAATAATAATAATAATAATAATAATAATAATAATAATAATAATAATAATAATAATAATAATAATAATAATAATAATAACAACAAAATATAACTGACGTACCATCATCTGAAAAGTGTACGAAAATGTCAAGATCTTCATTCACATGGACACCAGTTACTGTACATGGAGTTTCAGGAACAAAAGCTGGTTTAAATGTAACAGTTGAAATTTGTGTCTCTTTTTTATTCACATCATTTGTAAATACTTGATTTGATTCTATCACATTCCTACAACATAAATACAATCACATCAATATGCAGTGAGTGTTGCAAAACAAGATTTCAACTTTGAGGAAGACTGATTCAATGACTGCACACTGCCGGAGGTATATAGCGAAGCAACAAACATAAATATTTTTAAAGATTTTTGATCCATGACCTTTCTTCAACAAGCCATACCTATGGCAATCAAAGAAGTAACTCTTTAAGCATTATTGGTACACTAGATGTTGATGAATGAAGTTTGGCTGACATTTTGTCTCAGTATTATGCTATTGTATTCAGTTAGATGTTAAAGAATAAATGAAATCAGTTTAAAGTGATTAAAAATGCCTTTTCTAGGTATTGCTCGTTCTAATCCCATTTGAGATCTCCTTTGAAGTCATAGAATCATAATAGATTGAAATGTCTTTCTAATCTTCCTTTTCTTGATTTCTATAATTCCCATTTTTTAAGCATTTGAACCAAAAAGGATTTGGCACATGGTTCCATCAATTGGGTTATTTTGATGCTTTGGATGAATGAAAAGAGGTACCACATTAACGCGAGTATAAGTCGTTTTTTTTTCCTCAATAACTTTGTCAAAACTCGACCTATAGATGCTACCAAAACATTTGCGTAGTTATTTCGAATCAAAACATTCTGATGCAAAAAAGAAACTATTAAATTTGTAATGAAATCGTTAAACTGTCTTGATAGATTAAATTATGATCATATTATTAATCAATATGAATCAATTTCAAAATCAAGACAATATAATGATTAAATCTTACATTTGGTTTAATGGTGTTGCATATTTCTTTTTGATGAGTTGATAATTAATTGACGGAGAATCAAGCGCACTTGGATCATATACATCACAATGTATTATACAATGTGCGTCGACATCTGTAAAATAAAATAACGGAAACAACTCAAAAAATTTGGAATATTAACATTTAATTCAAGAAACAATTGAAAAATAATTAATTTATCTTATAAAAACTTCTTTGGTGTTGATTTAATAAGAAAAGTCAACGAAAAAATTTAAAATTTTTTATTCATATTAATTAACAACGTTTCAATCGCATCATGCAATCATTTTCAAGTTAAAGGGTAAAATTTATTATAGGACTATTTCTATGGGCTAATTTAATACAATATACAAAGGATAATAATACAATAATTTAATATAATAATATGAATATGAATAAAAATTTAAAACGTTTTTCGTTGACTTTTCTTATTAATTAATTTATCCACATTTTGTAAAGATGCAAGCAAGTTATAGATTGAGAATCTTTAGCAAATGTTGTTACTATAAAAACCAACCCAAAACAATGAAAATGCCATGAAAGTGTAAAACACGTGAAAGTCACACATTTTTTTAGGAAATAAAAAGTTTGAAACCATAAAAAACATCCAAATTCATGATAATAAAATGTGGAATGCCATGAAAGCGCCATCAAATTCCATGCCTTTTCAATGGTTATGATGTCGGTAAGTGCCAAGTTGCAACATTTTCAGGAGGATAGAAAACTACAATAAAAATACGCGGCTACAGCTGCCATAACATGAAATAACCTGCCTTTAACAACAGCTCGCAACGGTTTGCCAAGAACAAGATCAGCCAGATAATGCAGAGCCTGTAAGAAAACAGGAAAGAGAGTTAAATGGACAAAGCAGAAAAGCAAAAGTTAGAATCACAAATATGATGAGCACTTGCGGTAATGTTTGCTTCTTTAACTAAAAGAATACTTAGCACATCCCAACTCCCCATCTAATTCCTCGAATGATAATTTTGAAATGTACATAGCATAAACATTGCGGAACTAAATAAAACATAATATATTGAAGTTTAAAAGTGAAAATATGAACAAGAGAGAATGTGGAACATAATATGAATATTCTGTTTAAAAAAATATTTTATGAAATTTAAATGAGAAAAAACCTATTAATAGAGCATCATAGTGTCAAAAGTTCTAAAAGCATTTAAAATTATCTAAATATTTTTTACAGCAGGTAACAAAGACATCTTGACAATCATCTATACCTCCTTGATTGATTTGTCACTCGCATCGTCTGATAAAGAGGCTACGTTATATAACCGGATTTCAAATGCCTGGAATAAATCATTATATTATTACAAAGTGTCCATCCATATACATCTTCTAACAGTAAATAAATAAACAAAAAGAAGTAGTACTGTATCGTCGTACCTTTCAAAACATTTCTATGTCTATATGTTGCCATTCTTAAGTTGAAAACATATTTAAAAAATTATCTTGATTGCAATTAAAGTTTTTAAATAATTTGTAATAACATGAAAACGGAAAGAAGCAAATTGCGTTGCCTTGATATTTCCTTGATATATTCACATTAAATTAATAACAACCGATATTTGCAAAAATTTTACTTTCATAGTAATTTTGCTTTCGAAATATGATTTATGCTCAGATCATAAATTGTCTAATGTTAGTTTAGCATTTCAACATCATTGAAACAGTCAATTATTATGAACATCAAGGAAACAGTCAATTATTATGAACATTTAGTTTATGAGAAAGATCACAAAAAGGGTAATTTTAATATTCATGGACAGTTCAGGAAGTTTGTGACAATACAGTTAAGTTCAGCACACATTTTGCAATATATCACATACTTGTTTTTTGAATAGAAGTAAACTATTCGGCAGAACTCTCAAATCGTTGAATGGTATCCTGTCAGAATTACCAAAATCAACGTATGTGACGTCCACAGTGTCGTCTTCGTGAACAGCTGAAAATGAAACAAAATTCAACTATTTGAATCATTTAACAACAGTCCCCTGCGAAAACAGTTCAGGAGTTCATGAACGTTAAATGGCCCCAAATTTTCATGAACTGTTCATGAACTGTCTGTGAGGGCTCATGAACTGTTCATCAACAGTTCAGGAAAATTGGAGCCATTTAACGTTGACCAACTGTTCATGAACTGTTCATGAACTGTCTGTGAGGGTTCATGAACTGTTCATGAACAGTTCAGGAAAATTGGAGCCATTTAACGTTGACGAACTATCATGAACTGTTTATGAACTGTTCATGAACAGTTCAGGAAAATTGGAGCCATTTAACGTTCATGAACTGTTCATGAATTGTTCATGCACTCCTGAACTGTTATTTGCAGGGGTCAAACCAATCAAGCTAATATCAAGATAATCAAGATAATTACACAAACCAGTGAAAAATGTAAGTTTAATATTAATAAATATAAACAAAATATTTTTCTTTACTTTTCTTATCAAATGCATATCACATTTCACCCCAACATCGCCTTCAAATGATAGTTTTCCAATGGAAGTATGAAATTATAAATTTATTAATTACTCACACAAGTATATTGTGTAGTCATATCTCAGTGGCAGGGTGTCTGAACTTTGTGCGGGATGCCGGGGTTCGATCGATCGTCGGTGCATCCATGTTAGTTGCATTATAAGTGTGTTTATGTAGACCATAATTCAATTACTCATTGGTTCATGAAATGTATTTATTCTGTTTGTAGCTTCAATTTAAAAAAAATAATAATTTCAATGTGATGTATATCATTGTGACTCAGATTCCTTTAAATCCACGCAAACAAGCTCTAATAGCTCATGCGGTTGTATATATCTAACATTGTAATGTAATTTAAGAAGTAGAAGAAAATTAATACATATACACTTGCACAATGAATAATAACTTTAAGCAGATTATTTCAACAGAAAAAGATTCTACCTGTCACTAATCCTCTATACCAGCTTCTATCTTCAATGAATTTAGCGCCACAAACCAAATCTATTCAAAAAGATTTCAAATCATAATCAAAAAATTAAAATGAGAGTTGAAAACGAAAACTGCTAGAATTACGCTACTTCAAGTTCACATAAGAAGGTGATCATCAGGCGATTTATTTAATCAAAATCTATCTGTATCTAAATTAAATTAAATTCATTCTATCTGTATCTGCAAGTTTACAAAACATTTGACATAAAATTCCAATAGCCATTATCACACAGTACAGCAGTTACAAACATTTTCACTGTTTAACGCTTGCATGATAGATAAATACATTTATGAATTCTTTGGAGTTTTAAAGATGTTTTTATTATAACTTTTACAGTTCATCATAGACTAATTATGCAATACCAAGTGTTTATGAATTTACCTTTATAGGGCCAGGCAACTCGGTACGAATCTTTTTGTTTCCCAGTATATAATTTGTTTAATTTTCTTTGGATTTCAGAAATAGGGGAGTTCACCTAGGTCAAAAAAAGATTAATTTATAGAAATTTCATTAAAAAAATCACAATTCCCCCTTCGAAAAACAGTTCAGGAGTTCATGAACAGTTCATGAAAATTTGGGGCCATTTAATGTTCATGAACTGAACTCCTAAAATGTTTTCGCAGGGGTCAAACAAAAACATATCAAGAATCTCTATTTGGTTGCAGTGGAAATATACTCAACAATAACAAGGTACTACACTTGGATTCAAAATGCTTTCATCTACTACTATATGCACATTTTTTGTAACCATAAAAAGAAAAAGTAATGTAGACGGTGTCGCCCTACCAAAGGCACCCGTACCACTCCTCTATTTCTAGACGAGTGGCTTTTTTCGCTGAGAGCAATGATTTTAAACACTTCTTGTTGATCGCAGCCGCGAAACTGCAGATCAATTTCCGAACAAATTTTATGGCAGATAGGTCTCGATTGTCAATGCGCAACGATGCACCCCAGCTACTCACAGTGCAATTCCCTCTGGACCATTCCATCCGCCATCCTCAGATGGTACTCATTTGATGTTTCAGATAAAGTCAAGGCTGGATTGACCTTAGGGGGATGGATTTGAACCACAGTCGATCAGATATGATCTGATCTGAAGTTCGATTGCTCTGCCATCTGAGCTAATCCCCCCAGGGGCGGATCCAGGCTGGTGCAAAAGGAGCGCTCGCACCAGTCAAAACTTTTAAGCTTTGATTGCGCCGCTGTTCTTTTAATAACTTTCATGCATTAAAACAATAGTTGTGACAAATTTCTGTCTAGTTTACGTCAGCATTGTTCGTAGTAAGGTGAAAGTAGCATTGGTATTGTCATCAGCATCGTGTGATTGGCCTGTTTATGTACAGTGTGTTCTCATATTTCTGCCAATTGGTGATCATAATTTTGCACCCGTCTGATTTCTCGTCCAATTGATTGGTTCGATTTCGCACCAGTTGGATGACTTATATGTAGCATTCCATTCAAAGTACTCGACTAGTAACCAATCAAAGTGCTCTATCTAGCATTCCTAGCATTTTTCGCACCAGTCCGCACCCCTAGAAAAATTTTAGCAATAAAAAGCATCGCGTGATCTTTATTGTTGTGATGTCGTCATGTGAAACAAGAAACAATGAAGTTTGAGTTCGCCTCCTTTTGATCACCAAATCAAATCCACAATGGCGACGATAAAACTGTTTTGTTATTATTGTTATAGTACTTTAAATTGTTCTCGAGGTGGGAAAGCAATAAGGATGGAAGGGTTGAAATTAGTTTTTCCAGTTGAGATTGTTAAGGACCTTTTTGAAAAGGAATGCTGGCCATAACGAGTTAGAAATATGTAACTTCTCGGAGTTTCTATGCAACTATGCAATTTCCATTATCAGAGCTTGCACCGTTGCACGTTCCGCAAATCGCGCCCCAGTCTGGAAGGCCTATACTTGAATCTTCATCAATTTTGATTTTGATTTACGTATGTATACAATTATATGTGCTCAATTTTTTATGTTTGTTTTTGTTTACGTCTACCCTATGTCAATTTTCGATTTTGGCATGTTTTAGTAAATTGATTATTCAAAGGATCCAGCACACATCTTGACGATCATCTACATTATTTGTTTAGGGACAAGCCAAAATGATAATTTGTTGGATTATATTGATGACTATATTATTCAAGTTAGCCTGAATTTGCCTCCCGAAAGTTGCGATTGATGTCTTCTACAGACTTCTATTTTGAAAATTTTTGCAGGGGAGCATGCCCCCGGACCCCCTTAGAAGTACGGGGCTCCGCCCCTCTTCACCCGGACTCCGCCCATTTCTTTGCACCAGTCAACTTTTCGGCTGCATCCGCCCCTGAATCCCCCCGTAGAGTAACCATGGACTTACATATACTGAAAATCACATTGACATGGTTACTTAGCAACAATAAGGATACATAATGGGGGACGATTGCAACCATGACATGGACGTTGCGCAAATTTTTGAACCACATTTTGAACAGTATTTGTGAAGTAAGTGATTCTTCTTGGAAGCACAACCAAAATAACTGGCGAAGTAAAAGGATGCACATTCAGTCATATTGTCAGCTATCTTGCGGATTATTGCCTCCCCATGGTGAGCACTTGTGAAATCACAGATTGGTCATGATTGATTTTTTAAATTTTTTAATGTCTTTCCGATTCAAGGTTCATTTTTGAAAATAAAAACAGATTATTTCCGGGAACATACAAATTTAATCTTCAATTTCTACATAAGTTGGACTGAGTTTTGAATGATTTTCAACTTTTCCGTCTCTTTTATGATATAAAAATGAACATTCGACTGCAGTCCATTTGCAGTTCATCGACCTCGAATCCTTGATTGGCAGTTTCTGTGAAGTCGTTTGTGGGATGTTCAGGATAAAACAGTTAATTTATGTGACCAATAGCAACAAAGGTTACTTTATAAACTCGAGACAAATGAGGATAAATGTTTTAATAATAAATATGTTGATAAAATATATTTCAAAATTTCGATCTGGTTCAATAATTGTTAAAATGTTTTTTATGGTGTAAACTCTCTTGTGGAAAACAAACGAGATCCTGGTGGTGTAAAAAGAGTGAGATACAAAAATAACCTAAAATCGTCACGTTGACAGCATTTTTAAAGGGGATAAAATTAAAACCGCGACTAAATGATTACTAAACAACGACCAAGTGTAGAATGACAAAATGGTTAAATCAAGCGACAATTTATTCTTGATTAGCGACCGAATAATTCATTGACAGCGACAAACCAATGAGCGACTAAACAATTTATTTCCGCAGACAATAAAAGTTGCAACGATAAATTCAAAAAACCGCAGCAAATTTCGTAGCAGCAAATTTATTTGACATTTGGAGATGGGATTAGTTTTCAAAATTCAGACAAAAAAAGACCAGTTGTAGTATAGCAGACTTTCCATTTGTTGAATGTTATTTGACTCCAAAATTATTCATCAGGAAAACGTAAGTTCAAAGACGAAAATGAAAATATATCTAAGTGCAGTAATTGAAAAAGAACTGGAGAAAATTAATTCAAAGTTTTCTTTGAATCGACAATGAATATCTCGTATTACGACAATGTGAAATCAAATTTGTTGTAGTCGTGCATCTATTTTGTTTGTTTCAATCGTTTGGTTATTCAAAGTTTGAAATTTCCTTTTATTCTAACATTAAAGGTCAACATATACTGTTTATGAGTGAAACATATGAACAAGGTTTGGATGAATAAGTATATTTATAGAAAACGCGGCGGTAGATTTTCAAATGAAATATTGTAGTTCCATAATTTAGCAAGTGTTTACCCGATGATTTATTAGAAGTTTCTTCCTTGTGTGGACCCGCAAGGCTGCCACTAGAAACATACTAATTTTCATTTATTTCAATTAAACAGTAACTTTATTTTAAAAGTAACGTGTTTGATATGATTTATTTCAACATTTGATTCATTAAAACGATTAATAAATCTGCAAGGATTCCTCAGAAAGAGGGAAAGAAATTTGCTGCTGAAAGGAATCAATTAGCTGTTATCAACTCTTTATCTGCTGCGGGCAAAACAATAAATTGTCGCTGAATTCTTTGTCTGCTAATTGAATCGATAAGTTGCTAATGGATGGACCACTTGTTCGCTGAAAAAAAAGGTCGCGTCTCTAATCAATTTGCTGCGGAAATTAGTCAATTAGACGCTGGTAGGAGCTATGTTAGGAAACACAAGAATAACATTTATAAATAAAAATGATTCTCTCATTCTAAAGAATTAATCTCCCTCCTAATATCCCTCTTGATAACTACTAAATAAAACAAATACCTGTTGAATGACTAGTTGATTAATTCCTTCAACCACAACAACCGCAATATCCAGACTTGTCTCTACTTGCGGCAAATCAATCGCTTCAAAGTGACGCAGCCTTTTTCCAACCCCTTGATGAAAAAGAAATGATACAAACATAACATTATTTTAAAAAGATGTTAAATTATGTTACCATTTAGAATGCTTCAACAGTTTTGTATGTAGACTTATTATGGAGCTGTTTAGAATTGATTTAAATTTATCTAAGACCATCTCTGAGTTTTCAAGAATTCCCCTGCGAAAAAAGTTCAGGAGTTCATGAACAGTTCATGAACAGTTCATGAACGTCAAATTTTCATGAACTGTTTATGAATTGTCTGTGAGGGTTCATAAACTGTTCATGAACAGTTCAGGAAAATTGGAGCCATTTAACCTTCATGAACTGTTCATGAACTCCTGAACTTTTTTAACAGGGGTTATCACCAAATTTATAGAACTCGATCATGCAATTGAGTATTTGAATTCTGAACTTATCTTATGCAACTCAGTTTATTAGCTGTATTGTATAATAAACTCAAAATTGGCAAAAGGCAACCTGATGTAAACAAAAAACTTTCACCCAGATAAACTATTGTTAAGGCTTGGTTTCTACTTTGGAGCAGCAGACAGAAATAGTTTCTAAATGGAATCAGAACATGCATTAAGTTTTATGTTAACAATTCATATAAGTTTGGTCATTTGACATCCACAAATTATTTTCACAGGGAATATAACCAATTGCCTCATTTAACCATTATTGAATGAGGTCCGCAAAATATGTGAGAATTGAGTGAGATTAGAGCTGCATAACTTAGGCATACAAACAGACCTCTTCCATTTCCATGAATAAAATGTATTGTGATATCAAGTCTTACCTGGTGCCGATATTGGCGATAGAAAATGTGCAGCACCAAGAAAAATGAGAGCATCTCTGACGGAAATAGGTCTTTCATCGCCTTCCACGATGACATCAGTTTCTGGTTTACGTAGATCAACAAACAATTTACCATTTCCTCTTCCACGAATCTAAATTTACAATGGAAAACAAACAAATGCAATTCAATCCAAAACAGGCGTATCTCGACTGTCGTTAAAGCAGAAGATGCTTTACACGATGCTTGTGAAATGTTTTAAATTTTTCTGCTAGTTCTACTAAAGTGTCAGCAATTAATAACATTAATTTTCAATTCAAAACTTAAATTAAGCTTGTCCAACATTTGAATGTTTCTTTTCAATTTTGATGTCCCCTCTTTGATTCAAAGGAAAAATCTGATTATTTTAGCATGGTGAGCTATTGAAAAATCTACTTGATAATGAACTAAAATTAATGCTTTAATGCTTACATTCATAAGAAGTGGCCTCTCTCCGACAAGACTGTTGAATGCTTTGACACAAGTAAGAGGCCACATTTCACTCTAGTACGAAATAAGAAAAATCACAATTTAATAATCAACCATGAAACTAATTCACTTTTGAAAATTATCAAGTATATTTATTTATAATCTTAAACTCAACTGCATATCCGAATTAGAACATGCAGCTACCCTACAAACATATGTTTAACAGAATACCGACTAAAACTACTATATGACAAAAATTTACAAACAAGAATTTTAATTACTATATATGAGACCAATGCAAAGAGGCAAATATTTACTACATTATATGGTATTGTATACAATCCCCTCTTCATAGAAGCATTTCGGATAATTGAGGGAATGAATAAAAGAATATCTACGATATAAACCAAATTAATAATTGATCTTGAATTCAGATTGATAAGCTCTGAGTTTTGAAAAAGGCTTCCGTGTGTCCAATCTATTTATACTCTTGCTTTAATTAACATCGAGCACTTTTACATACATCGGCTACAAACTATTATTTCTAATCGATAAATTGTTAACCAGACATTCGAGTACCATCAGGCTGTATACAAATCTCAAATTGAGTAGATCAGACTAAAAATCAAGCACAAATGAATGCATTTACATTACCTTCCCAGGCGGAACGATGTCGACAAGAGAACAGGGAACGGCTAATTCTGGTACTTCCATGAAACATGGTTGTAATTTACGAAGTCTAGAAGGAACAAAGCAATTGAAAACAGAATTCTACACCATGCCTCTGTATTAACAGCAAAGAAAATTCGTCATCAACAAAAACAATCGAGAGTCAATTATCGTCTGCTTGATGAATTCAATAGATTAGTTAAGAATGGTGACACAATTTTGCGTGTGAAACATATTTTCATCAACTTGTAGGTCTACCGCAAATCCTTTATTGTGAGTTTTACTGTTCAACCATCTCTGTACTATAAACTAGCCATCTCCTTCTTTTCAATGGTTATCATTAATAATCATGATCTCAATTGGAATGATATAGTCTTTGGAAATATACTGTACGTCATATGGATATGCAAGAGATAATAATGTGGAAACTTAGATTTGTTTGTTTGCAAAATAGGCACAAGTATTTACCTTGGAATCGGCAGCCATTCTGTGTTGCCGTAATCGACATATAGAACCTCAACACACAAACCATTGTCAAGGGTTGGTTTTTCAGCTGTACTATAAGGTGATACATCAGATAGTACCCTTGCTCTATACCAGTTGTTATCAGTGATAAACTGAGCAGAAACAAAATCACCTGAAAAGGCAATGAAAACAGCATGAAAACAGATCACCCAAATGGCCAAATTGTTTACCCTGTAGAAAAGCTGCATGTAATTCTGAGATAAATGTGTTGATGTCCAACAGATCTATTTACCTAACCTGCCTGTGCCTACTTGAGGTTCAAAATACAAGGTGTTGGCGCTGTTTGGACAACACGTCACGAGGAACATTCAAGAATTCGCAATGTAATGTAAAACGTGCGGAATCTAACGCACGCAATTCTATTGACGTCATTTTTATTGTTTTTAAATTATCTATTGTTTTATTGAGTCTTTGTAAAGCCGCAATCTAGAAAGATCGGCTAATCCAGAACATTCGGTCTTACGTAAATCAAGGCATTGTTTAACATAGTTTGTTAATGATTAATACTTATTTTTAGAAATAGATTTAGTATAAAAGTATGAAATTTGTAGAGATAAGGAGATATAAGAAGATGATCAAAGAGTAATGCTGTTGTGAAGTAAAATTATCAAGTTCATGTAAAGAAGTTTAAATGAGAAATATATGCATTGGAGATATTAACTGAAGATATATGTTTATTGGATTTCTTGGATCGAACCTTTCGTCTAACACTATTTGTCTAAAGTGTTAAGAGTTGGGCCTGTAACGAACAGCCAACATCCTCGTCAAATCAATCGGTGAGTCTCATTTACACTGAAGTATGTGTGCCTAGTCAAGGACCCTACCTAAGAAGCATCCAATTACATACATCTCCTTGTTAACGGCTCTAGTTTCTAAGAACAAGATACAGTCCTCTCAAAACAAAGTAACTCAAGATAGAGCAGTTAACACAAGGTAAGTCTAAATATGTGTGTTGCAGTTAAACGCTTTGGTAAAGAAAGGACCACCCTTCCAAAGGCCTCTATATCACATGCAACACATGCAGATCGATCTTCAAATATAACATGAAAGTTGCATGCGTTCCCTGTGAAAACGGTTCACAATGCACATGACACAACAAAAATTTAATTCAGATCCAGGTAGCTGCAGAAGCTAAATGATGAAGAATGGTGACAATTATTTTAAAGCGTATAAAGTGGAGATATTCTATGCTGAAAATTGGCTATTTGCGATCAGTCACTATTTTCTAATCGGAACAACAGTCAGAATGTAAAGAAGGCTTACTATAAGAAAAAGGTGAAGTCAGAAATATAAAAATTTGTATCAACTTTACCACATCCAACCAGCACCCCCATTAAGGCACCTTTTCTGATTGAAATAAATATAATTTACAAAGAAAACCACGGAATACTTAAAAAAAATATTGGAATTGTCTATACCGGTATGTATATATATATGGAAGTTTATGAAAATTTGGCCACTTGATGTTCCTGAACGTTTTATATGGTGTTCATGAACAGTTCCTCAGATTGTTAGGAACTGTTTCCTAGGAAGTTATTATGGGTATCACTTATAGTTTCAATCAATCTTCACTCACACCTAGAAGTTATTGACTTGACTAATGTGTTTTAGTATTATTCTGTTTTAATGTTTGACACAACTAGGCTATGGTAGTTACTAGGGCTTTATAAATCTTACCTTCACTAACTGAGAACAGTAGATCATCTTTACGGCTTGATTGATTACAATATTTATTCAAGTTATTCATTGTCAATTGTAATCGATCTTTATCCGCACATCTTTGGATGTAGAAATCGGTAGGACTATTTACATGGGTGACATAGACCATTTCGAACGACTCTACAACAACAACAAAAATCATAATAAATAACAACAATACTTGCAATTACAGTGTTTTTTGCTGTCATTGGTGTATTAGTAAAATTTTAAGTGATGTTCTCTGTCAAAAAATGTTTTCATAAACACTTCACAAATGTTTAATTTGTTCGCAGATCCATTTAATTTATAGGCCTTCACACACAAACAATAGTAACTTTAACATGCCATCAACAACAACAAAAAACTTACTTGATAATAGACGCAGCAGTTTTCCTTCTCTGCTCATGTTATTAGGAATGTTAATTGACGATTTGTCTAGAATTTCATTTTGCTCCAATCGAAGACAATCTAATGATTTGGTTTGGTTTGTATGCTTTTCAAGACGATCAAGAGCTAATCTATCAAGATCTTCAGGTCTCTTTAAAACAAATCTGAGAATAATAATAATAATATATTGAGATCATGTTTTGATTAAACAGTGGCTGCTAAACAAATTTCTAGTCAAAGCAATTCCATAAAACTTTCTAAGATAAGCTATTTTCCGCTGATAAGCCAGATTATGTCAAAAGTTATGTTTCTATTTCTATTGTTTTCATTTTATTTGCTTTGCAGTGAAACCAAACAAATCCTTTGAAGTATTGAAACCTGTATATAACAACCGGCTATGAGCGGTAGATACATTGACTACTATGGACAGGTGGCCTTTGTATACAGGGTTGATTCAATAGAAAATACATTTTGGGCATTGCTAAAGCGACCACTATAGGCATTATAGAGGTGACCGTTATAACAGGTTAGACTGTAACAAAGAAATGATAACAATAATATGATAAACATGAATGTCCCATAACTTATGATTGTCCCATAGCTGGTGATATTTAAAACATTATGAAAACCACTGACATCATATCTTATATGCTAGACAGCTAACATCCTAACCCTAAGTTCTCAGTATTCTGAAATAACTTTGCAAAATGCATGTTAATTTACGTAAAGAAAATGCTTGGAATTGTATACAGGACCCAACAAAAGATTTATCGAAAGGTTTGTTGAAGTTTAAATCATAAAAATATTGTCTGGATTTGCTCTTGCTTTCTGGAATCTAGGATTCTATTATTCCTACTTTTATTAAACCCTTATTATACACCGATGCTGTAACAAATTATGGCAGTAATCAATTTAGTTATTAAGCAATTCACCAATCCCAATCTTATGATTAATATGCAATAGGATTAGGATTAAGGATAGGATTAGGATTAAGGATAGGATAAAGGTGGGTATCTTTGGTAGGGTCACACCGTCTCAATTACATACTAGGATATAGATAGGATACACATTGACTATGTATTACCTTGAATCTGTTGACATTTCAAATGAGCCTGATAGCTGTTCAGAATTCTCATCTTTTTCGGGCGGAATGAATCTGCGAAATAAAAGATGGAAAATATAGACAGGGTGAATAATTACCACTACAGGTAATCAGTGGTTAACTAATTATTAAGGGATTACATCACTCTTGTGAGTGGGTTATCGGAATTTAGATCCACGAGTTCACTAACAACAAACGAGAAATCCATATCGTAAACGAGGCCGCCTCGTTTACGATATGGATTTCAAGTTCGTTGTTAGTGAACGAGTGGGTCTAAATTTCGATGGCCCACGAACAAAGAGTGATGTAATCATTTTAATAATCATGTAACATAACCTTTGTCTGGAACATCAATTATCTCTAATCAATTTCACTACAACAACGATTTGTTTTTGCTAATTTAATGGGTCATTGATTTTTCATTAAATGCAATTTGAATGAAATTATTACGAATATCATTTAAAAATGTGACGCGAAGAATTCAATATGTTTGCAATATTAGAAATATATAGTAAAAGTTACATCTGAATATAGCAAAACCCAAGTTCGTACTTTTTTTTTTAATTTCTCAATTGAATTTTCAATTACAGAGTATACATTCAAGTTGATTTATGAAAAAATATTCAATCTGTCGCAGCTAGTAGCCATTTTCAAAACATGTGTTCTAGTTGTTTGGCTAAAACCGTGCAGGTACAGGTCTATAACCGCACACGTGCGGGTATAGACCTATACCTGCACGGTTTTTTGGGTTGCCATGGAATTTAGTGGGTTGTCTTGACATAACCTCTAAACACGTGGTACAAATCCACCAATCATGATACAAGTTTTTTTCAAGTGATTATTAAATTACATTATCCAATGACTGGCGAATCAATCCAAAACAACAGTAATTAGCTTCAGTGTTAAAACACTCAAATTCATACACCTTCGAAAATAGTTCCTTAGCGTTAAATGGCCGATTAATTCTCACTAGTTAGTTTACGAACAGTTCATGAACTCAACATTTAATTTTCGCAGTGAAGTACTTATTGTAAAAATTAGTTTTCTGCGATCTGATTGGTCGAAAGAGCGTGAATGAAATCCTAAGGTAAAACATGGCTCCAAAAACGCGAAAACCCGCTAGCTTAAAAAGTTTGATCGGTGATAAAATGCAAAAATTATAACTTTCCGATAACAATCCAATAAATATCTCAATTATGGCAACGATTTACAAAATGATATTTAGCTGAAGATCTTTATATTTATTGAAAAGCGTCGTAAATGAGTTATTTGCCGTGCAGCATGCAAAATAAAAACACAGAATGAAAGACAATTATAGGCTACGCTGTTTCAAGGTAATCCTTAAATTTAGATAACAATCAGTACATCAATTTCTAGAGAACTATGTGCGATTCACAAACAGTTCATGAACTCAACATTTAATTTTCGCAGTGAAGTACTTCATTGTATAAATGAATAGTATTAAATCATAACATTTTGAAATTGATTGATGGATAGAAATAATTACTTACTTCGACAAAGGTAGAGTGGCATCACTGCGGACAGCACAACAGGGTATATCTGCTGTAGCGACTGCCAATTCCGAACAGAGCTAAAAGAGATGCAACAATTCGAAATGATCTGGTATAGAGCATACATTATGTTTGATCTAGAATAGCTGGTAATGTGATCTAAATCTGTAATTCTAATATTTTAGATTGTCTTTTTCTATACTTTCCCGATATCGTTGTACTTTCTTCAATATAAACTCGTATCCTAATGCATTGATAAAAATACTATATACAGTTACCTGTTGGTATGTTTTAAAGGATTCCGATTTGACTGCTTATATATATATATATATATGTAGTAAGATGAGTAAATTTTCTTATCTTACCTTATTTCATTTTTATTTATTTTATTATTATGTATATGTAATAGATATAGAGTTAACATGTCAAAATAAGTGCTTTTCAGAAGGAATGTTGGAAAGGGCAATTCTCCTAATGACCTCTTGAAGCAAATTCTCGTTAAATTAGTGATGATATCAAACTCACTTGCGTTTAATTAACTTAGGTAGATTTCACAATCTACAGAAAATTCTACACAGACATACTTGTTCTCCTCTGGATATTAATGGGATATCTTTGTCTTGAATCAACAGGCATTCTAGAAATTAACAAACATCATATCAGGAAATTTTATGTATTTACCGGAGGGGGCAGAATCATAAAATCTTACTCTTCATTAACTAGTTTTTCATGTAGTCCAACCCTTTACAACAATCACCTCTATACAGAGGTCATCTGTCTAGAGTGGTCAGGCTAGCAATGTCTAAAGTAGTTTTTTCTTCTATTTAATGAACCCTTTAGTAGGTTATAGTAGATAGACAAATGGTGTTAAAATGATCGCTTAAAAATAAAGTGCTCAAACTACATAAACATTTTTTTCATGAACTGTTCATGAAATTTAAGCAATATAACATTCATGAACTGTTTTCAAAGGGACAGTGAGATATTTTAATTTTAAACTGTGCACCCCAAACAATCGACATAACACATTTTCTTGACAATTAGTTATTGTAGCTCATGAAATGTAGGATATGAAATAAAGTGAAATACACATAGGCCTACCATCTAATTTTTGTGACAAAGCTTTGGCCTTTTCTGTTGTTGAATGTAGCTACATGAAGAAGAAATAAAAAGGAATATGATATTTAACTTTCATTACAGTCAGGGAACACAATCAACAACGAACGAAAAGTGAATCATACTTGATTTGAAACACAATCAATAAATATTTCAGTTGTCACTTGAGGGATCTGCAGTTTCGGTTTTAGGTCAAAAATGTTTATGACCTTATGGCAACACCCACATAAACAACAACAAATAAGACATTACAACAACAACAACAACAACAACATTACTCACCAGTTTGGCAACATCATTATTGCCACGTAATTCCATTGTGATATCTTTCAAAACTTTTAATTGTCTAAAAAAATGATAATAAAAAACAAGCGGATTGTCACATGAATCTTGATTGTAAAACTCGAGAGATTTCCGAATGCTGTCCTAGTAATTTGAATGGCTAACTCCCATGTTTGGATCGTCACGCAAACTTGGACATCATGATAAATAAAAACAAAACACCCAAAATTTCTAAATAATTGTAAATAAAAATTTGAAAAACGTTAACATCGTCAATGATATATAAAAATTTCAGAATATCATAATTAAAAGCATTCTTCCTTTCGCGTCATTTTGTTTGGTCATATGGCTATTCCAAGACAAAAAGGCCCTACAAAACCGGCAAAAGTTTGAAATGAGAAAGAAGACAGATCAAATCATGACGTTCGAAAGAATCGAAAGTGGTTCAAAAGTATAACTCTGGATCTGTGATTCGAAGAAAGGCAAAATATGGCGAAGACGTGAAGATTTATAGGAGAAAATTGATCTAATCAGTCAAATATTTTATGTTAAATTCGTTTAAAAATAGTAAAAATAGGTTTTGTTTCACAAAAGGGTTACTGCACGGCAGCCGTGTTTGGGTTCTCTGATACCAACACGCAGGATGTTGGGAGACACTCGAAAGCTGAAAAACACTCTAATCCTCTAATCTAAACCCCTTAATCTTGAATCTTGGATACAATGAATCGTTACTGAAAACATAATTAAATGGTACTGAAATTCACCACAAACTTTATCTATTGAGTTGTTGTCAATACAAACCTAATTGATCAAAATTGGTTTTCTTGAATTGATTCCACTCTCAAATATCACATTTATTTATTGATTTCTAACTTGTATTCTAAACAGGTAATATTCCAATTATACAATTATACAATTTGATGAGGAACGACGTATAGCATTTGATGACAAAAATGAAAGACAGTAGTAATTTTGAAAGTATTTTAATGAAAAAACTCAACGTTTTGGCTGAAGAAAGAGTCCAGCGATTGGAAAACATAGTGAATAACACAATTGACAAAAAAAGATTGGACAATTTCATGCCAGCCATTCCCCTGTGAAAAAAAAGTTCATGAAATCATGAACGAGAAATTGTCCAAAAGTTCATCAACTGATCATGAGTTCATGAACGTGAGATTACCCTGACGTTCATGAACGTGAGATTGCCATAAAGTTCACAAACTGTTCATAAAATTTTAGGCAATTTCAAATTTAACGAACATACAGAAAACTGTTCATGAACTGTTCATGAAACAGTTTATGAACCGGTTCATGGAGTGTTTATGAATTCTTTGCAACTGTTCATGAACTGTTCATGAACCCAAAGAAAAATGTTCATGAACTCTTTCTTGACTGTTCATGAACTGTTAGTGAAATCACAGAAAATGTTCATGAACGCATGAATTTTCACAGGGGCTGTATCATAGGCTTGACTGTACTACTTTTGCTTTTTATTTTCAATACAAATTAAATACTTACTTAGCTAAAAGTTGGCTGTGCATACCAACAAAATGATGGTCAACATCTTCAAATACTTTTTCTAACTCAATGGAAGCTTCTGGTAAGGATGACGATAGAACCTATCAGAAATAAAAAGCATCACATAAAAATGATTATGAAACCATGGATTATAATCAAGAAAGTTGATTGGTTGAGAGCTAAGTCGTAACGAAATACATGACCAGAAGTAGAATAAATAGCACCTTGCAGCATATATTCAACAATGTGAGAATAATTTTATTGGAAAACATGTTAATAACAAAATTATTATGTCATTTCCAAGTCTTTC
Organism: Haliclystus octoradiatus; assembly: GCA_916610825.1. Taxonomy (NCBI): domain Eukaryota; kingdom Metazoa; phylum Cnidaria; class Staurozoa; order Stauromedusae; family Haliclystidae; genus Haliclystus; species Haliclystus octoradiatus. Next base: position 566,534 of record OU744451.1, read on the forward strand.
TGCAATGGTTTATGCCACATAAAATATTCATGAATTTTTCATAATTCAACTGTGATTTTCACATCAAGTATAGATATACTTTTCTTATGCAGCAAAATATTTTTCCTAAACAAAATATTTTACTTCTTTACAATAACATTTCATGGGAATTGTTTGAACTTTCAAAATTATCAGAGCCTTCAATATAATTATGGTATCAACGATTTTGTGTCGAAGTGTATCCGTTTCATATCGCAACTTCCAATCACAAATATCAAATGTTCCCTCAATTAATCACAAATGGAAAGATTGTTCAATGGGGAGGGGTTCTTACGAAAACATCGAATTCTAATAAATGATTGATCATGATGTAAAATCAGTAAAAAATTGATTGACCAAAGTTTGAAGATGATCTTATGAGAAATGATGCATATATTCTGCAACGAATCAAAATTTCTGCAGCGATATGAAACCTAATATCAGCATTATCATCATCATTATATATTCATAAACTGCTAAGTTCTCATAAAACCTTTTTTCACAGGACTGATTTATAAATATTTCAATGTTTATCAGAACAACAATGTAGCATACTTTCTTTGATTGCTCAAAATATTTCAATGTTTCAGACGTCTTCTTGATTGATTGCATCAAATCTTCTCTAATGCTTGTTGCCTAAATAAGTTAACAAACACAACCGTAATAGTACTTGGTGATACTTCTATCAATTGATTTATCATTTGCTCTGTTTACACCTCTGTCTGGTTTGAACTAAAGTACATTTGATGTTTTCATTGTTCAAAAATATATGTGGGAAAATGACCAGCATTCCATAAAACTTGATATCTAATAATCTATGACTGGGTGGCTAGAGCTAATGTCAATGCTTCTTAGTGCCCATTTTAAGTTGTGGGATTAGGTGGGGTGACAGAGCAATAACTAGGTTTATTTCAGATATAATCATTTGTGGTTCAAATCTTCAGAAGATCGGCTGAGCCTTTGTTTCACCTGGGCATCAAAAAAGTACTTTAGTATTACATTTTTTAATCATACATGTTTGTGATTGGCAATCATTTCGTAAGCACAAGTGCTCGTTTATTGAGGAACATAACGAATTTACAGACATACGAGGAACATGTGTGCACTGTCGAGGAACCGAGCCTTGGCCTCCCGCACAATAAGCGATCACTCTGCCACTGATCTACAAGTGCACCATCTTCTAATGGTCGATGGTATAGTCAAGACAGAATTGCATCAGAAAGTTACAAGACGTAGAAGAGAGGCAAGTAGTGATATTCAATGTGCATCTGCATTGAAATGTGTTGAAATGAATGTGCAGTTTCACGGATGAGTTCATTAAAGAGCATTTACAATCTTTGCACTTGATGTTGCAATCCAGTCTGAATTATAATTTTATCTTATCAGACATACCACAAATAATTTATTTACAAACAGACAATACTATTAATATAGAGATCTTACTTTGACTTTAGCAGATACAATTTCATGTCCTTTGCATTCATCTGAGATAATACAATGGGCACATGCTGCTCTCTTGCCATCGTTATCATAAAATTCAAGAACTCTTCCTTTGTGTAATTGGCATTTTTCATCATCATTAGATATTGAATTCTCAAGCGGAATCATTGCATGTTTTTTTAATAATTTTGAACTATGAATTGCTTTGAAACAATCTTCACACACTTTGATGTCACAAGTTCTGCATTTACAAGACGGTGGGTTAGTTTCACATTCTTCGCAAACACCGAAATCTTTTTCATTGAGTTTAGATGAATCTAAATGAAAATGATCAATTCCAAAATAGGTTAACAAGTTTAATTTTTTTTTAGTATATTGAACGATAACACCCTAAAATGATGGGACCTAAAGCCAGGGACAAATGACGAGAACTTTTGCGCCATAAATTTGTTCTTGTTTTTCTGACGCCATCATCCATGGAGATTGGAGAAGTCACAAAATCAAAACAGTTCCAGATATTCGAACGGTTCAAAAGGGATGAAGAGGAAGTTTGATAAAATATCCTTTGAAATGTTTGATGATAAAAAGCGACAAGTAAAATACACAATCAAAACGCATCAGACAAAATGGAAGGAGTAGCTGAGCGACAAAATTATTTGAAGAATTTAAAAGTTGGACAAAAGTTGTCGTTGTTTGCCTTAAATTTTATAATCAATAATTTCATCATCACCTTGATCATCAATATTTTGACAATTTAATAGCGTCATATCTCTTAAAATGATTGAATTGCGATGGCCTCTAGGGTTATACTACTGCAGCCTCTTACCTTTTGACTCTGTTTCCTTGACAGAGAAACGCATACTTGCTGCTATGCTATCTATTCCTGCAAAATGCATAATTGCTCCGCCAGGTATTCGATTTGGATCACTAGCAAAGAAAATATACAAAATTGTTAATGAATATTAAAATCACTTTACTATTTTATAATATTATTGACAATATAAATAAAGGTCTGACGAAGCATTCATCTTTACGGGATCGAAACTTTCCCCGAATAAATTTTGAAATGATTTCTCCCACACCCTAGCAAAACAAACAATTAATATCTTGCTCAAAACAATGTATTTGTTTAAAAGTATATGGTTACTAAAACCCAAATATCTTTCAAAAACCCTATAAAGAAATTGGCGCATGTCCTTCAGGGGTCATATAGATCTCAAGATCCTTGCCTTTCTACAGAGACAATATCAATAAGCCTACCTTTGAAGTGAAATCCGTCGATTATATGACAAAATACCAAGGATATAAACATCAGGCAGCAGGTTCTTCACTCCCTCTGCTCCAGGAGGTTCAAGATGTGTTTCAAACTAATTCCAAAGATAATGAAAGATAATCATTATACAAGTTGGACACTAATAGAAGAACAGTAGCATGTGGTTATAGGCCTAATAATGAAATTGATTCAATCAATCTGATTGGTTTAGAGTTATGACGGCAAAGAAACATATCAACGCAAAACAAAATCAGGTTTGAAATGCGATCTACCATGCAATTCGAACTTGACACTACAAGTTAGAATTTCAAATTGATCAGGAACTTTTACAAGCATTAACTTATGGCCACAGGTGATTTTTGCACCCATCAAGAGAATCGTGTAAAGTGTGCTAGTTATTATACATCAAATAAATTGGAAATTTCCAATTGTGACATCAAGTTCAAATTGCAATATTGATTGTGTTTTCAAAACTGTTTTTCTTTGTGTTGATATGATGTCATAGCTTTAAACCAATCAAATTGATTGAATCAATAGCGCTAATATACAATGAAATTATTTCTTGGACTAATTACCTGGCATGCTGGACATTCGATGACAGAAGACCCAGTGCCTATTTTGGAAAGACATCCGTCACAGAATGAATGACCACAGTTTAACAAAAGAGGGATGTTTGGACCAATAGGACGATAATCTAAAATAATTTAGCAGAAAAAGAAAATTGTAACAACAAGATTTATTAAGATCAACGTTTCGATAACAACTAGTGATCACTTTCAAGATACAAAAATATATTATTATTATTATTATTATTATTATTATTATTATAATAATATATGGCGAAAGAGTCAAAGAATACACATTCTTTACTGTCAGTAAAGAATGTTTATTCTTTGACTCTTTCGCCATATATTATTATTATTTACCGCTCTGTCAAATGAAGACATAGAGCCCTATATTATCTGCTATTAGATAAACATAAATTTTATTATTATTATTATTATTATTATTATTATTATTATTATTATTATTATTATTATTATTATTATTATTATTATTATTATTATTATTATTATTATTATTATTATTATTATTATTATTATTATTATTATTATTATTATTATTATTATTATTATTATTATTATTATTATTATTATTATTATTATTATTATTATTATTATTATTATTATTATTATTATTATTATTATTATTATTATTATTATTATTATTATTATTATTATTATTATTATTATTATTATTATTATTATTATTATTATTATTATTATTATTATTATTATTATTATTATTATTATTATTATTATTATTATTATTATTATTATTATTATTATTATTATTATTATTATTATTATTATTATTATTATTATTATTATTATTATTATTATTATTATTATTATTATTATTATTATTATTATTATTATTATTATTATTATTATTATTATTATTATTATTATTATTATTATTATTATTATTATTATTATTATTATTATTATTATTATTATTATTATTATTATTATTATTATTATTATTATTATTATTATTATTATTATTATTATTATTATTATTATTATTATTATTATTATTATTATTATTATTATTATTATTATTATTATTAAATAAACATTACAAGTACCTCTATTTATAACAATAGTCAAATGACTGGATCAAACAATTTTTTAAAACAGGATTCTCTATATATATTTTAATATTTTACATTATTTCTGAAATAGAAAGTATGAGTTTTCTTGTTGCTGTTGGTACGGTACTTAATACTTTTGATAGATATATTTACCGGGAAAGGAAAAGGACGGGGAGATTTATTAAAGTAAGCCGTTTATAGATTAGTCTGCATGCAGACATACTTTTCCTTTGTATAGTATGTCTACGTATTGGGACCGAGTACAGCGTAAAGTAGTAGTGGAAAGAAAACCAGTACTTATGCTAAACTCTGAACTAATGCGCATACTGACTATAGAAAGAAAAAGTCTGTCTGCATGCATGCTAGTGTTAGATCTAACATAAACTAATTTTGAATAGATCTGAATATTGGTATCATATCATCAGGGTCCGACAAAAGGTTCAGCCTCCTTCTGGAATCATCTCTATAAGCATTTCAATCTTTTCTTCTGCTTTTTGACCAAAAAATAAATCATTAAAATATCAATTTTCTTCTGAATTTTCTCTAACCTTCCGGAATCTAAGATTCCAGGATTCCTACTTCTGTCGGACCCTGGGTATCATGACAGCTTGGACACCCTCCAGATATCTCATTGATAAAAAAATGGGTCAATACATGGCAGCACGTCTACATCAGCCTAATGCTGCCAGGATCTTGACCTGCTCAAACAAATCAGAAGTAGGCTACTGTACAATACATGTATGTCCATGCAACATTCATTATATGGCCTTTCCTCTTTCATGGAAACTGGGGTTTTTGCTCATGATTTTAGCCTAGTGATTCATAAGCCCAAGTATCAAATTACCTCCTATCAAACCAATATCGTTCTGAAAACATGCCGCTTTCATCCATTTTCAGGCGCATACATACAGACAGAACTTAGCCTAACTGAACTGAATGCCAGCCAGGCCATAGTGGAATCCTTGAATTTGGAACGCCAGATATTTACGCCAAAATTACGCCACGCCAAGTCAGTATTCAAGAATACGCCAAAAAGCCCAAATTTAGTTGAAAACTATAGAAAATTATCAAATTTTCACGCCAAAGAAATGAAATTGGCGTAAAATCAACTCATTTCTACGCCGGATATATCCGGCGTAGCATAGGCTACATGGATTCCACTATGGCAGAGCCAGGTGGTTTGACCGTTTGAAACAGAAATTTAGAAATAAATTAAAAGGTTTTAACATTATCTTATGCAAGCTAAATGCTCTCGTAGAGTAGTCATTACTTTCTTCGAAAATTAGAGCAACAATCCTATTGCTGTTCTGAGAATTGCTGTAAATTTAGTGGAATTTGAGTTGAATCAACAAAAACACAGAAACACTTATACAATTACAAGCCTATCGTTAATCTGAAAACGCCTCACCTCTAGACTGTGCAAGCATCATGTCATTGTTACGATGCACTTACCTTTGAACGAAAAATTTTGACAGCAATTTGGGCAAGTAGGCGACCTCTGCATTATGATATTCAGTTGTTGAAAATATCTCAAGTTCCGACTGCCATCTTAGAAAGGGGATGCTGAAAGTGAGAATCTGAGCAGTCTCTTTTGGAATTTTGGACTCGTATTTTGAGACAAGTCTCAATCTTTGTAAGTCCTGTTTGAGTCCTTAGCAAGCCCATGTAAAGCTATTGTATACCTTGACAACAAGATGGCGGCTTTGTGTAGCTTATGTTACTCAGAATATACTGAAAAACATCCACTAAATGTACCAAGAAGCCTCAACTGTGTTCACGTTATATGTACAGGTATAAAAATAAACTTTTTATGAGATAAGAAGCTGATGTAAATTGTTAAATTTAAAATTATGGGTGATCATAAGTTGGCATAATGTATTCTGTCTCTGATTGAAAACCAACAAAGTTGACTTTGCATCTCAGTTCAGAGACATACACAGGAGTGTGATAGTTACAGCGAAGAGCTGCCTTCATTCTTCTGTTTTGCAATATGTATGACTAATTCTACATGCCTTTTCCATTACGTAAAAATAGGCAATAGCTATGCCTATAAAAATCGGTTTAATCTGCATTCTGCACCAACCAACGGTAATGACATTGAACTTAATCGTGCCGTTGGATCCCTCAATTAACTAAAATTACTTTGTTTTATTTAAATGCTGTACTATTATTGTTAATGAAATGTGTGTATTTCTATGATTAAATTTTATAGATTAATATGTACTTTGAATCATAGGATGTATTTGCAAGTTGAAAGACATTCAAGGTCAGATATTGGAGTGTCCTTTTTGCTCTTCGCTAACAATAATACCAAATCAGGATATTGAACTATTGGAAATTAATCATAAATCACTCGGTCTAGAAAATAATCTACCGAAACTTGAGTATTGTAGCCATTGTATAAAAAGAGTTTTTCCTCCAAAACCAGCGACGCTCTATTGTAGTGATTGCGAAGATAACTTCTGTGGTAGCTGCTCAGATGTCAAACATATTTCTCCGTCATCCATACACCATGATTTAAAATTGGTTGGCTTTAAGTCATCACGGCTTCAAACTCCAATGACACCATATGATAATCAATTATTAGATCTCGGTCTCAGTAATATCAGTTTGAGTTTATCACGACCGTTATCAACTGCAAGTGATATTTCTAACCATAGTTCATTGATGGATGCTTCAAAAATACCAGGTATGCAACGTAATAAACATAATCACGCTCGCTTGTTAGAACGGCTACCTGTATAAAGTGACCATCTGTCTATGGTGACGCTATTGTATAGTCCAACACTCTCAGTACTGATGAATCAACTGCGTATAAATCTCACCTGTCTATAGCGGTCAATGTATTTACACCTCAACGCTGACTGTTAAACAGAGATTTCATTATATCATAATTTGAATGTTATGGAAGTAACCGCTATAGACAGGTTGCTTATCGGTAGATGAAATTAATGTATAGAAGTTTAAGAATTTGAGACATGGCTTGACATTTTAAATCATTGTTCCTATAGCGGTCAATGTATCTACATCTCATCGCTGACTGTTAAACAGAGATTTCATTGTATCATAATTTGGACGTTATGGAAGTAGCCGCTGTAGACAGGTTGCCTATCGGTAGATGAAATTAATGTACAGAAGTTTAAGAATTTAAATCATTGTTCCTATAGCGGTCAATGTATCTACATCTCATCGCTGACTGTTAAACAGAGATTTCATTATATCATAATTTGAACGTTATGGAAGTAACCGCTGTAGACAGGTTGCCTATCGGTAGATGAAATTAATGTATAGAAGTTTAAGAATTTGAGACATGGCTTGACATTTTAAATCATTGTTCCTATAGCGGTCAATGTATCTACATCTCATCGCTGACTGTTAAACAGAGATTTCATTGTATCATAATTTGGACGTTATGGAAGTAGCCGCTGTAGACAGGTTGCCTATCGGTAGATGAAATTAATGTACAGAAGTTTAAGAATTTAAATCATTGTTCCTATAGCGGTCAATGTATCTACATCTCATCGCTGACTGTTAAACAGAGATTTCATTGTATCATAATTTGAACGTTATGGAAGTAACCGCTGTAGACAGATTGCCTATCGGTAGAGGTAAAATAAAATAAATGTTATAGAAATTTGATGATTTGAAATTGGAACACCGTTATTAGGTGATCATTATAGAAACAGATCTCACATTCCATTTGGACTCTCATTTTCATAATTATAGGTCATTATTATATATACTGCGGGTTCCTGATTGTTTATTTTAGCTAATACACTTATCAGTCTCCCGGGGGTAACCTCCATTACGCTTTGACGGGGTTGTTCAAATGGAACTTTGGCAGAACGACCATAAAAAATGTTCACATGATGAAAAAGACTCCCCAAATATAATTTTATGAATGACAGATTCAAACAAAATAAAGAAAAAAAACAAAAAATTCATAGGCAAAATGTGTTTTGCAAAATGAAAAAATTGCAAGGGTGTCAAAATGATATATCTCAAACTTTTTCTGGTAAAGGGGGTATACCCTAAAATATGTTTTCTGGATTTTGAAAAAAGTCCCTTTTATAATATTTGGACGTCCCCGTATACAAAAGTATGGAAGTTACCCCCCGGGATTGTTTCTATGTATACTCTCTATCTGTACATTATGTTGATGATTACAGATTGTGTTGAACACGGCGAGAAGTTAACAATCTATTGCCGCACCGATCAAACTTTATGTTGTGTCACATGTGAATCAAATGGAGAACATAAAGGGCATGATTGTTTCAAAGTACACGATGCTGAAGAAAGGGAAAGAATTGAATTGGTTAGATTGAAAGAAAAGGTTTGTTAACTACCATCATGTGGTATATCTCAGTTACTATAACGAGATATTTAACAGGTTACGTTTCACCTCAATCTTTGCTAATCATAGTTTTCATTGGGTCGAATTGTTTCATCTTTGTACGATGTCTAGCTATACAGCAATAATTATTTTGTCACCTAAACTAGTCGATACATCGCTATTGGAACTAGTCGATTGTTCGATACATCGGAAACTCGATATATCGGGACAAGCTGATATCGCTGCTAGATGTCTTCGATATACCGATGTAATACCGATGTAAATTGTAAAGACTCTCTTATTGCCTTGGATGAGTAATAGAAATTTGATTGGGGCAGTATATATTACAGCGTTTGACATGGATTGGTTTGAATCGATGTTTGTTTCGAATTCTTGCCGGGAATTCTTGATATCGATTGAGAAATTTTCAAATTTTATATGATCGATTCGAAAATTACAATATCGAAATTATGTTAGCTCGGCTCTACGAGTTCCAACAGCACGAAACTGAATCAAGTAAAGCCTATGTGCAATTAGGTACAATTAGGTATACATGTTATACTTCCTAATTTCTAGTTGCTACAAGAGGTTATTTATTTAAAATAACTTATTCTTCTGTACGTTTTCTTTGTCGATGTTCCCGCGCATTGTTAATGGATCGCTATTGTTAATGGATTGATACATGCCATCAACGGACAATCTTGCGCTGAGTAATGAACGTTAGTAGCATATCAAGAACCTGAAGTATACTGATCAGAAAATTATTTTGTTGGCTTACTAGATCTGTGTGTTTATAGGTTGATGGATATTGTGAGAAGCAAATTAAAGAAAGGGGCGAGGTACAAAAACAAATCGAAGCAAGAAAAGTTAGTTTAATTAAATCCAAAGATATGATTAAGCGTTATTTCAAAGAACTACGAAATGTTGTTGACAGAACGGAGAATGAAATCAATGCAGCATTAATAGAAATAAATGATAAAGACATGAATGCCTTGAGAGAGAGACTAAGGTAATTAGGCACAATAAAATATTACATAGTAATTATATAAATGAAGATGCACGTATCAATCATGATTTCGTGTTTGTGAATCCAAGCCGGGTTAACTCAATTTCAAAATACGAGTCCAAATTCTAATTCTATAATTAAAGGAGAGGCTTGACGCAACCCCAACCTCAACTCCACGCATACTCTAAGATGAGAAGCGTCTGCGTGGAGTCGAGGGCCGATCTGAAATTTGCTATGTACTGCCGGGCCTGCCTTCACATTCAAAACCATTCTGTTATGAAATTTATTAATGTCGCATATAGGCATTTGCAATCAAAGACCCTGTGGTACATCACTATCAAAGCTTGAGTGCCCCCTCGTGTGTGTTTTCCATACAGTGCATTGAACTCAAAAGTACGTTAACTGCATTCACAACTGACAGAGTGAATTAATTACCAGCGTAACATATATTGATTTACCTCCTAATTGTATATACTCAAGACACTATATTCCGCATTATCATTTAATGGTTAATAATATATTGCTTCACAGTGAACTTATTCAGCTATCAAGCAACTCCAAATCAATGAGCAGGGCTTGTGAAAAGCTTCTAAATAAAGATTACTATCAAATGCTTTCACAAAGAAAACAAATAACGGAAGATATGGAAAACACTTTAAATACCATAGCAACAACAGATATATCGCAATGCATTCTGGAGCAATGTCAATTTCCTAACCACGAATCTCTTCTAAATGCAATCCGCATAAGTGGGTATATCTTGAGACGTAAGTATATAAATAGTCAAGACTAATGTGGCATTCTGCTGCCGAAAATCTAATTACAACCTTTTTCTTGAATGGATGTGTCACGAACGAAGGCAGTCAATAAATCCAATACATTTAGAGAGTATTTACTCCAAAATATTTATGCATACATTTTATAGCCTCTAAGCCACATCCATATACTGTACTGTAGTAAGCTGGTCATCATATAAGAAGAATCTAGAAGAATTGACTATTATATAGACATCGTTGTAGGACCGGGTTTACTCGATAGAATTATGATTTTCTTAGAAATGGCTACTATATAAAGGTGACCGTTATAGCAGGTTCGACATTGCACATTTAAAGGTACTGCTCAAGTATTCATTGATATGTCTGTTCTTCACTTTGCAGCTCCTCGTCAACCCCAAAATGTTTCATACAAAATGGTCAATAACAAATCAATCGAGATCAAATGGGAGAAACCTACTTTAGAACGTTTCAGTTATCCGATCATCAAATACAAAATTTATATTTATTCCAAAACAGGTAAGAAACTTGAACGAAAACGAAAAATATGACCGATGTTTTTAAACGAAAACTATTGGGATCATTTCATTTTGACGGTAGACACGATGTTCTCGAACGAAAACTATCGGGATCACTTCATTTTGACCGTTTACACGATAAACTCGAACGAAAACTATCGGGATCACTTCATTTTGACCGTTTACACGATGTTCTCGAACGAAAACTATCGGGATCACTTCATTTTGACCGTTTACACGATGTTCTCGAACGAAAACTATCGGGATCACTTCATTTTGACCGTTTACACGATGTTCTTGAACGAAAACTATCGGGATCATTTCATTTTGACGGTAGACACGATGTTCTCGAACGAAAACTATCGGGATCATTTCATTTTGACGGTAGACACGATATTCTCGAACGAAAACTATCGGGATCACTTCATTTTGACCGTTTACACGATGTTCTTGAACGAAAACTATCGGGATCATTTCATTTTGACCGTAGACACACCTGAAATCATAATCTTTAAAGAGTTTCACACACTTTAATCTCTCATTTCTTTACATTCTTTACACTTTACTTATATTTTACATAATTACCTTAATTGAATGTACTCTACTTATAATAAGTTTTATTCAAACATCAAAAACATTAAAAAATAATTCTTAAAAAAACAATTTGTGCAATGTATTCTTCAATTGAGGCTACAACAGAATATGGTGAAGTAGTTACAAGTAAAATCTGATTAGACGACTGAGACAATTAAATGGTAGACGGTACTTTTGAAATTTAGAAGAATATTTTATTATTTAATGTATAGAACCTTTTTAATGACAAATTGTTACTTTTGTTTGTAGATCGAAAACTCCTAAGAAGCATGACCACCGAAACCACATCTATAACTCTAGATTTATCATCCACGCATCATTCTTATTGTCAAATATCAGCAATTAATATTGTGGATGAAAGCGTACAATCAGCAGAATTAGATATATATCGCTGTACTGTAGACTAATTTAAAAATGTTGATATGATATGCCGAATGAAAAATAATCAAATCACACTCTCATAATCATTCCAAAGACTTTGAGGAATAAATATTTGTTATTTCTGTAATAAAGATGTTGCGTTCTACCAAAGTTACTAGAATAGAAGTCTATTCTAGAAACTTTAATTGGTTCTACGGCGAAATGAGTTCTCCAATTGAAACCATTCTTCCGAATTCTTTCCTATATAGCACAAGCACAGATGATTAAACCAGAGGAAATTAGATATTTATCCCTTGAATTAATTAGCGTAAATCTAAAAATCATGTGCATGTATGTTTGTGCCATATACGGTAACAACTATCAATATGTTTTTGTGAGTATGTTTTTGCCTAGTTTTTGCCCTGTTATATCTATAGTTCTATTATTAGCTGGACAGTGGGTTTGACTGGAGTCTACTGATGGCCCGGCAAAGTTTTGTCGTATCCCCAAGTTCAAATCCAATTTGTCTCAGAAACTGTTCAGCTCTAGGTAGAGGGGCAAAATATTTCATTCTATATTTCCACGAGAACAGAATAATCGTTCCTGCTTTTTTACGTCAGACCCTTTACGTCAGACCATGAACGCGCGTGCGCAGCAATTTGTTGGTGTAAAAAGGCGCGAACACCAAATGCCACTTGATCACGTTTCATGTTGATATCAAAAGTCAGTAGCCTATATTGTTGATCATAAGAAGTGGAAAGAATCAAATCAGATATTTATCAAATGGATCCAAAGCGCACTAACGATTCTTTTTTGGTTACTGTCTTGAACACACCCGAAGAAGCAATCCTTCTGCCGAATTTGAACGCGTCGTGTGTTCCTGATGTCGTCCCTAAAGACAACAACACAATCTCAGCAGTATCGAATCGTTCAAAACTTCTGACGCAATTACAAGACTTAGGAGAAGATGTTGCAAGCACATTTAAAGGTATTTTGACAGATTGTAATGTTTTTAATCTTGATCAACATCATCAACGTTTGTGAAAGCAATTATTGGATAAAGGCGATGCCGTCAACTCACGAGGGGTGGTAGATAAACCGCCCGAGTAAGTCGTGCTGCTCTCAGCCCGCCAACCCTACTAAACGAAGATGGGCGACTATACATCCCATGACACAACCAAATGATTCATACACATTGACCATGACAATTTCTTCGAAATTGATCACGAATATGATGAATATGGTTAAACAGGAAGTATTTCCATGCAGGTCATGAGACAGCTCAAACGGATCGCGTAGGGTCCCAGGAAGCATGCGCCCCTTACACCTCCTCCTACTCCTAAAATCAATTTACCGTGTCTGACTGTATCAATTATACTTTGGATTGGCTTTCCCAGGTTGAGTGATGTTGTTTGGGTTAAATCATAAATTGAAGAACCAAAGTTCTGTAAATATTGAGATATGCCAATAGCAATCGTATCTTCTCTGCAACCTTTAGATTATCAAAGTGATGTAGAATTATTCAATCTTTGTTACGAGAGTCTTGGAGATCTGTTTCCTGGTTCAGATAAGGAAACCATTGCAAGGAAAGCACAAGTTTGGAAACTGTTAAACGAAGCCAGGGTGGTAGGTAAACTTAATATTGTTCACCTTATAAAAAGTAGATGATATGAAAATTATAACATTCACACTAGGCGTAACTACATCCTTCTGAGCGGAGGGGGAAATTTGTGTGGCATTTGCAAATCTTGGTGCTTCTAATACTGTAATTCCTTCAAAATTGCACAATTTCTGCCCATTTTCAGCTCAAAATCGCCCAAAATTTGACCCACAATTTTTATTGAGGGGGGACACATCCCCCACCCCTACATGATTTAAGCCTTTGATTACATATGCTGTATCTAGATTACAGTTAGATCCAATGAAGCTTGAAGCTCTGAGTGATAAGGAAAATGCTTAGCCTAAATTTTAATTTCTTCTCTTTGATATTTTTAATATTACAAAGAGATGTAACGAAAAACATCAGCTAAAAAGAACTATATGGTAGATCAAACACATTCTCTTGTTTTCCTGCACACAACTATACTGTAGGTTTGCAACTCACTAGGTTGGTCAATGGTCTCTTGTTTTCCTGCACACAACTATACTGTAGGTTTGCAACTAACTAGGTTGGTCAATGGTCTCTTGTTTACTTGCACACAACTATACTGTAGGTTTGCAACTCACTAGGTTGGTAAATGGTCTCTTGTTTACTTGCACACAACTATACTGTAGGTTTGCAACTAACTAGGTTGGTCAATGATACGTTGATGTAATTCAATATATTCACATAAAAGACAATTAATCAGAAAATTAGGTATCATTTTCTACTTCAGGTTAGCGTGCACATTATCATAATATATTCTCAAAATTGTACTGATGTCATTCAAATTCCATGTGTAAGACTTTGGCTCGATGTGAGAGAGACAGAAACAAGGACAATAAATTGACTTTTACATTTTAATGAGACAACATCAAGGTTTACAACAAGACTGATGAGAGCTACACAAGTATTCTATTTATCGCAATTAATAATGCGTGATTAATCTGCACAATGTAAACATTAAACAATCATGCCGAAATACGGAAACAAACCATTCATAACAGCACAATAACAAATTAATCAACACTAGGCATAAATATCATGACGCACAAACAAACACTTCTCAACAACAGGTATTAGGCTACCGAACAATCTAAATACTAAACCAAGTTTATTCTACAATGGCTGACATAAAAAAGTGCACAATTAGGCTACACATTGCAGTTATTGTTTACATGCAGAGAAAAGCATGATATAAATGGAAGTTACAGCATAGACAGCTAACAAACCACTACATGGCACACAATTTTAGAAGATCAAATATTTGTGGAGATGTCTAATTTTCCCATTTTGAATTTTCAGTGTAACAAACGAACCTCTGCAACTATGAAAATTGAAAATGAACCTGAATCTACTTCAACATCTGTTGATCTATCGAATGCATGCATCACATCAAAACCTTTGCCGTGTAATAGATTCAAAGTTATTTTCAATTCACCAGAGTATACAGTTTACCAACATAAAGATGTTGAGGTTGCATCAATGCAAGGATATATTTCAAAGGACTTACGATATAAAATGGTGCGAGACACGGTTAGTAGTATGATGGCATACGCACGCGAAGATCCATTTAATCGCAATCCTTCCAGACATGAATTTGAAGAAATGGCCAAATCTATGATCAGGGTTTATCCATTATTAGCTGACGCTAGCGCCTTCCCTGGAGAATCTTATGTAAGTTTCTGTTTTTGCATTCATCATTCTTCCACAAACTGGGTACGCTGGGTATTAACTTTTTCCACCGGGTGTTTGGTTACTTTGTTTATTGGAGTTGATGAGTTAATCTAATGGATAAAACTATCAACCCTGTTTATAATGACCACCTACACATAGTGGTCAATTTCTCTATCTCTCACAGCTGGCTGTTATATACAGGTTCAGTGTAGCTCCTAACAGGTGGCTAACATCTCATGAAATGCTCATGAATTTCCTGTCTTAACTTTCATGAATAATCCTGGAACAGTTTTGTCAGTGTTCATGCAATTTGATGACTAAATTGGGTAATTTCATTTCAATCAACCTTTCCAAACCAACGGGCAAGGGTTTTGCAAGGGGCATCATATTATTTATTAATTAATTGATGATGGATAATATTACGATGAAGGTGTGGATATGTTGGAAAGCGCAAGTCGCCACTAGACACTTGGCAAATCAACTCATGTAGCACAGCAAAACTAACGGTGTGCTGTGTAATTAGTTGAGTTCCCAGCTGGCGTAACAAGAGTGACTTGCGATTATTGTGAGGATAGGTCAGATGACCGCGTAGCTCAAATGTTAGAGCACTGGACCGGGCATTCAGAGATCGTGGGTTCGACTCCCATGCTCGGACATGCTTTTCTGCTTCACAACAATTTCCTAGATTTTACAGGATATGCCTAGAAACCTTATCTGAGGGAGAGATGAATTTGATCCATTTATTAATATGAATAAAAGCCACATATATTTATATGTAAAGACTACTTTTTTTAAATGGTCATGTCAGATTTATCATAACATTAGTTTAGTAAATCATCCCTGTAGATAAAGACCACCTGATGGCTGCTATATACAGGTTTCACATTCTGTATTCCAATTTTAGACTTTGACCCAGTTCAAAACATTTTGCATTCAAATTTTCAACCGAATTGAACTTATTGAAATATTTATTGTAACTTTTTATCAATATTTTTTAAACTCATCTGATTTTCATGTCCACCATTTCTTAGATATCACTTTTCAAGCAGCTACACAGACGCTGTCAAAATGTCATGGATCACAAAAAGAATCACGGAATTAGGAAGCGCAAATATTCCTTAGAACAAATTGATAACACAGTTAAAAAAGAAAAGATTGAAGGGATTAATGAACAATATTTAGTTAAGGAAAGGGGTACGTAGCAGGATATTGTCTGAGAAAACGGTGATTAATATTATTTAAATGTGTTCTCAAGCTATTAAAAGTAAATCAACTAAAAAACAACCCTACAACATGCCTATGTTTGTTTGTGAATGTGTAAAGGACCACAAATTTTAATTAACTTTCATGAACATTTGTATAGGGCATATTCATTGCTGTTTACTACTCACTTTACAAGTGATTAAGTTAAAAATGGATAAAAATTATATAATGCAACGATACATGTAGCCTACAATGAAATTAAAATCTTAAAGGCACAAATGCTGTTCTCAAGGTCAAAAGAAATGTAAGTATAATATAACAACATTTAAATTTAAAATTATTTTATAGAAGCAAAATTGTCTTGAGAAACGTAGACCAAAGGGTGAGCGTCCTTTTTTGAACTGTTTGTGAACAGTTGGCTTTTAAGTACAGGTAACAGGGCTGACTCAATATAATACTTCTTTGGACATTACAAGAGTGACCACTATAGACAGGTAGTCACTTAATATATAGGGTTGATTTAATATAATCTGGTAATAGGGGTTTCTACAGAAACAATAGTTTCCAAATAATTGCTTGATTCTGATGTATATCGACTGGAAACATTACTTGGTGACGGAGATATCGATCTTTTAAATAAATGCGCAGCAGAAATATAGGCCTACTCTGTAAGCCATCAATATCTCTGTCATTTCTTATCGGATTGGTTTCAAACTTTTACCAATCAATTTTCACAGTTAACGTATATCAGAATCAATCATTTCTATGAAAAATATTTTTTCAGAAGAGCCTCGTATTCACAGAGATATACAAGATGCTATCAACTATCTGGAGGCTAATAGGAAACAGATTCCACTGTGAATGTTTGAATGATGCGTCTATTTCTTTATTGTTTCGCTTTATTATTTAGAATGTCCTGAGCACAGTGAGAAACTGACAGTCTACTGTCGTACAGATCAAATGTTATGCTGTCCATCGTGTGAAACAAATGGAGCACATCAGGGGCATGATTGCTTTGAAGTAGGTCAACATGGCGCTGAAGAAAAACAAAGAAATATAATGATTAAATTTAAAGCAGAGGTATGTCCTGTGCAAACGACGGCAAAAATTTGCGCAACATTTGTATCTTTTGAAGATCCTTGTCGTTTAGACACTTTTGATTTTTTTTTGACGTGTTTTTGTGAGGGGGGGGGGTTTTGACGTGTTGGATTGTGTATTCTATTTGTTGCATTGTGTTTGATAGCCATCAAACATTTTCTAGGGATTTATTTTTGTTATCGAACATCTTCGTCATCTTTTCTGAACAATTTTTTTTGAAATTTTTTAACCCTTTCAATATTAAACAATTATTATGCATGACTTTCTTTTAAGCTCGGTCAAGACCCTCTGAGTTTTTTTTAGAAAATTCTGTTTCTTGTTAGGTTGATGAATTTTGGGCTAAGCAAGTGGAAGTCAAGAATGAAGTACAAGAACAAATTAAAAGAAGAAAACATGGTTTAATAAATGCAAAGGATACAATAAAACAATATTTCAAAGAACTTAAGATAGCAATCGATCAAACAGAGAATCAAATGTATGAAGAATTATTGAAATATAATATCAATGATATGCAATTATTACGTACAAATTTAAGGTAAGATATCTCAGACACTTCAATGCCATTGGAGGTAAATGCGTTTTCTGCAGCTGCTCCAATTTTATGGAATAACCTACTATACTCCTGCGGGAAACTGTTCAGGAGTTTATGAGCAGTTCATGAACATTAAACGGCCCCAAATATTCATGAACTGTTCATGAGTGTTTTTCACAGCGGTACTATTATTATTATTATTATTATTATTATTATTATTATTATTATTATTATTATTATTATTATTATTATTATTATTATTATTATTATTATTATTATTATTATTATTATTATTATTATTATTATTATTATTATTATTATTATTATTATTATTATTATTATTATTATTATTATTATTATTATTATTATTATTATTATTATTATTATTATTATTATTATTATTATTATTATTATTATTATTATTATTATTATAAGAGGAGTCAAAGACTACACATTTTGTTACTGTAACTTAAAGTTTCACGCTTTGTTGCGATCATCAGACAGTTAAAACTAGATAATAAAAAACATACATGGTACCTCTGATATAAACTTACATAAATCGCAGCTATTGTTAAATGGGATAAAGCCTATTGTATCGCAATGTGCGTGTTTTCTTTGTGATCGTTTCCTATGCGGCATTTAATTGTTACAGGTTATGTTTTAGTCGATTTATAATTAGTAAAATAAAATTTATTCTCGTGCCTACATTTTGAAATTAACTCAGATCTTTTATTAAGTAACGCTTTTTTGGAACAAATGATATTTTTATTTTTCTGCCAGGCATAGCTGGCATCTTTTCGTTATATTATTGTATGGCTTTGCTCTCGATAGAGCTGTCCATTCGATGCTGTAGTCGGTGGCTTTGTCCTTCTGTTCCCAAATATATTTGGATAGTTGAGTGTTGTGTGTATGTTTATCATGCCGACTACAGCATCGAATGGACAGCTCTATCGAGAGCAAAGCCATACAATAATATAACGAAAAGATGCCAGCTATGCCTGGCAGAAAAATAAAAATATCATATCATTTGTTCCAAAAAAGCGTTACTTAATAAAAGATCTGAGTTAATTTCAAAATGTAGGCACGAGAATAAATTTTATTTCACTAATTATAAATCGACTAAAACATAACCTGTAACAATTAAATGCCGCATAGGAAACGATCACAAAGAAAACACGCACATTGCGATACAATAGGCTTTATCCCATTTAACAATAGCTGCGATTTATGTAAGTTTATATCAGAGGTACCATGTATGTTTTTTATTATCTAGTTTTAACTGTCTGATGATCGCAATAAAGCGTGAAACTTCAAGTTACAGTAACAAAATGTGTAGTCTTTGACTCCTCTATTTATCTTTACAGCTCTGTCAACAGACATTGAGCACTGTTTTACTGCTATTGGATAATATTTATTATTATTATTATTATTATTATTATTATTATTATTATTATTATTATTATTATTATTATTATTATTATTATTATTATTATTATTATTATTATTATTATTATTATTATTATTATTATTATTATTATTATTATTATTATTATTATTATTATTATTATTATTATTATTATTATTATTATTATTATTATTATTATTATTATTATTATTATTATTATTATTATTATTATTATTATTATTATTATTATTTACTTCTACTCCAATAGTGAAGTTACACAATTATCAAATAAAGCAAAATCTGTTAGTCGTGATTGTGAGAAAATATTAAACAAAGATTACTACCAAATGCTTTCACAAAGAAATAAAGTAGCAGAAGAGATGGAAGGCATTTTGAATACCATGGCAACGACAGATATATCGCAATGCACCCTGGAACAATGTCAATTTCCCAATCACGAATCTATTTTAAAATCAATACGTACAAGTGGATATATTTTACGATGTGAGTAACCAATCTTGATTTGATAAACCAACTTTGTAAATAGTCATTTGAGTACTGTATGTTGTTGATTTTCTTATCTCATAGTGATCGTTTTTATATCGAAGGCGAAGTGGATATTGCTGATAATGACCGATGTCATTATGCCGATATTCATTGAGCCTGAGATTAATAGCTGTTTTTATTTTAATTTAATTGAGACGGTATTCTCCTACCAAAGGCACCCGTGGCACTCCTCTATTTCTAGATGGGTGGCTTTTATCGCTGAGACCAATGATGTTAAATGCTCTTTGTTGATCTCAGCCGCGACACTGCAGATCAATTCCAACAGATTTCTTGGCAGATAGGGCTCGATTTTCAATGCGCAACGATGCTCTGCAATGCAATTCCCTCTGAACTATTCCATTCGTCATCCTTAGATGGTACTCATTTGATGTTTTAGATAAAGTCGAGATCTAAGATCTGAAGTTTGATTTTCTCGCCATCTGAGCTAATTCTCCCTTTTAGTAATTAACTGTTTTAGGCAATAACTAACTGGGCAGTTTTGTTCTATATAATTATAACATGAATTTAATGTATTTTAATTCTAGGAGCTGTCATTACAGCTTTAGAATTGACCGCTGTTCAACCAATCGAATTGCTTGATTTTAGTATTGACCTATTGTTCGATGACTGATGTCATTTTTTTCAACTTTCAGTGCCGCACCAGCCACGCAATGTCTCATGTAATAAAATCAATGATGAATCCGTTGAAATCAAATGGGAGCAACCTGTTTCAGAACGTTTCAGTTATCCAATTATCAAATACAAAATTTGTATCTACTCCAAAAGTGGTAGGTCTTTCTGTGAACGTACTCTATTTTTACAGTTAATTAAATGTGAGCACAACCGCCAGATATGAAATTGACCTCTATAGACAGGTAACCTTTATAGACAG
Source organism: Haliclystus octoradiatus (assembly GCA_916610825.1). NCBI lineage: Eukaryota > Metazoa > Cnidaria > Staurozoa > Stauromedusae > Haliclystidae > Haliclystus > Haliclystus octoradiatus. The sequence goes on from OU744451.1 coordinate 587,498, forward strand.
GGCTTATTTCCCCATAAATTATCAACATCTGAAGCTCTGCTTGAGGGCCTTCTGTAACATATGGTCTTTATATACAGGTGAACCATATAACAGGTTTTGACATTTACTAATGCTACTGATAGTATACTTAATACTACTACAATACGAATTATTATTTTATCAATTAATTGATTAATCTGCCATGTCAATAACTAATCTGTATTGTACAGTTAACTCACTCTAGTAGTCACTGGTCGTAATGTAAAGGTAATTTATATGCAGAGGGCAAATAAATCCATGCTTGAAAAGAAAATCCAAATTCGTAATTTTCTATTTATAGATCGAACACTCAAAGGAATTGAGATGACTGTAAATACATTTATAACTTTGGAATCAACATTCGAAGACTCGTATTGTGAAATATCGGCTATAAATAAAGTGGGCGAGAGTCTACCCTCACTAGAAGTAGATATATTCGTCACTCCCAATGTCGAACAATAGACATAGGTCACGGTGTTAACATTAAACAATGAACAATGATATGGTTTGGTGCCAGAACAATGAGCAATGTACAGAGAACAATTGGTATTCGAATGCTAAACAATGAAAAAAAGACAATAGATGATAAGATTTACCATTCTGTCAAATTACGTCAGAAGCTGCGTCAAAAGATTAAAAATGTACATATTATTAATATTTTTTTAAAGTTACTAGGGCAACTTTCCATCCCACTATAAACAATTAATCAACTTCTTATGTATTTCTTTTCATCTATTCTTTTGCAATTATTAAAATAGTGAAGTAGGAATTAAACGGTTTGGGGATTCGCAAGTGCTGTGATTTCTTCTTCTCCAATGACGTTATAAAAACAACAAATAAAACAAGGGCTATCTAAAATAAACGTAATTCTACTAATTAGCTAATAAAGGTTAGCTACATTTTATGCACAAGGATCAGTAAATTTCGCGTGACTTTTCTGTTCGTTGTAATGTTTCTAATAAAATGTTTCCGTCAAGTAATTTAAATGTCCATCAAGTAATTAAAATGTATTCGTAGCCAAATATGACTTGCCGGTTGTAGAAGAATATTTTCATAACTACTAATCCAGGCCATTATTTTTTGGCAATGCTAATCCACTACACATATGAGTAATATTTTCGATTCAAATTTTTGAAAATCATTGGAACATGCAAAAACGTTGATGATCTTCAGTGCAAAAATAACGATATATTATGAAAATTTCATGCAAGTATTTGGCGCGGGTACAATTTTGTTAATGCTAAAAATGGGTCCGAAATTCGAAAACGAACTCCAACAATGGATTCTGCATATTTTTGTCTCTCAAACTATGCGTTGGATTTACTAAATCAGGAGCAATTCAAGATAATGTTGAGGTTTGAATATTTAGACATTTGGAAAAATATCATAACAAGCAAGCTGAGCTTAGTAACGTTTCGGATTGGCAGAGATTGTAATTTTGAGCGCTTGAACCTATGGTTTGAACGCCTGCGAATGTACACGTATCAACGACATCAACTCGCTCGAAATATGACTCAGTATAGGAACACACACCGCAGTTGTTTTGCAGCGTTTACATATTCATTTATATCTGTCTGGGTGGCAGGCAGTCAAGAAAAAGAACAAAAGGGGGCCCATGGGGTACATAGAAGTATATACGCGTGGTCGTATGTGACGTCGTTTTAAGAAGAAGCGCGGTAGCTTCGTCATAGTGGAAAATATAGGATATCCGATTAGTGGAAATATGATTTCACAAAAACCCGTAAATAAAAATATATTTTTCTTGGCAGCGTTATATGATTAAATGCATTAGACAAGCGCAAACAAAGCCGCATGGGAAAAACTTTATGAAAAACGGTGTAGATTTATTGTTTAAAATCATAAAAGCGCAAAGCTCATTCCATTCTGTGTATATGCGTGTATTGATGGTTTTAACAAAGATGTTAAATAGTGAAATAGATTTAAAAAGTAGCTATAAAAGAAAAATGAAATAATATCATCTCATAACTTTGCTTCTTAAGTACCAGTATTATAAACTAATTCTTATTAAATCCAGCAAAAATCCCAACATAATTCAATGGCAAGTATAAATGTTTCGAAACTTATCGACTTTATTTAATGCGGCCTAAACATTACCAAGCGTGCAACAGCCAATCAACATGCTAAAAAGGTTATTTATAGCATGTGATATTGTTCTATTCAAGTTTGTTTAGGGTGAATAGAATGCAATATTATCTAATATTACATGATTTCATGCACAGTGAATTTAAATGCTCATTATTTTTTTTTATGTTTTGGAAATTCTCTCAATAAAATGGTAATATTATTATAATAGTTTTCATTTTAGAGGTGTGGATATACAATGCTTATAATACTTAATTGTTTGTAACCCAGGAAAATGATAACTGATCTAGATAGAACATTAAACAAACGTTGCATATACATATATATCATGCGCAGACTGTAATGCGTATAACTGATTTCAGGATTCCTAGCCTACCATATGCGTTCGTATGTGATTCTTCGACTTAGCGAAATTTTTCATTTAGGAGCAAATATGACATCAAAGATTAATCGTTCATAAAAGTTGTTGCATTAAATTCTGCCTTATACAAAAAGATGACTGTTCTGAATTACGCATTTTAATATGCACCCGGTGCTGTCCATCGCTTATTCGATTTCTATACAATGTAGTCATTCAAATCCTTGGCATAAAGAAGAGTTGAAGCAACATGAATATGATGAATACTATACGATAGTTATAAATAGATATGTTCTACATAGGTACACTTTATACTGCATATTGCATATAGAACATTTTGAAATAAAAGTGGACGGTGAAAAAAACATCCTCGATTTCAATGCATGCATTTATATTTCAGAAGAAAACGTTTGTAAGAATGTATTACTCGGCAGTCGAGTTAGCTAAAAGCAATTTTCAGTGTTAGAGAAAACTGCAAAGAAAATATTTTTAGTTCAGCTATAATTTATAGCTTGATCGCTTGGACTCAAAATTATCACCAAGATCTAATCATCTTATAATCTATACGAGCATGCTATCTATTTTGTAACTTGCATAATTTAATTAGAGGCAGTTATTAGTTACAGAACTATTAATTTAGACTTTGCAACCAGATTCGACTGACCAAGACTATACGGTAATGTCTGTTTAACCACCATCATTTATTCATTTAATAAAACCTGATAAGTTCAATAATTTTTTGTCACGGGATTGTGCACAGGATCATGCGGCCAAGAAAAATAAAATGCTACCGAGCAGCATTGAATATTAATATTTGAGTTTCATGAGATTTTATAGAAAGTCTAGAGTTTGCAATATTTGCAAACGAAAAAGTCATCGAGTCATTGATTTTTATCTATTTTTAAACACATGACGTCATGTGTATACAAGATGGAAAGCGGTCTTTACATAATTATGAGGATAACGGGGGCAGAGGATAGGTTTTGTACAGTCTTCAAGTTCACTCAAAATTTACTTCCTCTGACGTGATTTCACATTACCTGACAATTAACACGAAAAATTCGTTGCCAGATTTCAACAATTGTTTGCTAATTAAAATGTTTGGTAATTCTATGCCAAATTACGGTTCTGATGTACCGAATAATAATTTTTGAAAAATGGAGCAAACTGCAAGCGATAACTGCTTACCATAATAATTTCAATCTGATCTCCGATTTTTACAGCCTCAGAATCGTGCAAGATTTAATTTATTAAAACAAGTTAATTGGTATATAGGAGGCTTGACGTTTTTCAAAGATAGAGGCATATAAATTTATATTAAACTTTCAAATTTGTACGAGAGGGATAGCATGCTTGTCAATATTTGAAAAGTTGGTCATCAATCTTTTCAGAGGTTATTATAGACTCATTTTGTGGGCAGTTTTTAACAATTTATTCCTACACATAAACGAACAATTATATAAAGCTCAATTTCGAAAGCTAACACAAAAATAAGACGTAGCTCAAATTATACAGACCATCCGCATAATTATATATTTTGACGAAACCAAGTATATAATCTAAAATATTTCAATTGACCGTGGTTTATTATGACCCTATTATGATAAAATTATTGGTTCAACAGTAAAGGTTATCCACGTACGAAAGTTAAAAAATAACATCTTTATTGAATTGTTCAAAACATGACGTCAAAATAAGAACAATAAAAAGTCTTATATCAATGCTTAAATAACAAATATATCCAATAAAAATTATACTATAACATCATATAGAGACTTAACATTATCCAAAACTGTTACCACTAATTCAAATTAATATCGATTCCACGTGCTACAGCATGCTTCATCTACCTGCCCAATATTTTCTGATGTAAACTTTTTATCCGAATCATATTAGCGAATCTTTACATTTTTATTGTTAAAAAAAAACAATAGTTAGTGGGCACCTATGTCTGACAATTGTTCTTCGCTTAATATAAAAGGATCGTATATATTGGTCAATCTCAGTACAGTAGATTTCAAGGTGATCTATAGTGTACTAGTCTGGCTGGTCCAGACGATAAAATATCGATTTAAATACATTTACAGTCTTCGCTGGAAGTTGACTTATTTTTTACAAACAACGAACACCTAAACATTAATTAACCGTCATTACATCTTTTAACACACCATGGAGAAGTCACAAAAAGCAAGAATTATTAATCTTATGAAAAACAATTTAGCAAAAGTTTTATCTTTGGTAAGTTTTTAATGCTATAGAAATGATCGTTATTATTCAAATATTCTCGATATAGTACAAATATATTGAAAAATAAAGGGATCGATGAGCGAAATATTGTATTTCGGAATTATAGTTTATAGAAATTATAGCGTCTCCTATAGAAACACATTTATCGCAATATATACAATTATGTAATTAATCTAACGGTATTCGAAGTTTAGTTTCTGAAACTCTCTGGTATTTACATGCAGTGTTTAATTAGTTCAATGATTTTATATTCTTCTTATCGTGTATAATTGATATAGTTCAACTTGATAATGATAAAACGTACAAATTGCTTTTAAAGAATGTCGAATAACTTACACCGTCAAAATCCACAGCAGTTTATTGTGCTAAAGGAGATGAGAAAATGATGCATAAATATGAGAAAGTCTTCGACAACATTAAATAAGATATCAACATTTGAATTAAACAAAATTTATTAATTTAACTTGAATCGAAATCTATGTAATTACAAGATAACTACATGTTGAGAAATATGTTTCAAGATCTTTTCGATGATTTATATCTACCAATTATAAAAAGGAGAATAAAATTTTCAACTTTCGATAAAATACGTCACGAAGTAATCATGATTGATTTATGCAACGAAATTGAAACGGAAATTATTGCAAATTAATTGATCACCAATTATGTAATTATACAGCTTTTAAAAATCAAACTATCTCGATAATTGATGAATTAAAGAATCTTATATCGAATGTATTGAATTTGCTATCGATATTCTATAACGATTGTTTTATATTCTATAGAACTTTTGTAAAAGGGGAAATTATCAACGCAAGATTCAAATTTCAAAGTTCTCTAGAAAGTCAAAAAATGAGACCGAGAAAGTTCCAAAATCTGACATTTCCTACCCAAACAGGGTTTTCATTGGCTGGAAAATGGACCCAAAATAAGTGGCACGTCCCCGTCTAGCCGTCATGAAGGATTTACCACCCGGGGTACAATTGACGAGTCCAGGGTTTCGAGCCAAAGGGATTCAAGTTTGGGACGCAACCACCAAGTAAATGTGCAATCATAATAATGTCATTTTACAAGATGGTCATATATCACGCAATCTTTTGAATATTACCTTGATTATTCTTGATCATTTTGATTTACAATGACAACTTTAAGAACTGTGCAGACCTTCTGCGACGTCATGACGTTAGCCTATTATAAAAGTCTTACAAATTAAATTGTAAAGTCGATTGAATTATATGGAACAAAGAAATAAAATATTCTACAGATTTTACGCTGCAAAATGCTGCCATCGGAACTTATGAAACTTTTTAAATTTGTAAAACAGCATTTGGCAGTTCATAAGTAAATAGAGCTGAGATTTTAAAGAATATAATATCTAATCAAAGCAGAATCTCTTTGAAACAAATAAGGAGTGAATAGTTCAAGCTATTCATCTATATTACGACAAACGAAAATCAAGAAATCAAGAGTTGCGTTAGCGTCGGAGCCAAATCGGATGTCTTGGCGAATTCAGCTAAAGGCACTTCTGAACTTTTATACTTTTAGAAGTCGCGCCAAGTTCGGCGACTGATTCTATCGACATGACTATGAAACGGATTTAATTCAATGATCGTCTTTTTTTCGTATGTGTTTATTTGTGGCCTATTTGTGTGAAATGATATGATTTTGTTTTGTTTACAGGCTATCTGGCTGGCAGCAAATGTAATAATGGCATGGTATACCATAGACCTTTGTAATAATAACCCATCTTATTATTATTCGAAAGAAATGCTTGGGGTAAGAACAATTAGACGTCATAGTACTGTATCTGTTCAACTGTAGTATAAACAGTCAATTGATACCGACCGTATACAGACAGAGAAAACATTGCCTGGATTTTGTTCCATGAAATATGAAATGTCTATTATATTCATATCTTTGGATATAATAAAGTTATATTTCTTAATCGTATCTAATTGTGATCGACAGTCACCTCGTAAGCACAAGTGCATGTTTCTTTGACGGATATATAAACAAATTTATAGGCAAATACAAAGAGCATTTGTAACCGGTGAAAATTCGAACACCGGTGGTTTCCTTCGCATAATGCGGCTATTTATGCTGGGTGGGCTATCAAATATAAACGATTTTTTTTAATTGTATATCTAAATAATTTGACGTGAATATATAAGTATATAGATATTATATTTATGATATTCAGAAAATTTAAAATGTATGAATCAATGACATATTAAATTTTAATCATTAAAAAATAACGTTTTCCACATGGGCGGTATGGCACATTGAAAACGGCATTTATCAAATATATTTGACAATGTGCACGCAATGATATTAACGATTGTCAGATAAGGGAACCAAATTAAAAAACTTATAAGTTATAGTAATAAGATGTATGATGATAAGAAGGTAGTACATATACTGCGTATATATCATCGTAATAGAGTCTACATGTATCATGATAACGGTTACGGTACTATTATATCCATGCAAGAGGGCAGTATAGAAAGAGGTAAACAAATAACAGACAATACCATAACATGAGATTTAAAAAACTAATAAAGAATGGTGAAAAATCCCTTCAAAACTGTTTTTTCTTTGTCAAATAATACAGGGAAAGGCTGAATTGAATGCAGAGTATATAATTCATTATGTTTTAATGCAGAATGCAAACCGGATAAAGTTAGCGATTGAAAAGGCCGAGCAACATAACAAATTATTGATAGAACTCAAAGTTGGAACATAAAAAATCTTCAAAATTGATTATTTTTGCAAGGCGTTCTTGTTTTGATCAAGTAGATATTTTAATGAGAATCTACAAAACTCATACGTTCTATTTTTGGTCTACGTAAACAGGAACACCAGGGCTTCAACAGTTATAGGCGCTGAGTGTTATTGGTATTATTTAATAGTGGTTTCGATCATAGAAGAAGGAAGTTAGTATATAATGATATAATTTGAATGCTATTTAGATTTTATTGTGATTTAATCAAACTAAGTGTGGGTTGATAATCAAAATCTCTGACGTCAAATAAACAAAACAAATTGTGGGTTGGCTTAATACAACAAATAATATGTTTACATTAATTATTAAATGAGATACCCCAAATGCACTACAGAGCGTAATCAAAACAGGAAACCCTTGCATGGTTTTCGTCAAAAATTTCAAATATTAAAATACTTTCAGATCTGGATAGTGGATAAAAACCATCAAAAGTTGTAATGTTATTTTTTCTGATTTTTCTGTTTTAGATTGGATTAGTGATGGCAAGGGCTACAGCATCGATAATTAAATTAAATATGGCGATTGTTTTATTACCAATGTGTAAAGTCATTCTACTGAAAATAAGAAATTTGACAGGCTTGGTAAGTTCAATTAATACATTTCATTACAGTTTGACTGAAATTTTAATGGATAGTTGTTGACCACTAAATACAGGTGGCCACTGTACACAGGGAATCGGTTATCTAGCGATACAGATCAACACCATCAATGTTGTATAAAAGTCAAATAATTTTGATAAAAGTATATAATTTTTGATTGATTTATTTTTGTCAAAAATAAAAATGAGAATTTTGACAGGCAAATAAAGGAGTCTGAAACAACTCCATTCTCCACTTACATACAGCCTTGAAAAACACTGAAGTTATAGAAAATAATAAATAGAATTTAACCGTTACATGATTAATGATTATACTATTTATATATTTTGCAAAAGTTACGTGATAAATCAATATGATCTATATTGTTTTTGGAAATTGCTAAGGACTTACTTTAAATGATTCGTTTATTTTTTCAGCGCATGAAAAGTACAATTCGTCAGTTGTTTGACCAGTCAGTTAATTTCCATATGTTATGCGGCATAACCATCGTTCTTGCATCTGGTAAGTTGAATATAAAAATCTTTAATCTTCAATCTAGATTTAGCAGGATTCGGATTAAATCTAAATTGAATAAAAAGATACGATTCAATTGAAGGCAAATTTATCATCTTCTTTATTTTAGTTGTTCATACAATGGCACACATATTAAATTATTTAAAATTTCACGACGAATTTACAATGGACCATATGGAGTTGAACATTGCAGACGAACCTGAAGAGGTAAATAAGAATCAAATTTAAGCGCATGTCTTGAATAAAAATAGTGTAAACGTAATTTTAATCACTTGACCACAATCCTCAGGTGTTTTATACGAGCAGGTGGAATTGATAAATTGCAAGTCAAACCCTATTAAACATGAAGCTGTAAGGACAGCATAAGAGGTAATATTATAAGACATCGGTCCATGGGCATTGGCTTAGGAAAGGCGCCCATTTCAATCTTCCATTTCTTAGAGATATCTTTTTCTAACAGCAACAATGGTAAAGGCTCATCACTGATCAAATTCCACTTAACTAACTTATTAACACAAATTAGCACAAACTAACTAAGAAGCCTTTTAACATATCAGACGCTGATTACTATAAAATACATATAATTACAAGGCTCGTCAAAGGTGAGGATCCTTAGATCCCAGATCACGGAAGGCTAGAGTGAATTCAGAAGAAAAGTGATCATTTTGTGATTTATAGACCAACAGGTCAACAAAAAATTTAAAAGAAAATGTGCAAAATATTTCAAGATTCAAGAAGGCTAAATATTATGTCAGGCACTGTTAATTCGACCCAAAGAACAAGATCATTCTATCGTGATAGTTCATTAACATATTTCAATTTTTATTTTTGCAGATTAGTTTCTTCTATATAATGGCAACAGGTACGCCATAACAAATAGTATACTAATTTATACTAATTGAACAGCTTTTGATAATTTACAAAATTATATGTAAAATTAATGTTTGGGCTATTCATTCAAAGGGGGTACCCTAGTAAGCTGGAAAGCTGCATCAGTTTGAAATACAATTACTAGGGCAGTGCTCACATTTGTGTGAATTTCTCTATCACAACAAACCCTCGTTCTAGCAGGAATTTTTTATGGCCTATCTAGGATACATTAATGTGTAGTTTTGTTAAATCTCGAAGCATGCCTGAACGCCCTAGGCTGGATTTACGAAATTGCAAATTGAACAAAACTATCATTGTCGTAATTATAAATGTTTGTTGTTTTTCTTGATTTAGTTCCTGCAATCACTGGAGTACTGATGATTCTAATATTGGCTGTTATGGTGAGTTATCTTAATCCTCAAACTTCAATACAATGAAACCTGTATATAACGGCCAGCTACGAGAGGTAGATTGATTGACCACTATAGACAGGTGGCCTTTATATACAGGTTTGATTAAATAGAAAATACTATTTCAGACATTGCAAGAGTGACCACTATAGACAGGTGGCCGCTGTATAGAGGTGACCGTTATAACAGGTTTGACTGTATTTAATAATCTACCTCAATAGTAGGCAATTAACAACAACTTGAATGATGCTGCGATCTCAGTATTATATTTAATTTTCGCTCTTTAATTTCAGTTATTAACATCTATGAAATGTATTAGGTAAGTCTACAAAGTCTACAGAAGTTGATACACTCATTGCATTTAGCTAAACATTGTGATCAAACAGCAACCTTTGTATATTGTAATGTCTTTAGTGGTGTAAGAAAATCATAATTCCATTGAATTAACCCTGTATTGAAAGACCACCTGTCTATAGTGGCCACCTCAGTAATAATATAAGAAAATCAACAGCTTTAGATGAGGCAAAAGCATTTTCCGTAATTCCGAGTTTCACACGCACAATTTGCGATCTCACCGTCTGAAGATCGGAACACAAACGTATGAAACTCCTAATTAAGGCTTTAAAAGGTACTTGTTCCCTATTCTATAATGGATACAATATGATTGAATTGTTACCTTTTTTTATTTCTTAGAAAAACAAGCTTTGAGTTATTCTTCTATACGCATCATTTGGCATTTGTATTTACAGCCTTGTTACTTATACACGGATACGGGTAAGCTAATTACACATCTTTTATTGACGTTCTTCTCGCATTCAAAGTGGAAAATCTGAAATATAAAAACTAATCAATTAGATAGATGAATAGTTAGCGTGTGCTGTATACTTCTACTCACACTTCCATTGCAAAAAACAGTTCAGGAGTTCATGAACAGTCCGCGATCTGTTCATGAACTCCTGAACTGTTTTTCGCAGTGGATATTTATAAGCGCTTATCATTGATAAATTTGAATGTTGAGGTCTCTAATATAAGCTTTGTTGGTGTTTTTACTAGAATAGGGGTTGTTGTAATTAGCATACTGTCACACTGCCATTACTTCTTATTTGTACTTATCAAATGTATCTTGTTGATCATTACAGGGGCGTCATGAAATACCAAACAAACACAGATGAGCACCATCCCGGTTGCGAAGATGAATTTCTAGAAGATCCTACGCACTGTGCAGAACCACAATTTGATATCATTAAGCCAGATGTAAGTGATCACATACAGTGGAGCATGTCTTTTTGAGCATGCATTTATTGATCTTAAGAAATTGACTGCTAATGCAGGTGGTCTTTATATGCAGGGTTGGTATGTTATTTGTATGTTACTTAAGTGGTCACTAGTTAGTAGACAGGTGGATCTTTCATGGGGGTGAGGTGACCTATATATATGTATCTATATACAGTGTAGTATCCATTTTAGAAGAACAACACCAAAAATGACTCTTAAGCAACAAATTGTGACAATGAGCAGGTCGTGATATTTACTGATGTGAAATAGTTGAGTTTGATATACAAATTGGTTCTAAGAAATGAATGATAATGAGCGTGTTGTGATCAATGTAGGCTACAATCAAAATAATTATTGAAATATTTTATTGGCTTTTTCAAATAGGCTTGGAAATACATTGTTGGACCAATTGCTATATACATTTTGGATCGGTTAGTCAGATACTGGCGAGGAACAAGTGAAACGAAAATTGTGAAAGTAAGTTTCAAGCTATTACAGCCAGATAGAAAAGGGTGTGGCGCACACCGAAGATAACTTCTAATAGGATCCCAATTAAGACCTCTCGGGCGCGCATGATATATGTATGTTATATGTTGTATGTTGTTGTATGTTGAATGTTTTAACTCTTTTCAGTCTGAAATAGCAAATTCAAACAGATACTGATTATATTTTTTCTAATTTAATTCTAATTTTTGACATTTACTTTACTTTTCAGGCCTTAGTTCACAATAATAAAGTTTTAGAAATTTGCATGATAAAATCAAGATTCCAGGCAAAGATGGGACAGGTAATCAATAAAATAAAATAATTTATTAAGGTATAGAAATAACGAAGCTCTGAGTAACGAAGACACAACGTCTTTATCTTTGACTTCATTTCTATACTGCTCTGCATACCTGCATCCAGCACTCTACTGATCTGTTTTGCCACCAATAATGTTACTTTACAATCACCGCGCACTCTACTGGTGTTTTGCCACAATAAAGCTATTTTACAATATATATTATATTTTATTAGTAATATAATTTAAGTATTATACTCACAAGTAGAAAAAAAGTAACACTCAATGACAAATGAAAACTTCATTAAAAATGGCATTTCGTCAGAATCTAATTCTACATCAACGTTCCTCATTCAACTGCATGGTTTTTATTTATAGAGTTTTCTTTTTCTTTCTTGTAGTATATTTTACTTCAATGTCCTGATATTGCTGAATTTGAGTGGCATCCATTTACATTGACAAAGGTATGGATATAAAATATTAACAACAAACATAATATCTTAACCGACTTTAAATATAACATTCATTCACTACTAATACAAAAAAA